>JACWTT010000030.1:0-383759 GCA_014851275.1 Cryphonectria japonica | reverse complement strand
TTTGTGTCATTTTTTCATTTTGGCTCCTGTGTTTAAAACCAGTGTTTCCTTTTATTTTGAACATCCTCCCCCCTTTTTTTTAAAAAAAAAAAAAAAAAAAAAAAAAAAAAAAAAAAAAAAGTGATTCGAACTTGCTCTAACATAAGAACAACAACAGGAATGACAACCATGACTACTGCATCAAGCACCAAGTAGGCTACAACGCAGCCAACGTCATGGCCAACATCGACGATACCTCCTTCTCGGACGCCTCGCGCGACACCGCCAACGGCCTGACCCACGTGATGGTCCTGCACCCGATCGCGACGGGCCTCTCCTTCATCGCCTTCCTCCTCGCCCTCGGCGCGGGCTTCTTCGGGTCCTTCCTGGCGGCCATCGTGGCGGTGGTCGCCTTCATCGTGACCATCGTGGTCATGGTCATCGACTTTGTCCTGTTCGGCATCATCAAGGACCACGTCAACAGCAGCAGCGACGACACCTCGGGCTCGCACGCCAAGTTCAGCGTCGCCATGTGGACGATCCTCGCCGGCGCCATCTGCCTGCTGATCGGTGCCGTCATTGTCTTCTTCACGTGCTGCTCTGCGCGCCTGCACAAGCGGAGAGCCAACAGGAGCAGTGTCGCGGCCAAGAGCGACTACGGCACGGCTACCACCTCGCGCCGTCGCCGTTGGTTCTAGATGCCGTGATCTCGATGGGATCATGTGTCCTCGAAGCAATAATGACCAATGAAAAAAAGGAAAATGTGGAGAGGAGATGAGGAAGAGGGAGAGAGGGAGAGAGCATTGTTCTAGCAAATGAGCTAGATGCGATAATGGGGTGGGGATGGGCATGTTCAGGGTGGCGTTCTAGGTGCCCGCTGGACGATGATCCTCTGTGTACTGCTGCGCATTTCTCTTTTTTTTTTTAATGTTGTCTTTTTTTACGATTATTATTACTATGATACCTCCTTAGCATGTAAGTGCTTACATAAAAACGATATATTATTCTCATGAACGGTTCATGTACATGTCTTTTGGGGTGTGACTACATGAAGTATTGCTCCGTGGCTGTCATAGTCAGCCACGAATTCCACAGCGAAAAGGGAATTGTCCTTCTGCTGATGAGGCTGTTCAGACCGCATGGTTGGTGCAGGTGTTGGAAGTAATCTGTAGGTTCTCATCAAGCACTTGCGTTGTCTAGAGAAAATGAAGATGGAGAGAGAGAAAAAAAAAATGAGGAAGGGTGGGGCTTCGTCAGAAGTGTGATCACAAGACAGGGCGCGGCGGCATCGCGGCACGTCAGAAGACGTACTTCCCATTTGGCTTATTCCGGCAATGATTTCCTCCTACCTTTTTGACTATTACTTTCCACCTCACATCTCAACCTCATCAACTTCTCTCTCGCACGCACCTCATGGTTCCGCCATGATCTCTGTCCGTTTACTGGTTCTTCTTTTCTTGATTTCTTAGCGACTGCATAGCCTATGTAGATTATTATTTACATATTCATTTGCCTAGCATCCTTTGACCTGCCTTTCCTTCTTCCTCTTCCTCCTCCTCCTCCTTCTTCATCACCGCCATCACCAGATTTTCACAGTCCACACAGTCCTTCAAAATGGGTCTCGCCGACATCCCCCGCCTGAGCAGGTACAACCTCTCCACCCTCCGATCCTCGCCGGCCTCGGAGATCTCAGGCGCCCTCGGCGACCTGGGCACCCTCCTGCCGCTCATGATCGCCCTGGCCCTGCAGTCGTCCATCTCGCTGCCCAGCACCCTCGTCTTCTCAGGCCTCTTCAACATCCTCACGGGCGTCGTCTTCGGCATCCCTCTGCCCGTCCAGCCCATGAAGGCCATCGCCGCCGCCGCCATCGCCTCGCACGCCCCGCAGCCGCACGTCCTCGCCGCGGGCGCCCTGGTCGCCATCGCCGTCGGGCTCCTCAGCGTCACGGGCCTGCTGCGCTGGCTGACGCGCCACATCCCCGTCCCCGTCGTCAAGGGCATCCAGCTCGGCGCGGGTCTGCAGCTCGTCATCTCGGGCGGCGGCGCCATGCTCCTGCGCCTGGGCTGGGCCGACCGCCCCCTCGACAACCGCGTCTGGGCCCTGGCTGCGTTCCTGCTGCTCATTTTTACCGCCCGTGTGCCACGTCGATTTCCTTACGCCCTCGTTGTCTTTGTCGTCGGCCTGCTGCTTGCCATCATCGCCCTCGTCGTTGGAGGAGGAGGAGGCGACAAAGAAGACGAGCACCGCCTCCCTGGCTTCCGCATCTGGCACCCTTCCGTCTCCGTCCCAGCCTTTGGCGAGGGCCAGGCCTGGTCCATGGCCGTCGCACAGCTCCCCCTCACGACCCTCAACTCCGTCATCGCCGCCGCCGCCCTGGGATCCGAGCTGATGACCTCCCCGCCCTTTCCAGCCGGCTGCCACACCCCGACCGTCACCGAGCTGGGCATCAGCGTGGCCCTGATGAACCTGCTAGGCTGCTGGTTCGGCGCCATGCCCGTCTGCCACGGTGCCGGCGGGCTGGCGGCGCAGTACCGTTTCGGGGCCCGCAGCGGCGCCAGCATCGTGGTGCTGGGGACGGCCAAGCTGCTGCTGGGGCTGCTGCTCGGCACCACGCTGCTGGACTTGCTGGACTCGTTCCCGAGGGCCGTGCTGGGCATCATGGTGATTGCGGCGGGGCTGGAGCTGGCCAAGGTCGGGCAGGGGCTGAACCATGGGGCTTCGGACCTCTGGGAGGACAGTGTCTCTTCCTCGTCTGGGAGGCGGGGTGACCATGACGACGGCGATGACGACGGCGACAGTAGTCATGGGGGTCTGGTGGCGGCGGAGCGGGGCCCTGACAAGACGCCGCGCGAGCTGTCTGACGAGGAGAGGATGGAGCGGTGGACCGTCATGCTGATGACGACGGCGGGGATCCTGGCGTTCAAGAATGATGCGGTGGGGTTCCTGGCTGGTATGGTGACTTGGTATGCGTATGGGGTCGGGCGTGCACTTGATAGGCGGTGGGGGGAGGGTAGGGGTGAGAGGGAGCCGCTTCTGGCCAGGTAGAGAAATAGTGATGATGACGATGTTGGTGGTGGTGAAGATGAAGATAAAGAATTGTACGTGGTGGATTGGATAACAGTTACAGTCACGAATTCAAGCATGGTCAAGGTCACAGAGAAGAGAGAAGATGGTAATGACCAAATCTCCTAAAGAGCATTGGTGTGAAAAGAAGATGAAAATATCATCAGGTAATTCATTTCATTCATACGGTCAATGGTATCTTTCAAAACACACAGCCTTCCCCAACAAATGAGATACGACACAAGAGAAAAACGAAAGAAGAGATAAAAGGACAACGGCCAGTCCTTTTCCAGAGTATGAAAGTCAATGCATCATATCATCTCAAACTACGCTCCCCGGCGCAAAAGGAGGCTGCCTGCCCGCCTTGACCAGGTCCACCACATTCTTCTTGGACGTCTCCCGGTTGTGCTCCCTCTTCAGCTTCCCCAATAGCAGGTAGTTGATGATGCAGAACATGCCCGTGGAGAATAGCAGGGTGCCGGCCTCGATGGCGATGGTGACGTACGACGAGATGCTCCACCACAAGTTGTGCTGCACCTTGAGGATGACGAGGCAGGCGATGAAGCCGGCCAGGGAGTGCAGGATGAGGGGCAGGTAGATGCGGTTCATGAGCCAGATGTAGTTGCGCCGCCAGCAGAGGGCCAGGTAGAGCATGCCGAGGGCCCCGACCCCGAAAACCGCAAAGCACGCGCCGAGGAGACCCATGGAGGGGACGTCGGTGTAGAAGTCGATGGGCGGCATTTCGCCGCTCGGTTGGACCCAGGGGGATGGGCTGCAGAAGTTGGCCGGGGCCACCACAAACGCCACGAGGATCATCCACGAGAACACATTGGAGAGGATGTTGTGCGACCTAGGAATTCTCTCGATGCTCAAGACCATGTTGATGTACCGCGTTGAGAAACTGCCACTGCGCTGATGACTAGCACTGCCAATACCACCACCACCAAAAACACCGCCACCGCCACCGACGGCGCCGATCGGCACAAAGGCTGGGCGCCCTGGGCTGGGTGGTGATCGAGGCGAGAGCGGGTGTGCTGCCGGCGCCCTCGGGACTGACTTCTCCTTTGTTGGGCCAGGGCTTTCGGCGCGATCATTTGCCAGCGCCACGTCGGTAGTGGTGGTGGTACTGCTGCTGTCCCCGCTGCTGCTGCGCTGGCTACACCTGGAGCTCGGAGGCGGAGGCAGTGGAGCGTCGCGTGGCCGGGTGTAGGTCGTCGTGAAGGCCGGATTTGTGCTGATCCGTCGACTCTCTGGTTCGAGCGGCACCCGTGGGAGCGGCCACTGGGGCGTCGGTGGCGTGTGATTCCCCGTGGACGGCCGCCATATCGACGAGACTTTCTGTCGGGCCGGGAACAGCCAGCTTGTTCGACTGTCCCTGCTCTTCCTCTTTGTCTTGGGGGTGTTTGGAGGAGGCCCGGAAAACTGGAGGAGCGGCTGTTGAGAGGGACTGCTATAACTGGGCGTCACAGGTATGGGAGCCTGGGAACCTGACTGCCGGTTCATGGCGGGCGGGTTTCTCACTTTTTAGGCGAGGAAGAGGCAGAGAGGAGAAAAGAAAAGAGACAGGCAAGAAGAGAGAGACTGTGTGTGTGTGTGTGTGAAGAGGAGAGAAATACAGGCTGGGATAGACTAATGAATGAATGTCTTTAAATGGATTGGCAAAGAGAGAAAGCACCACCTGATAGTATGTAAGCAATTAAAGATGATGAATGGGTGAGTTCCCAGCGAGTAGTAAACAGAGCTGGAAAGAAGCCAGCAACGTGTGAGGAAGAAAGAAAGAAGAGAAAGAAACAGCCCAGTCAGGAGGAATGATATGAAATGTTATAACATGATCAGGAGAGAGAGGATGAGTGCGGGAACAAGGTCAAGAAATGGGGCTGAGTGGTGTGGGCAGGATTCGCTGGGTGGTGCTGAGGTAAGAATAGTCTCTATGAAGCTGATGGATATCTTTAGCAAGTGAGTGGGCCAGGGATGGAAATCATGACCAAACAAGGAACAGCAGAGAAGAACGGAAGACCACCAACGACACGACCATGAATTTCCATTGTAAGAAGTAACCAAAAGGGAGAAAGCGGTCCATTGTATATCCTGTCGTAGACTCTTCAGAATAGTGAGTTTGGACTGGGGGCGAAAGGGCGGCAGGTAGATCTGCTACCTCCAGGGAGGGGGAGAGAGTGTGTATGTGCTGGTGTTGAGGCACCGGATTGCAGCGCAACATGCCATTCTCTCTATCTCAAGCCACCTTGAATAACAAGAATTTGGGTTTGGCCTGGTGAAAATTACCCACCTACTGCATCTCTAAACCAGCTGGAAGGAAGAGGGGATGGCGCTATGGATGGAGACCGAGACCTGGCCTAGACAATAGCAGAAGTAGTGGCAGCAATCATGGCCATCATCGCCCTGATCCTCACCCTCACCCTCACCATTGCTATCATAATCATCAACCACGTGTGGCGCGGTCAACTTCCCCAAGACCAACGAAGAAAGCAGGCAAAACTATGGAGAAAAGGGGGAAGGGATAAACTTCGAGAAGGCTTGAGTGGGTGGCCCGATCATGAGGCCTTTTGGAGCGGGCGCAAGTGACGTTGTGTGTGGTTGTGGTGGTGGTGGATGATTGCGTATAAATAGAGTGTGATGGGCATGCAGGATCTGGCCAGGCCTGATCCTTCGCGAGAAACACACGCTTGTGGGTCTCTGAACCGGGCCAGATGGGATGAACCATGGGGCAATGTTGAGAGACTGGAGAGGTATAAATAAATGGTCGAGCCCAGAGTTCGATGAGAGGGTTTTCGCCTCCCGCCTTGGCTCGTCAAAGAGAAGAAGAGTCCGTTATCCAAGCTGAGCTGACTGAGCCTCGACTCTGGGACACGATCGTTTTTCAGCCTCCAATGCTGCCCACTACCGACTGGAAGCTGACCGGATTAGAGGATGTTGGCTATAACCATCCGCCCCCAAAGTCAGGATGCAAGTTCCCCGTATTCCAGAGGAGGATGGCGTGACTCCTGAGAAGTAGAAGGGAATAGCTTAGTTCTAAGCCCTGATCTTGAATATTGCGCCTCAGTCTCTCCCTGCCAGAGACTACAAAAAGCCATCCGTTTCCCGCGGCAGCCTGGAGTTGACTGGGGTTCGAGTGATGAGAAAGGAAGACAAAAACACAAAAACCCAATGGTGGCCCAAAGAGATAAACCAAGGATATAGGGTGACTCACATCAGCTTGACATTTGCCTGGAATAAAGAAAGCATTCGAGAAGTAAAAGACTGTCATTTGCTGTTCGTGGTGATGGGAAGAGTCATACCATCGACTGACTGACTAAAGAAGAAGTAAAAGAACAAGGTTTTTCCCATGTACAAATTCATGGTCTTCTTGTGTGTACAATGCTCAATAGATATGGAGAAGAAGTGTCTGAGTTTGAATATTTGCGAGGGTGGTTTTGCTGTTGAGGGAGCGAGAGAGACTGGATGGTGTCGGGTCTTTCTTTCTGTTTGTCTGTCACAAGCACTGATCCAAAACTTGATGGTCCAGGCAGGGGTGGGCTTGGTCAGTCAATCACACTAAGCATCCCCTAGCAGATGGCTCCTGCACTCCCCGCTTCATGTCTTGGGCCAATGGCTGCACCCTTAAGAACTTTTAAGCGGGGCAGCCCAGCCGCTGGCCGGGATCCGCAGTGGCCGGCGTAGAAAGATTGTAGAAACCCCAGTCTCTCGTCATGAGCAGTCGTCTTGCGGATGATAATGGATATCGACTTCTTCCCAAAACTTCTTTCCTGCTTCCACCAACCACACACTCCACGCCTTCAGATCGCACACATACACAGACATAAGACAAGAGAAGGACAGCAACCCAAACCCAAGGTCATCCAACTTGTCACCCCATATGGCCTGCAATGACTTCGTCCGAAGATCAGGAAGGCCCCAGTGGCCAGCCAGACACCAACATGGCTGACCCCCCATTGTCGACCTCAACAACCACGCTGGCCCCCGAGGCACTTCCAACTGCAGTCCTCAATTCCGCTGAGGATACACACAAACCTGTGGCTCCATCCACCACACCTGCACCGGAGCCTGCTATGCCTCCTCCTCCACCACCACCTCCTCCTCCGCCTTCCCAATCGCGAACAGAAGAAAGCGAACCACCTCCTGCCACTTTGGCCCAACCCCTTCCCCATAACGATGCGCCTGCGCCTGCAATACTCAGCCCTAAACCTCCACCGCTTGCGACTGCCACAAACGACACACCGTCCACCTCTGCTGCCCAGGACCAGCTCGCCCCCGCCCCTCTCTCACTGTCTGGCACCGCCAATGGCTTTGTGGATATGGGAACCGTGGATGGTCTGGCTTGGGCTCCCTCACTCTGGAGTCAGGCGGGCGGCGGCGGCCAGGCCGAGGTTCCTGCGGCCAACCATCTTCTTGGTCTCTCTGGAGATGCTGGGTACTATGACGCCCTGTCCCAGCCCTTGCCACTCTATCCAGACCTCCTTGCGCAGGCCAGTCAACCCTACATACCAAATTTAGCAATGGCGAACTACGCTTTCGCCAACGTCGGTGCTGCTGCGGAGCAACCCTTTCCGTTTGACGAGGACGAAGAGGACGACTACGAGCATCCTCCCAATGTATATGGAAAATTAGAGTTTCCCGACAGCACGACCTGGATCACCACTCGCACCGTCTTGATCGGCAGGGACCAAAAGATCTTCTTGCGGGCCAGGAAAGAGAGGGCACATAGGCTGAAAGTTGAGGAGCACATAGCCAAGGGCCTACCCCCACCTACACCACCTCGCGCTGCTGGTACGGCCGGTAGAGGGAAACATCATCCGAAATCCTTTGCCAGCGAGGAGGGTGGCGCTCTGGGCCCCGAGTCAGATGGCGAGGACAACCCACGACCTGCCAAGAGACGCAAGACTGTTGCTGGTGAGCGGGCAGCTGAGCAGCAGACTCGGAAGACTTCAGGGAGTGGTCATTCCAACACCATCAGCAGTCGCCAATACGTCGACTATGCCCCTGGTCCTGGAGACGTCACCGGCCTTAGCAGCCAGGATGAAATCGCCCATGTCAGGATTCATGGCGAGGGCCCAGACATGTGGGCAAGCACCAAGGGCATCTCGAGGGAGCATCTGAAGATTTCGTACGATGCCGAGGAGAGGGTCTGGAAGGGCATTGTGCTAGGCCGGAACGGCGTCTTCTGTCGCTCAGTCCACCACAAGGAGGGGGACGTCTTCACCCTCTATTCCGGCGATGAGCTCCAGATCCAGTACATCACTATTCAGTTCTATCTCGCGAGCGTGGAGAATGGCAAGACCGGCGCAGAGCTCCAGTCGCAGGCGAGTGCACCGGCGAGCAGAACCTACTCGGAGAACGGCAAGGAGATGAGCTTCGATTTCCAGAGCTCCCGCGGGGATGAGATGCACGATACCGATGATTCGTCCGAGGCTGAAGAGGGTCAGGCGAACCTGCAACCTCTCGACTCTGATGACTCGGACGACTCGGACGAAGCGATGGAGGACGCGCCAGAGGCATTGGCCGAGCTCTCCAACGCTGATGGGGACGATGAGATTCGAGAGACGGTTGAATCGGACCCTGTGGATGGCAGTCTCAAGCCTGAGTCAAGTCCTGATGATGTGGACAGGTTCTCACAGCTGGGCACCTTACCTCCAAAGAAACGTGGCCCGGGCAGGCCGCCCAAGAACGGCATCATGTCGAAGAGGGAGGAGCGGTTGCTCAAGAAGCAGGCTGCCGAAGAGGCAAAGCGGAACCTGCCGCCCCAAGAGCCTGGCGATCAGCCGCAGAAGCGCAAGGTCGGCCGTCCCAGGAAGCACCCTCTCCCTGAAGGGCTCGACGGCCAGGGAGAGAAACGGAAGTACAAACCTCGCAGGCCCAAGGGCGAGGACGGAGAAGAAGAGCTGGACGGTGACAAGCCTGCCAAGGAAAAGTCCATGAAGCATAAGACACCTCCTCTGGAGCTGAAGCGTGAGGACTTCACCGAGGAGCAGCTGCAGAAACCGACAAAGAACTATCAGCTGCTGATCGACGAGATCATGACTGCCGCACCCCCTAAGGGTTACAGTCTCAAGCAGGTCTACAAGAGGATTCAGGAGAGGTGGCCCTATTTCTACTTCTGCGTCGATACCAAGGGTTGGGAGAGCAGTGTCCGGCACAATCTGCTCGGCAGCGAGTGCTTCAAGAAGATCGAAGGAAATTGGCATCGCGTTCCCGGCGTCCCCTTGGAGTCTGGAAAGAAGCGGAAACCGAGCGACTCCATCGCCGAACCTCGACCCACGGGCATGTACAATGGGTACAGCCACCCATATCAGCCTCCCACGCATCCTCAACACCATATTCACCATCCCACTGCGCACTCGACGGCTCTCACGCCCAACCTGCCACCTCGCTACCCCCCCAATGGACAGGCCTATCAGATCCATCAGGGCCCTCCACCGAACAACAACACAGCACAGCTTGGTGCTGCACCGACTCACCAGCATCACGGTCCTCCGCGCCCTGCTTATCCTCAACACCATCAGGCACCGGGCGCACAACCACAGACAAACGGCTACACGGCAGCCGCTACGGCACCGCGACCACAACATCCCGGAGCGCAAGCACCGCCATACAACCCGGCATATGCCAACCGACCACAACCGCCACCACATGTCGCGAATCATGGCCCTGCTGCCGCTGGACCAAACGCTGCACACCGGCCTCCTCTGGCCAGGCCGGGACAAGGGCCCCCACTCAGACCTCAGCATGGCCCTCCAGCCCCTCCTACTATGCATCCGGCATCGAACGCATCAAGGCCTGCGCCCTCTACACATCAAGTATTGCACCCTGCGCAAAACAGCGCACCTGCAGCGCCCCTGGGCCCTGTCATCGAGCCATTCCTCAGGCTCTTTATTAGGGAGTTCCGTGCCGAGGTTATTAAACAGCTGCAGGCGAAAGAGGGCAAGCGATCCGAGGTGGTTGCCATGTCCGTGATCAACCGTGGCTTGGGACTGACCGAGAAAAGTCTGGTGCCCGAGCTCGAATCTTATGAGAAACTCATCTTAAACGTCTTTCGCCAACACAAGCAGATTTATCCCAAGCGTCGCGCTGAGGAGGCCGCCAAGGCAGCAGCATCTGGTGCTTCGGTCACAACGGCTCCAACAAAAGCTGCTGTCGTGAACGGTTCTCCCATGTCTGCTACTGCTGCTCGGATGGGCGCCCCTCACCCGCCTCCAAGCGCAGCTGCTCACGCGCATTCGCCTGGGCTCTCTGTGCCCAACGGAAATGGCGCTCCTGCTGCTGCTGTTGCAAGGGCCCAGCCGATTGCTGCCAAACCAGTATCTGGTTTTCAAGCTGTAGGAGGCACCAGCGGGGCAACGAAACCCGGGCCGGTCAACAGCGAGTCAACAGTGGCCCATCCAGCTGTTCAAAAGCCTGCCGCCACTGGTGGCGTACCGCCCAATGCGCCCGCGAATGCAACCCCTGGTATCCCAAGCCCTGTCGGCACCGGGCCCAGGACGGGCGCACCTTTGGGCGTCACACCTGGAGCGCCTGTTGCAGCAGCAGCAGTACCTCCTCCTGCTGCTGCCTCACCTGCTGCTGCTGCTGCTGCTACGGGCGTGGGATCTGCCTCTCCAGCATCCGGCCCTCGCACAGCTCCACATGTTGCTACGAGTACAAATGGCGGTGTTGCTAAAGCGCCAGGTGCTAGTCCCAGTCCACATGCAAATGCACCTAGTACCCCTGCAGCTGCTCCTCCGACCGCGGTCTCTGCTGGGACGGTGCCTACCACGGCCGCGGCCTCAACGACTATTGCCCCCAAACCGGTAGCTTCGAGCCTTGCCTCGACCGCGCCTGCGAGCACTGCGTCAACAGCTGCTCCTGTAGGCCCTGCCCAGACCAACTCGGTGATGGCCGCCCCCGTTGCTCCCAAAGTTGCCTCCTCGGGCACTGCGTCTCCCGCACCAATGACTTCAACGAGTCTTCCTCCAGGGTCTGTCCCTGCAGCGTCCGTACCAGGAGCCCATACACCTGTTGGATCTGGAGCTCCCAAGCCCGTCTCTGCGACGGCTGCACCATCTGCGCCCTCTGCACCGACTGAGCCAGCAACTTCTGTCGCTACTGCCTCGGGATCCGGTCCTGCGACCCCTGCCTCTGGGACGGGTGTATCTGGCCCTCCCATGCCTGTTGCTGCTTCTGCTACTGGTCCTAGTGTTCATCAGCCAATTGCGTCCTCATCAGCTACGGGAGCAGTGAGCAGTGCACCACCAAAACCTGCAGGCCTCGTCGGCACTCCTGGCACAAACTCTCCGGCCTCGAACGGAGCTAGACGGACCTCAGCTACACCTGGTCCTTCAGCCACACCAGAAGGCCCCAAGGACGTTGAGCTACTGGATCCAAAGCTAGTCAACGTCATTCTCAGCTTTAAAAAGTCGATCCTGCCAACGCTTGCGGAAAAGCTTGACCCGCTGCTGGGCGAGTCCTTGATCATGAGCGCGGTGGATCGGCTTCTCGGGTTCACGGACGATACGTTCGTACAGTCCAAGTCGGAGCAGCAGAAGCAACACTTTGCGGAAGCCGAAAAGGCTCTCATGAAGCACCTTGAGACTCGGTTCGGCGAGTATGTTCGGAATCGATCTGCGCAGCGGTAATGGGTCGAGGGGCAGCGCGATGGGGTTCTCATTCAATAATGTAGCAGGCTTATTTGAGGTTATGTGATCTGCGTTATGTATTCTGAGTGAGCGTCAATCAGTCATCATCCTGTCACTCAGTCGGGACCAGAAGGCATGAAAGTTATGAACAACCAGCGATGGGACCATATCTAAGGTTTCTGGAGTATTACATGAGCAGTCAGATATAATTATGTCCGGATTATGCTGTGTGTTGTCTCCCAATTATTGATCAGTCGATGTCCAGTGTTGCCCGGGCGACATCTGCAAAGCTTTGAGATGGTAGTTCTTGCACATGCTAGAACCTAATAGTATTTGCCCTCAGACACATAAAACGTCAAGTTCTGGATGTACTACGTAGATGCATGTTAGCGCTGAAGCATTGCTACTGTTCGTCCCGGTAGTCTGCCGGATTCGTGAATAATCTCCTACGACAGCCTCGCCGGCATCCACCACCATATCCTCTCCATCTCACAAACCGCGGCGAAACCCTCCATCTCAACCCCTTCAGCCTCGGCAATCAGTCCTTTCCCTGCGGAGCCGTGTTTCCCATCGCCGTACTCGCACTAAAAAGCCAGCAACCCCCCTCCCGCCAGGCATCCATTAAGCAGAACAAGGCGCTGCTACCTAATAGCCTGAGAGAGGAGTGGTGATTTTTCCAGAATGCCTCTCCCGGCTCTCCCCGCTTCGGACTCGTTTTCATCTCGTGCAAGACCACTCATCCATAGATTCATGCCTCTAAACCCCGAGTTTTCAGAGAGGAGATCGGGCTGGGCCGTTATAGGGCACGCTCGGTATTACCTTGTCAGGCGAAGACTATCATTCTCTACCCCCTTCTTCCCCTTGCTATGCTTTTATTCCCTGTCGCAGGTGTCCAGGGCCGACTTGGCATTGACAGCTCCACATTCGTGAAGAGGTCACTTCTCTTCTTCTTTCGTAAAAGAGCATAGACACAATAAAGTACTTTGGCATGACTCACTTACGTTGTCACCCCTCCAAGGGAAGATTGTATGAAACTTTAGCAACAAGGCTCTTCTCGGAGTTTGAGGGCGGAATTTTGTGTGAAAATTCGTGAGAGAAGCATAAAAAAATTGGATCTGCGTGACTGATGGGAAACACTACGAGACAGCTTCACCGCATAAACCAGCAGAGCGTCCACTCAGGTGTGTGGTTGTTGTGGCGTCAACGTGGTTATGCGTGTGGATGTTGTGGATGTATAAGCGAAAGGAGAGAGCGAAAAGAAAAAAGTTGGATTTAGGACTTAAGGTATCGGCGTTTACGAGTGGATGGCGCCGTGTCATTCGACGGCTGTGGAATGCGGACATGGGGCTTCCCGGGCCCGATCTGCTTCCATTGCCGTGAGCTATTTGATTACCCACTTCGATTTGCCATCGGCGAAACGCATCATCCACAAAGCATGGTCCTGACTTGGGTGAGTCCCACGCCCGATGGCAATCGGTCTGGTACCCTTACTAGCAAGGGAAAAAGGTTTATTAGCTCGAGAGTAGAGGGAGAATGGGAGGAGAGGGGCGGGAAGGCGGAGAGATGGATCTACGCGCCGCCGGTGATAGCAGTTCTATCTTCTCGCTGGGAACGATTTTAGACTGTAGGTCGGCTATAACGTCATCGACGGTTTTCTTTCTTGGCTATCTTTCGAGAGGGTTGCCGAGAAATACCCGCCCGCAAGAGTGAGTAGAGTATATAACGCAGAGCTCTGGCTGCACATCTCTATCTTCAAACAGGAACCCTCTGGACTTTGGACACGAACCTCCACACATACAACTCCCTTAAGCTCTACTTCCATCCACATATAGACACACACAAACCTCAAAGATGGCAGCTTTCAAGTTTGAAGGTTGGCTGGGCAAGGACGAAAAGTCCATCGGCAACATGGAATGGGGCGCCTATGAGCCCAAGAAGTGGACAGAGGACGACGTTGACATTGAGATTTCCCACTGTGGCGTGTGTGGTTCCGACCTGCACATGCTGAGGAGTGGCTGGTACCCTACCCCATACCGTAAGTAGTCCAGAGTTCACCCCAAGGCCTTTCCAGCCTCTCTTGCCACATGCCCTGTGACTCGGTGAAAGAAGGTTGCTAACGCCAGCCAACCCGTCCAGCTTGCGTCGTCGGCCACGAGATCGTCGGCAAGGCGGTGCGTGTGGGCAAGAATGTCAAGCACGTCAAGGAAGGCGACCGCGTCGGAGTGGGTGCTCAGGCACGCACATGCATGCGGTCCGATTGCGCCGAGTGCTCGAACCACAAGGAGACGTACTGCGCCAAAGAGATGATCAATACCTATGGCAGCGTGTATCCGGGCGACGAGGGCAAGTCATACGGCGGGTACGCCGACTACAATCGCACCAATGGACACTTCGTCATCCCGATCCCCGAGGGCCTGGCGAGCGAGGACGCCGCGCCCATGATGTGCGGCGGTATCACGGTGTATTCGCCACTTAAGAGGAACGGGTGTGGACCGGGCAAGACGGTCGGTGTGGTGGGGGTTGGAGGACTCGGCCACTTTGCCGTCCTGTTCGCCAAGGCGCTGGGCGCGGACAAGGTGGTGGGCATCAGCAGGCGGGGCGACAAGAAGGCCGACGCGCTGAAGCTGGGCTGTGACGAGTACATCGCCACGTCTGAGGATGGCGATTGGGATAAGAAGAACTTCCGGACGCTGGATCTGATCATCAGCACCATCTCGAGTGCCAGCATGCCCCTGACCCAGTACCTGAGCCTCATCAAGACACACGGCACCTTCATTCAGGTGGGCGCGCCCGACAGCGGCGAGCTGCCGCCCATCAACGCCTTTACCATGATTGGCAGCGGTATCAAGGTTGGCGGCAGCGCGACCGGCAGCCCGTCGACCGAGATCCCCGAGATGCTACAGCTAGCAGCGGACAAGAAGATCAAGCCGTGGGTGCAGCTGGTAGACTTGAAGGAGGCCAACCAGGTGACCGTGGATATGGAGGCGGGCAAGGCGAGGTACAGGTATGTGCTGGTCAACAGCAACTTTGGCAAGCATTGAGTGTCGCGGTTGTCATCCTTCTGCGGTGTACAAAAATAGATTAGAGGATAGACATAAAGAATATGATGTAGTAGAACTCAAGAGACAAAATTGTTATCAACGTTTGAGAGGTTTTGATCTGAGACATGCAGAACGAATGTTGGAAGAGGAAGAAGAATGAAAGGAGCGGGGATGATAACTGTCAGAGTGAGGTATCCAGAGAAGACAGCGAACAGGATCTGGGAGTCGACCAAGGTTACCAGATCTGCGTCTCATGGTGTTTCTCATGTACCAACCATTCTTATGTACCAAGTAACCAACCCAACAACGTCAAAGTTAAAAGGAAGAAGAAAAAAGAAGAAGACCAAAAACATGCTCGAAGATGGTAAGAGAAAGAGAGAGATGGTGGTCGTTCTTGCTGACAAGTTGATTGACCATTAAGAAAGAAGGGTTGCACCTGCCGTAGAAATCAACTGCATCCTTCGCATCGGCATCGGGGAAACAAGACCCGACCTCGCCAATCCCAGCGACCTCAGGTTGACTCTCCATTAAACCTTCCTCGCCGTCCTGTGCCCGCGCAGTGTGGCTCACTAAGCTCTTTCTGACCCTCATTTGTTTTCCTATGGTCTGGGCTTTCTCTCTCTCACTTTTCCTTTTTCCTTTCCTCGTTGTTCTTATTCTCAAGAAAGGTAGGCAGGGATCAAAATTGGCATGGTATTGATATTATTACTTGATCCTTTAGCCCCACGGCAGACGCAGTCCGCGGGTTCCATTTGTTTATTTATCTATCCTACTTAGGAATCTATTCAACAACGACAAGATAAAACAGACAGCCAGATAGACACCTGGTTTCGATAAGCAGGAGCATCTCGCACATGCACCATACAAACACTCTACCACCATCTAGATAGACCTCCTCTGCGCCGCTCTCAAGCTCTCCCTCCTCCATCTTCTTCTACGCAGACATGGCCTCCAAACTGCGCTCCTTGGCAGAGACGGACGTCCGTCATCCCATCCCGCCCGAGCAGCTCCTCCCGGCCATACAGACACCGCCCTTTGTCTACGTCCCGGGTACCTTCAACACGCGCGACCTCGGCCTGCTCGCGGACGACAACGACAGCAGCGGCCCTGCCAAGATCCGCCGGGGTTTCATCTACCGCACAGGCGGGCTTGACATCCTCCACGGCAGCCCCGAGGGCCGCGCCGCCCTGCGAGAGAAACTTGGTGTACGCCGCATCTTTGACCTACGCTCCAGAGACGAGCATGCCAGGAGCCCTGACCCAGAGATTGAAGGGGTTGAGGGCGTATGGCTGGGCTCCGAGGGCACCACCGAGCAAGCGGCCAAGGTCGACCTGGCGCCGTTTGTCGAGGGCGAGGGGGAGAAGGGGTATGTGGCCATGTACTTTGAGGTCCTGGACTGGTATCAGGGTGTTTTCAGGGAGGTGCTCAGGAGTGTCAGGGACAGGCCTCAGGATCCCATTATGTTCCACTGCACAGGTGAGCCTCCTCCCTATTCCTCCTCAAATAAGAGGGTATCTTCCTTGCTGACACGGAGTTATGCCATATTTTCAACAAAAGCCGGAAGAGACCGCACAGGCGTTCTGGCTGGCATGCTCGAAACCCTTGCCGGCTACGACCCCAAACTCATCCAGACGGACTTTTTGCTGTCTAGGATCGGATATGAGCCAGCGCGGGAGCAGTTGATCAAGTTTGCTATCCGCGGGTCCGGCGTGGACGTCGGTGATAAACCCGACCTGGCCAGATTCTACGACGTGCCGGGATTCCTGAACCTGGTCGCCCTGAAAGCTTCCTGTTGGGATGCCTTTGTTGAGGCCGTTGGGGAGAGATATGGTGGCTTTGAGGGTTACGTGACCGGGGTCTTGGGTTTCTCGGACGAGGACTTGGTCAAAATCAGGAGGAACCTGGTGCAGGCTCCATGACCCACTACAAGCTCATCGAACTCGGCTTGTCATACTTTCTTTCCCTAGATGGTTGGGCTGCCTCCTCTGCATGATGGCCGTGTACACACAAGTGCTTAATGCCTATTCGCAACACGACTTATCGTTCTTACCAGCGAATGGTTCTCAGAATCTTCTCCAATTAGACGCACTTGAGGCCTCTTTAAAGTTGGCCAAAGGTTCTAGCCCCCCTCCCGTCTCTGCTGTGAGAAGAAAGAGAGAACAGAGCTAGGACGAAATCTGAGCGCGCGGTGGCGGTCCGTCGTTCCATCCCGCGCCCTTGCCGGCGTGCTTAAGATGATGTCTCACGACACAAAACTACCGCGACAAGGATCATCTCGGACGACGCGCCCTTTGGTCGAAAGGGGAGTAATACAAGACTTGCCAACCGCCCAGCATTGCGCGACTAAAACTCCAGCAAGCACTCGTCTCGTACTCTGGATGAGCTTATACAAACGAGCTATGAAAGTGTAAGAAACATCTACCAAGGCTGTGAACCTGTGGTGGCATGACCGACGTTTCATGATCCCGTCTATGTTGGGCTCACCGCTTTCTGGTGAAAAGCATTTTACGTGCAACGAAAAGCAAACCCAAAAAAAAACAAACACTAATCACGCCAACAACAGTACGAATGACTAGCACAGACACAGCAAACATGCAACACGCGTCAGCACGACCAATCAGGCTATGCGCGTTTGGAAGCCGACACTACCGGTCCAGAGTTTAAGAATGAAGTCTAAAATGGAAATTACAATAAAAAGATGGGGAAGCCTATTCCAGCCTGGGCGAGCGAGCAGACACAGAGGAGTTTACATTCATCATTGGGAGTCAGTCCATCACGAATCATGATCGAGTGGACTCTCTTCAGTGGTTTGTTGCCTTGGCTGACTGCAGCTGTATGCCTTCTTATCGCTTCTCGCGCGCCGTCGATCCTCTCATCATCTTCGGGCTGCTGGCTATGGACGCAGCATAAAGTACCAGCGGGCATTCTTGGCGCAGGAGATGTGCCGACGCTTGACGGAAACGACATCTACTATAATAGGACGAGATGGCCACAGTATGAGGCGAGGTTCAACCTGAGGCTATCCCGACTGTATGGACCGGTGATCCGCCTCAGGCTGAGACCTAACAACCCTCTATCTCGGTTATTCCAGCGGATCAACACCTGGATCTACCCAAGATGGCGCAATACGGGCACTACCATCCTCATCAACTCCTTGGCAGATAATGAAAGCACCCTAAAGAGACTCCTCACATCGTGCGCGTCTCGAGCCCCGTCCATCGCGGCGGGGAAGTACCTCAGCGGCGGTCAGAGGATCGTCCTGCAGCCCTACGGCCCAAACTGGACCCGCCACCGAAAGGCCTTCTCCCTGCTTCTGACGAGGGACCAGATCAAGACCAGGTGGGTCAAGGCTCTGCGGCTCGAAGCCATGATCATGATCGACCGCATTGCCAGACTGGATCGGTACGACTTGCCAGCACAACAAAATCAACAACGAACCCCACGCGGCACAGAGCTGGTGGATGAAGTCTCGCGCTTCACGGCGTCGAGTGTCCTCCAGATCGCTTATGCCCGCAGGGCACCTACGCCAGAAGACCCGGTCCTCAAGGAACTTGAGGTCGTGTCGACAAACATTGCCAGCGCTTTCACGCCGGGGAGGTACTGGGCGGAAGCCTTTCCTGTCATGGATATCTTCCCTGCTTTCCTGTCACCTTGGAAGAGACAATTAAACGCTGACCACGTGTTCGAGAGCGGGCTCTTTGACCGTTTGCTTCGGGGCGTTGAGGAGAGGCTCGCCAGCGACAAGGTCAGCGCGAACACGGACGAGATATCTGTGGACGAGTGTGGGGCCGCACAGCTCTTGCGCAAGCAACAAGAAGACCATCACCTGGGAAGGGCCGGCGTGGCGTATCTTGCAGCCGGGCTGTTTGAGGCCGGCACGGAGACGACAGCCATGAGCATCAACACGTTCCTCCTCGCTGCGGCATGCTACCCAGAAGTTACTCGCAGGGCACAGGCCGAGATCGACAGCCTGTTGAAGGACGGACGTGACCATGTTGAGGAGCATACACTCACCTTTGACGATCTAGAATATTTGCCGTATCTAGCCAGTGTCGTCAAGGAAACGCTGAGGTTTACGCCCACAGGGAGCTCAGGGGTTGGACACACGTCCACGACGGCAGAGTCTCTATCATGCGACCTGAAGAATGAGGAAGGAAGAACGCTGAAGAAACTGTACGTAGCACCAGGGGTGACAGTCCTAGCCAACATCTACGGACTCCATCGCGACGCAAAGGCCTTTCCCGATCCGTGGCGCTTCCGTCCCGACCGATGGCTCTCCTCCTCGTCGTCGTCGGAGAACAACAACGACAAGACTAGCGATAGCAACAGGGGCACGAAACGAGAAGGCGGTTGTCCTCGCATCTCTTTAGACCACACCCACGCAAACTTCGCGTTTGGCTTCGGAAAGCGCATCTGCCCAGGGGCGGCGCTGGCGTCCTATTCCTTGTCCATGGCGCTGGCTCTCCTCCTGCTGCACTTCGACTTTGAGCTGACTGAGGCGGCCCAGGCTCTGTGCGCCCAGATGGAGAGCCAGAACCGCGAGGAATATGATGCGTGGGCACGGCTCTTCCCGACCCGAGGGCAGGAAGTGCTGGAAGCGGAGTGCCTGTGGAGGGAGGATTACGAGGATGAAAGGGATCGAATCGGCAAGGTGCTTATCGACGCGTACGTTACCTTCAAGCTGTCCCGCGGACAGCTGGACAGGTGCCTCCGGTTGAGGCCGAGGAGTGCAGGATGCGAGACCCATGTGACGAGAAGGGTCGTGACGAAGATTCGATAGCACTGTTCCATGGCTCTTTTCCTTTTCTTCATTGTTTTTCCCACATGTCCACCCCCAGGCAATAGTTCATCTCAGAACATTGCCCAGATGCCTCTATATTAATGCTTTTCTTCGGTATCATCTCCGAGAATTCCTATCTATATACGGATGGCATTTCTCGTGTGCTATGTACCAGAATGGTAGCCATGCCCTTTTACGAATCGTTATTTCAAGACCCCCCCCCCCTGTTATCCCATGTACCTAGGTAGTTCATCTAATGCCCGTGTAATTTACTTTCACCCCACCCTCTTTTGGGTTTCCCTGCATAGCCCTGGCAATTTATGTCCTCGCAGCTACAACCTTAGTCCCAGGTTATCCCAGGATACGAGCTATACTCCGATGGCTCCTATCGTCTATGGAATTGTACAGAAATGCTATTGACATGGATGGCACCTTTGAAGTGTTATAATTTTCTTTCGAAGCTTGCTTCCAGAGGGCTGGACCGCAGGGTGCGGTAGGCCAGGTGGCCAGCGAGTACCTGGGTCCTTGGCGCTGTAAGGCTTGCTGCATTAACCTTATTCCCTTCCCCTGCAGATATGCTCAAAAGAAGCCGGAGTCAGCAATAACTACAGTACAACTCGCAGTGTATAATCTTCCACCTTTTGCCACACAAAAGTTGGGTGTCGAGGTAGTGTAGTTGCGATATCAATGGCCTCTGCGTGTTTTCTACGGCTGCCTAATACTAAGGTTCAAGGGCCCATAAACCTACCACCATCAGCCATTGAGAGTCTTCTGTAATTTGGCATGATCTAGTGGCGAAGTGCGAAAACTATGCCTTGAGAGTTGGGCAATGCTACTCGCAACGGCCTGCTGCTTGAGGAAGGCCAAAACTGTGAACAGAAACTAGACTGGTCTTTGACCGAAGGCAGACTTGGAGAACGTGACGACAATTTAGTGTACCAGCTTTGCCCGTTCTTACTAATTTTTTAAGGATGGAAATCAGTATAGCAAAGCACGATTTCTGCATTCTCGGTAGGTACTAGAGATCGCAATTGATGCTGCCACGATCTGGCCGGGGATATTGTTTCCCCTCTGAATTGTTCCGAACATACTAAGACTGGCACATTTGCATATGACTACTAGTAATACTCATTGCTTGATAATCAAGTCAGGAGCTGTGCATGACAGTGTGTTCGGACCAAATAATCCGGGGAAAGGGGCAAACAACACGTAAATGGGAATTTGGCGAGAGCACTGGGCAAACCCACTGTAGGCTAGCTTTAGCGCGTCTGGACATTGCTGCTCTCCAGCGGGCCAGGTTGCACTGAAAAGTCAAGTCCATGACGTCGGTTGCTTCTCCAGGGCCTACGGCTGAATATTCCCCTCAAGTAGTCGCCACGCGGGAAAGATGACGCTGCGAATCCGTACAGAAGCACCAGCGTTGGTCCAATAATATGGTAATTTGTTGAAATTCCATCAGGATCGTGTGTCAAGGAGGCGGACTGGGGAAATGTGACATCGGCATTTGGTATTCAGCAGGTTGATGTACTTGAACTGGTCATCGATCCTTGGCATACTCAAAATATCGTGAAACAGCCTGAGAGAACACAGCTTTGGGTCCCTATTGATTTTGGGTTGGTTCACATAATAAAAGTACTTAGGCCGCTATCTGCGTCCCTCATCAGTCAGCCTTTGTTCATCCACCACAAAACTCATTTTGCTTGTATCGCCTAGTGAGAAATTCCCTCTTCAAACACTTCCATAATTACAAGATGGCCTCTCAGGCAGCGTTTCAGGTCGAAAAGGCCGTCGGACACGATGGCACCACAATCACACAGCAAGACGTGACCAACTACGAAGCCAGCGGAGACAGCAGCCAGACAATGAAGGCGCTCGCGTGGCAAGGCAAGAACAAGGTCAAGATCATCGAAACTGCCCGCCCAAAAATCATCGAGCCTCGTGATGTCATCCTGCGCGTCACAGGGAGCACCCTGTGTGGCAGTGACCTGCACCTGCTGCACGGTTCAGTCATCCAGATGCAGGAGGGAGACATCCTCGGTCATGAGTTTTGCGGTGTTGTCGATGAGATTGGGGATGAGGTGAAGGGGATTAAGAAGGGTGGCCGTTACGTTGCCTCCTTCCAGATCGCTTGCGGAGACGTGAGTTTTTGATACCAAGCAATTCCCATATCAGAAAGCTTTCACAGGACAATGTACTAAACGCAACGGAAAACCAACGACAGTGCTTCTTCTGCAAAAACAAGCTTTCGTCGCAATGCGAAAAGACAAACTCAAACACAACAGAACACGCCATGTACGGAGGCCAGACAGCGGGCATGTTTGGCTACTCACACTTCACAGGAGGCTTTGCCGGCGGTCAGGCTGAGTACGTGCGCGTCCCGCTTGGTGATGTGAACCTGCTCCCCATTCCCGACGACGTCCCCGACGAGAAGGCCTTGTACTTGTCCGATGTGCTCTGTACCTCATACAATTGTGTCAAGGACACGGCAGTGTACAAGGGCGACGAGGTTGCCATTTTCGGTGCCGGATCCATCGGACAGATGGCTGGTATCTTCGCCATCAACGAGGGGGCTTCCAAGATCATCTTTGTGGACACTGCCACACGGCTGGATCTGGTCAAGAGCAAGTGGCCTGCGGAGCACCAAGACAAGCTGGAACTGGTCGACTACACGAAGCTGAGCTTCGGCGTCACCAACAAGCCCACCGTCGTCAGCAGGCTCAAGGAGCTGTGCGGTGGCCGCGGTCCGGACTGTGCCCTCGAGTGCGCTGCTGGCGAGTATGCCAAAGGCTGGATGCACTGGCTGGAGATGGCTGTCGGTGCGGAGACCGACACCAGCGAGCTAGTGAACGAGATGATTGAGAGCGTGAGGAACTACGGTCGTTGTGGAATTACAGGTGTCTATGTTGGATACGTAAGTCTTCTTTTCCCACACTATACACACCACACCATTATTTTGGATGAACGCGATTGATTGACTTTTTGGTTATATAGACCAATCACTTCAATATTGGATCTCTCATGGAGCGCGGAATTCGTCTTATTGGGAACGGCCAGGCACCTGTTCACAAGTACTGGGACGAGCTACTGAAACAGATCCAGGACGGCAAGCTGGACCCGTTGCAGATGGTTTCTCACCGCATCAAGCTCGATGACCTCGACAAGGTCTACTACAAATTCGACAAGCACGAGGATGGTCTCCAGAAGATATTTATCGAGACCAAGCACTCTTTCCCTCCTTGCAAGGGTTCTCCGGAATTGACTAGGTTTTAAAAGGTGGAATAGATGTTCGAGAGTATGATTATTTAGTTTACTGAGAAGATACGTTGGAACTTTCTCAGAACACGATGTGCGCATGGAATGAATGATAAATCTTTGTCAATCAAAATAAGTTTATATGTACATTGTGATATATATGCAGAGCGTAATTAAAATTTACACGTTAGTAAGAGTAGTAATATAGTAGTATCTTTAAAAATCATGTGCCTTCGTCTCATCATGTTTTAAATTCCCGAGTCCCACTGCACAATATCGTCAGCCGCCGCAAAGGCAGCCCAGTTTGTGCATGTAGAGTTCATTTGCTCCACATCGGCGTCGTCGATCAACGGGACGATCTCCGACTGACGCTCGATCACTTGCATCGCAAAACCTTCCGAGGCATGCCATGCAATGTGGCAGTGCAGAAGCCAGGCCTGTTCAGAAGAAGAAGAAAAAAGGATGAAATTAGCTTCATTCGAGGAGAAGGGAAAGAAGAAAATTGAATGGATTTAAAATGAGAATGGCAGTCACTTACACCAGGGTTGTCCGTTACGAAAGCGATGACGAGATACCCATTACCCGGGACCATGGCCACGTCGCGTCTCGGCGCATTGGTAATCGTCAGGTCCAGGTCGACCGTCGAGACGTTGCCCCAGCCTGCAGCAAGCACCCAGAAGTCGTGACCGTGCAGGTGGATAGGGTGGGCCTGGGCGGAGGTGGTCTGGATGTACATGTACACCCACTGGTTGGCCTCGGGCAGCACCAGGGCGTGCTGGTCTGTGGTCCAGTTGCTCTTGGTGCCGTCGGCATCGATGATCTGCTCCAGGCTGGGGTTGCCCCACTCGACCGAGAACGCGGTGCCGCCCATGGTCCAGGTCACCTCGGCGCCGTTGATAACAGCCGTCTTCTCGTCGTCCCGGTAGTCATAGGTGGCGGAAGGGTCGGACTGGAGATAGGGGATGAGGTTGGCTGGGTCCTCGTCGGCACAGGAGTCGGTGTACTCGTACGCAGTGGTCACAGGCAAGATCTCGGCATCGAGGACGGTGCCGTTCTCGGAAGTGTAGCGGATGACTCCGAGAACGTTGTCGACGTTGGTCGTCTTGGTGCAGTTCAGCTGCGGGATCGATCGCATCCAGAAGTTGCCGCTGGCCGCGGACGCAGTCACCACAACGTCGTACCGCTCGCCGGCGCCGATGCTGAGCTGCGTCGTGTTGTATGGGTGGATGGGCACAAAGTCTGTCGAGATGACCTCCATCGTGTGGTTATCGATCATGAATCTGAAGTGGTTCGACGCCGCAGAGTTGACAAGGCGCAGGCGGTACTTCTTGCCAGGCTCGAAAGTTGTCTCATAGCGGGATCCGGTCTCCACGCCAGTGTCGGTGTCGTTGTAGACATTGGTGCCGTTGATGAGTGAGGTTGGCATGACCACGGCGGTGTCGCTGTAGGTGGCTGAGATGAGAATCTGGTCCGCCGTGTTGTGCGACCAATCCATGAGGAAGAGGTTGCCGAGATCTTCATCATAGTTGGCAGTAGCTGGGCCGTTGATCAGAATTCCGCCAAACACACCATCCCACGCTTGAACGTAGTAGTGCGACTGCCATTGGAGAAGATTAGCAGCTGATACTTTCATGAGGGACAAGATAGGCACGTGACGACCAAACATCAACCTACATGATACCAAGAACTTCCGTATTGTGTCGCTTTCCATGTGTACGTGTGAGAACTACCAGGCGCGATGGGGCATTGGGTGATGCTGGGCACGCCATCATTCTGACTATTTTGATACTGACGGACACCATGGAAATGGATGCCAGTGCCATTGTTTTCCTATGAAAAGACTAGTCAGATATATGGTGCCTGGAATGCGAATTATACCAGTTGGAAATTCTCACCATTGAGTTGGTAACATGAACGACTAATCAGGGTAATGCCATGTCAGCCATTGAAATCAATAAACCATGTCTCCACTTGCTTTGTAGACGCAACGCAAGTCACCTAGGGGGTCGAATAGTATCAGTTATTGGTCTAACTTACCAACTGTGTCACCCCAATCCGCAATGATGGTGGGTCCAGGAATAGAGCCGTTGATAGTGAGAACGGTCCGCTCGACACCATCGGGAGCTGCAGTCCCGTTGACGATGTTGAACCAATACTCCCTCGTCACACCCGTGTCAGGCACCGCGTCGATGTCATAATAGTCGGTAGAGAGATCATAGTCACCCCAGCAGGATCTGTCCGAGGCACTATTGACACATCTCTTAGCCAGAGAGGGGACTTGGCTGGGGGCGGCAAGTACCAAAGAAAAAAGTGCCAAGAAACCAAAATAAACGAGAGACATTGTGGCGCATTAATGGGACAAGTTAACGACAGTACGAAAAGTTGACAAAATTAGATTAGTACTTGACACCAGCACGGACGTAGCTGATATGCAAGACCGGAACAAGGATAGACGCGAGCCAAAGAAAAAGAGGAAGAACAGGAGGCTGGCTTGAACGATGAAGTTCGACGTCTTATATTGGATCCCAGGGTGAGCTGTCCTAGCTGAGATCTCGCCGATAATTTGTGTACCCACCGCGTAGCCTCTCGCAGGGTACGTGTCGGCAATCGTATGCTATACAACGATGCTCGGGCCAAGGAACTGTTTGTTCGGTTCGGAGAAGGCGGTCACGATGAAAGAAGCATGCGTTGGCCGCATTTGACGTGCAGAGATCGTCTAGGCACAGCACGTCAAAGACCCGCCTGACATCCAATAGTAAGTATTCGCTAGAGAACTATCGCCGGCCCCATGCGACATAAAGGATGCCTGGTTAGCCAACGGCGATCCTCAGTAGCACGCCTAATCGGTCCACATCATAAACGGAGAACGTCCCCTTCCTGCCTGTCTTCTCTTCCCCACAAGTTGCATATTTGGAAGGTGGTAGAAGGGCATCCAGCGCAAAGTCCACGTGGATGGTAATTTGGTGTCTCTGTGAGCCGCCTCAAAGTGTCGTAAGCTTTTTCTCTTTGATCACCTTTGAGCCCGTAACCTCCTTGCCGCCCCACGTGGGCTAATAGCGTCTAGCACTAAATTTCCCGGTGCACGGAGGTCCTAAAGCAGTAACCATCGCCTTTTGTGTGTATATTATAGGAGCATGGGCAATAGTATAGGGATAGTTTGCCAAGACTCTTGAGGGCTGCGTGCGAAGCAATATCCGACGTGCGCCGGCCGAGAAGATCTTGTTGGCTCTACACTCGATGGAAATGTTATATCGCGGCGTACTATTGGTATTGTGTAGCACTTTGGCTGTTGCATCTGTATGTAAATCCTATCCGATGGGGTGCATAAGTTTTTAACCAAGAAGAATAAGTTGCAGCTACCCCTGGCGAACGCTTGGATGCTACCGGGGCCGAGGCGCATGCTGATCGCTTAAGATGTGGGCCCAGCTGAAGTGTTTATCATGGTACCTTGTATTATTTATTCACTTGTATGTATGTGCGTACGTACTTATGTATTGTAGTACTGCTGTTGTGCACGGTTGCTAGAGGTTGCGAATCCCACCACCACATCAGACCATAGTATGATCCATGGATAGTATCGGCGGCTTCATACATGGAAGAATTCCCAAGTCCCTTTTGAAAGTACAGTCCATGAATCTGCCTATCAGTCTTGAACATATGAGTGCCCTTCGGCCACTCTTCGAGAATGTCGCTGACTTCTCTTCCTTCCAGACCTCTGGCCTCGTATTTGGATCCTTCGACCACCCTGGGAATCATTATCATCCCTGCCGGGAAAGAAAAAAGCGCACTAACTCCTTCACCAGACTATACTCTTGTTGGCGAGAGCGCAGAACGTACCGTCACCGCCAATCGACGATCTCAACGTCCAGGCCCGCCCGGAGGTCATGCCCCACGGGCCGTCCGGTCTAGCGGACAAGGCCTTTTCCTTTCTCCTTGGTTGACCCACGCCGCTCTCTATACATAGTATCTAGGTCTACTAGTAGTAAGATGATGATTCAAGCAAACTTTTTGTCGGTATTGTCATTGGGCTCATAGATGGCCCCCGCACGACAATAATCTTGATATCTAGCGGCACTTCGGAGCCCCATGTGGTCCCCACAACAACGAGTGTCTTGGCATTTAGCGGCTCTTCCATAGCCTTCTGTATGGCCATCTACATAAACCGTGTGTCAATTCCTTTTAGTGGTCTGATATCCACACACCATCATGGACAATTATGTCTGCATGTCAGAGGAAGAGAGGGCAGGGGGGGTTGTAAGAATGATCAAAAATAAAAGCGTTCACACAAGCTCGGCCATGAATGCCTACCCACATTCCGGGACCTGGCGTTCGAGAACCCAAAAGGTGGATACCCTTATCAACCTTGAATGCCTGCAGCCCCACCCAGACACGTCTTCGCACAACGTTGTAATTCGGTACTGCCATGAGAGGATGTGCCCGGAGATCTGGGTCGATCTAAAGAGCTCGAAGGTACTGGTATAGGTTACGTACTCTGTCCTTCTACCTTGTACTGTGGATCTCATATATGGACCGGGGCCCACAAGAACTCCTTTTTACTATTAGTAGAGTCGTTTGCGAAAGAAAAAAGAGAGTGACACCGGTGTTGATGGCGCACAGACCGCCGAAGCCTGGATAAGGGGTGCATAGTATAAATAGTCGATCACATGCCGTCGCTGATTACCCCCGTTGAACAGATTTTTCAGGAAGTCGGCCACGTCAGACTGTTGGGCTGTTAGTTTGGGTCCAAAGTGATCCGTTACTTGTGAGTAAGGCAGTAAGAAAGAAAAAAGATACCCTGTGTGATCGACAGGATTCCTGCAGAATATCCGCGGGCCAACCTCAATTCACGACGCTCGGGCACAACAAAGGCTCGCGATGTGGAAATGATGGAGGGGGTCTGCGTCCACAGCATGTCATAGGCGGGACCGGAGAACAGGCATGTCGTTAGATTTTCACATGTTGCCGCTACATGGTATGACTATGTTTACCACATATAGTATTATGTATCTACAGTACTCTTCTTCCGTGCTCCTCAGCAAAAGTATACCTTTTCGGCGTTCTATTCCCGGCCGAGTTAAGCAGCAGTTAAAACATACTATGTATCGTATCATACATTTCTGTTTACCTGTCATTCATTCCAAAGACACGACAGGGTGGGTCTTCACAGATCGTCAGTATCCCGGCGGTGATCGCCAGTGCTCCTCGTCTAGCTACATCTGGGCCTTGTCCGCTTACCATCACCGCCAACCGGGTGCAGTAGCGGAGTGCAGATGTTTGGCTCCTGCGCCTGCAGCCAGTCGGATGTGCAGACAAGCTTCTGAGTGCATATGCACCTCGAGGCTACTATTGAAATGCTGCAGCATTCCTTTGGATATGACCGACAGAGCCGAAAGGAAAAAAATAAGAAGGGCCCATCAGACTTGCGACCCCCACTAAGTTGCGCTGTGGCAAAGTCATGGGATACAGATGCAGCCCATATGCAGAGCAACATGAACGACAACGACAGGCGAACTTTTGTTTCTTCTTGCCGGAGATAACAACTCGGCTATCCTACGTACACAATGCAAGTGTGCATCTTCGATATCTAGTGGCCGCGCGTAATCTTTCTTCGAGAGATATAGAAGAAAAATCCAATGTGAGAATATACCTCCACCCACAGCGGCACGAAGCAACCCAGGCCCCTCACAGACCTAGTCGAGTTTACCTAACTAGTGGTGTATGTGGAGAGCCGGAATTTCAATAACACGTATGTGCACACCGGCAAGATCTGACTCTAGACAGTACTCTTTCAGGTCAAGAACAATAGATGTATACATGATGAATCTGGAAGTGTTATAGATTCTACATATTGATACCCCGAACAATGATGATGATCTCGGAGAGGGACTGGTGATTTTGTTCTGTCCATCTTAGGTATCGAGGACCCTCCGCACCCTTGAGCAATGCGATTTACATAGTGCATTTCCTTTCTGCTTCAACTAACTGTCGATAGGGATTTTCATAAGTGTCTCAAAAACGGAAAGGACTCTTTTGACGGTTGATCATAGTTCTGCTCTTAACGAGCTCGAGAGTAAAACCCCTTACCTTTGCCTAATGGCTATGTGGCTATGCAACGTTCCTCCTTTAACTGTGGCGATCAATGCCAAAGCTGGTGTTACATGTCGAGTGCTCAGGCCCCCAACGCCATCTCTTGATCTCCCAAATCTTAGCGATTCCAATTTTTCGATGCAAAATGAAGAATAAAAGACTTTTTGCATGGTCGTCGGTCAGAGTGCTGCCCTCATAATTGTCGCGGGTGGGCGTACGTGGCTGTGTCCATCAAAACACCTGATGATCCGTCCGTGCCATTGTGCTCATTCTCTTCAGGATGGTATCATGGAAGATACTGCGGTACAGCCTATGAAGTCACTTACGTGGTTACTCGTTGTTTGCGATGAGAGTCAGTGCTGACGCGTAGTTGATCAAAGCCATCCTTACTAGAATTTTACGTGAACACAACGACGCGTGGTCTTGCGATGCAGCTCCACATTGATTATAATCCCTAGCATGAGACAGCAGGCGCAAGAAGTTGCCTTTGACTACAACTGCACAGAAATTTTCTCTGCCCTATCATATAGTCCTGGCCTGCATTAATTGTTCACTAGTAGCTGAGGGTGGACTTTTGCTTCTCGTTCAATTGGGCGCGGTGGTGCGGACCGAATTCCGAGACACGCGTTTTGAGAAGATCGTAATTTAAATCAACCTTCAAACGCGGCAAGCTGGTTATTTACAAACCCAGCGTGAGGCAGATCCTCGAATGACAGGGGCATACACTCCATTTGAGACATATGTTTGATTGCATTCTTTAACCATTTCTTTTCAACAATATAAAGGAGAATCACCTGTCACTCGGTCGAGAACCACCCTCACTTAGGGAGCGACTCAAATCCTCCGAGCGAGCACAGCCACATGAGCAGCTCAATGAGGATGAAGAGAAAGCTATGAATTCCCATTGCAGGGTGACCAAAACCAAGCCTCATGTTGATGTAGAAGGCGAGACACAGAAGTCCGAACAAGGAACTGGCTGTGAACAAAAAAAAAAGGCCTGGCTTGAAGCAGTCTTGGGAAGCCATCGAAGCAGCAAGACAGCAGAAGGCGATGCCTTTAGGGTTGACCAAGAAAACCAGTACAATGCGCTGATGGGTCAATCCAAGTCTCCAACTTTTCAGTTCCTTGAGAACTTTGTCTTGGCTTTCGGATCTGTCCGTTTATTGACTTGCATTGCTGGTTTGCCAAAATCAAGCTGCTGGTTTCTGAGAGAAGCATCTGGGCATGAAAGGCGCTGAGAACCAGTGCTACGGCCAATATCAAGAGGAGAAGTAGTAAAGTCAGCAAACTTTCATCGGGAGTGGCATCATAATGCTCATGGAGAAGTGGAATGCTTACCCTAATGCTGTTGCTTGGTCAGAGATCTGCGCTGGAAAGTAAGTCTTGTCTTCTCGTTGTTCAGGAGTCGAGATCTTGATGATCTCGACGCCGGGTAGGTGGCCACTTACATCTGTGACCTTGATGTAAATTTTGTGGTCGACCTTGTCACTTCTTCACTTCTAATGACCACTTTGCAAAGCTGCTAAGGTTTCATAAAGGAGAGATAATAGCACCTCCTGCGCTGACTAGCGGATTGCATATGTACTTTATGTATTATAATTGCAAGTGAAGGGGTGGGAAATACTACAATTTGCATATCTTATGAATGTGTCTGGACGAAGTCCAGTGGTGACCTCGGGACCTGTGTCTGCCAGGTGGCAGGCAGGCATCTGATTACCTGCTACAGCCATTCCTGTAGTGTGAATAGCCTCAGTCAAACTTAGCTTCTGGCCTCCTTCAGTAAAATGATCCCTTTACATCTCAAACATGCAAATTTTACTGTGCTCTGCCAGCTATTCGCATTCGTTTTTTTTTGTCCTTGGGATTTTTGTCATAACCTTTTATCTCCCGACAACAAGCATGTAGCAGCACATTCATTTGTGAACATGTACAGCTCGCAGTTTGTGGTAAGCTCAGTCTTCACCCTTCCGGTGGTGTTTCTTCCCTACTTAAATATTCAGATGTTCCCAGTTTTCATTCCACCCAAGTATGAACTCTGGGCAATCGAGCGGGGAACAAATGCTCCGCTCACCAGCCTTCGGGCGGTGCAGGGATCCAAGATGGTCAAGCCACACTTGCCTGATACGGTAGCTTCCTGGGGCAGATTTGACAGTCAATTGGCAGCGGAAGTTGCCGGGGTGATTGGTATGACGCAAGGGGGTTTGCCTCCGTGGGAGAACAGCGCTGACAATGACGACGTCTCCCAAGATACCATAGTACGTTGTGCTCAATGGTTGTTGGGACACCCTGACGTCACATTTAATGGCAGTTCCAATGTGCAGCAGCAGGAGACCAATATATTTAAGATAAGAGGGAAGCCAACTTCTCCTGTGGGACTCACTGCCTCTTGATACTCCCTTTCAAACGCCTTTGACCTCACGAAGAAAATCACCCCTTCGCTGTATCTCATTCGACGATAAAGAACTTCCGAAGCACTGCATTCCAACGCACAAACCGAGTCTACCACAGACAACCAAACTCAACATGACCAAATTCATTTCCGCCTTCGAGGACTTCTTCAAGTCCATCTATGAGCTTTTCGCATCCATCATTGGCACGATTGCCTCATTGATCAATACTTTGATCTCTACGATTGTCGGCTTCTTCGCGGGTATTGTCAACCTCTTCACCGATGTCATCAAGGGCGCAGTAGATGTCGTTGGAGGTATTGGGCGCTTCGTCTTTGGTAAGTCGACAGCATCTCACTTCCACTTATGATATTTGAAACGAGCTCGATATCTAACCAACGAGGGCAGGAAACATCGTCGTCATCGGCGTTCTCGCTGCTGGGTTCATCATCTATACTCGCTCTCAGCAGGGGAAACCACTTGTGCCTACAAAGAAGACGAATTAGGATGGAAGTAGCATCAAACCACTAGCACGAGGATCGGAGGGCATGGATAGCCTTGGAGGCATGCAATACTAAAATTCCGTTAGTTTGCAAAGCTGGAGGGCTGGAGGGCTGGCGGGCGGAATGGCTGGATGGCGGGAGGGCTGGTGGGGAATGATTATGTTGATGGCTTGTCGAGGACTGTTCGCTGATAATATGATACCCCGCTGATACCACCCCTATTAGAGTAGCATTAATTCTGAATGGGCTTATGACTTTGTCCACTTGATACATGATCGCATCTTGTAAGTGAGACTGCGCGGTGTTCTCAGTGAACTATAATCTGTCGAGCACAAAGTATGCGACAGTTAAAAGAAGTGACCACTCCCAGCTGACTGGAAATGGCTGTGGCCCATATGGCTGCGTAGACGGTCGGACTCACACACAAAGCTGTCAGCGCTTGGTTCTAATGAAGTGGCGTCGATGACGAAAATGCGCGCGGTCCAGTAATAGTAAGCCATTCATCTAACAAGTGTTGTCTTTGAACTTGCCTAATGGATGTTGGAGCTGTTCCCCTGCCAGCGTGTCAGAAGTATTACGATATTGCAATCCATTTCCTATGATAAATATTAGTATAGTCAGAAAGGCTGCACTCTTATTTCTGCGTCTAGGAACCGGGTATATATCATTTCTTTCCGAGAATGAAGGGCGGGCTAGAAAGAAAGCAAAGACAAGATTGATGGAAGATCCGGCGCTGCCGAATTGAGGAAACAGTTTGTCTTACCATGTAGGCTTGGATAAGAAGGCATACACACGGTATACTTCAAGTCTACCCCATTCAACAAAGGGTGAGTAATTACCTCGTTGACAGTCGAGGCAACGTCACCTGGGCACCTAATGTGAAAATATCATTCTGGTCTCCTCCATCATATTTTAGGTTTTCAATCTAATGCTTACACAGTTCTAGTAAAAGCAATATCTCAGCAGCATGCTGTCGGAATCAAGAACTTGACCGACTCACACTGCAGACGGGTGCAAAGTGGTGAGGCATCTCCCTCAGCTAGCGATTTCGAGTAAGGTTGAACTTGATTACCTAGGAATAGAATCGACTCCGTCGATGCACACGGAGTTCTCGGTGCGAGATTGCTTATCTCCACGCTTTTTAATGATTTCTTAAGTTTGTGAGGTGCGCGTCGACAAATCAGAGTACCCGACCTTGATCTTGGACCTTGCACCCGGAGTTCTCGGTGCGGCGTCCTTATCCCCACATCCCTTTTCTCCAGTCTCGGAGTCCGCCAGAGAATCGTCAACAAGTATAAAGAATTTCATCAACACTTTTGCTTTTGTGAGATGGCAATTCAAAATAACGATTAAGGCAGAAAGCAAGTCAGACAGTCATGGGAAAATCAATCGTTTTGATTACTGGCGGTAAGACTCTTTGCCCCAAAACGATGGAAAGCACTTGCTCACTTGTATCTCAGCAAACAGCGGCATCGGTTTTGAGCTGGCAGCTCAACTCCTTGCCGATCCCTCCAAGATTGTTATTCTCTGCAGCCGGTCTGTAGAGAAGGGCGAGGCTGCGGTGAAGGAACTGGAGTCACGCAACCTTCCCGGTTCGGTGGAGCTACTTCAACTCGATGTATCGGAAGAAGAATCTATCAATCTGGCAGCCAAAGAGGTAGAGAAAAGACATGGACGGTAAGACTTTGTGAGGTCCTGTTTATGGCTGCTGAAAATGATGGCTGACTCCAACCTGATCAGGCTCGACGCTCTCGTTAACAACGCAGGTATTCCATCGCCGCGAGGGGTAACGCTGCTTCGAGCGCTACAGACTGCATTTCAAGTAAATGCGTCGGGCCCGGCAGCCATGGTGGAGGCTTTCGCTCCTCTGCTGGAAAAGTCCACCAGTACGCCGCGCATTGTGAATGTCACGTCCGGCGCTGGGTCGATCACCCGACGGCTCGATGCCACGACACCAACATACTCACAAAAGACGGTACCATATCGCGCAAGCAAGTCGGCCTTGAACATGATCACTGCTTGTCAGTCCGTTGAATATGGCCCCTTGGGTTGGAAGGTGTTTCTTTACTGCCCTGGTTTCACCCAATCAAATCTCAGCTCGTTGAACAAGGTGGAAAATGGTGCAAAACCCACAAGTGAGGGAGCTCGTCCAATTGTTGCGATCCTTCGTGGCGACAGAGATGCTGAGCATGGAGGGTACCTGAAAGACAAGGGTCAGTGGCCGTGGTAGTCTGGTGATTTGTAGAGCCCGCATGCGAAACAACACACTCCACTCTTTCGCATCTGAGGAAATCTGTCCCGGGCCTTCACGGGAGCATGACATCGCAGAAAAGCAGCTTGAAGGCTTTTGCATATGTATTGATGTCGTCATGATTCTCGTAATTATATTTTTGATTGTTGGGAGTTCACCCAGTGCCGCGATGTCTTCGTGGTCTGTCGATTGGACCCAGCGTCAGGCAGGTTCTGTTGAAATTTATGTTCCTGCGTTCTGGTTCTCCAGAAACCGATTCTCGGTATTAAGCTGTAAACAAAGTCATAGACTTGTGCATCCTTGTTAATATGCCGGTCTGAAGTGACAATCCGGAAATTAGTGCTCAGGCATGGTGGCCAGGCTCCAGTCCTTTGGACCAAGGAAGGATGAAAGCCTGGAGTCACAACATGTTGCTGTTATCTTGCCGTTTTTCCGTGAGAAGATTGAGAGGATAGAAAATCAAAAACCACTGAAGTAGTACACTGCTGGAGAACCACCAGCGTGCCGGCTTGATCGGCTAATATTCCTTAAATCTAATCGGCAGATGAAATCGTGTCAGGGGTCCAACCTCGACATTGAAGGAGACCTGACTTTATGGAAACATACTTAGATAAATGTGACATGCAAGGTCTGCAGAGTTTGCAAACGCACACGCACACATATATATCTCCCAATGATTACAGCGGTGAAGAGTCACAGATAACACATGCCTCCATCTGGAGTCGATAACCCCGCGAGCTGTCGACCCCTGCATTGGTAGGGTGTGATATTTTCGCTTTCGAGAAATCCGAATTCGCTTCCTTGCAGATGACCGAGTCGCTAGCAACCCGGCCGTTTGCCTTTATTTGCAGTTATCTCATTGACCCCTGGTACAACCCCTGCTGACCGTTGGTCGCAACAGGAAGTGTATGCATGGCAGGCTAGATTACCTGTCCGAAGGCACGAAAGATTCGGGGGCCTTGCTCGTTCACGCCTCCTCTTTCTCGTTCATCTGATCTTTTTGAAGAAGGGCAAGGGCGCCGTTTCTGGTTTCGAGGTTCACGATCTTCGTTCTCTTTATGCAATCGAAGATTGGTAACATTGACTGCCAGCAAAATGCGACCCTTTCTCTTGGGCTTTTTGGCCTTGCTAGGACCCGCGATTTCCAGCGTCTCGGCTCTTGCAGTCCCAACAACTCACGTCGTCCATGAGAAGCGAGACACACATTCTTCAATAAGTTCACGATGGACGAAGCGCTCTCGAGTCGACGGCCGATCTTTTCTTCCCGTACGCATCGGACTTGCCCAGTCGAACCTTGACGCCGCGCACGAGCACCTCATGCGGATGTCCGACCCTACCTCACCTGATTACGGCAAGCACTGGACTTCTGACCAAGTCATTGACTTTTTCAAACCTTCCAGTGAGGCAATCGACCAGGTCACCAAGTGGCTGCACGAAAATGGCATCGCTTCCGTCACTCACTCCGACAACAAAGGCTGGCTCGCGTTCGACGCCCCAGCCTCCATGGTAGAAGCACTTCTGCACACTGAATACTTTGAACACCACGACTCCATCACCGGTGGCGTGATGCCTGCGTGCGATGAGTATCATGTGCCAAAGGAGATCCAGCATCATATTGATTATATCACCCCGGGTGTGAAACTGATGGCCCCGATTTCTGTCGAGGCGCAAGGTACCATGCATGAAAAAGTCAAGAGAAGTATGCCTTGAGTCCACTCAACTATCCCTGGCAAGACTGGAGAAGGAGCGCCGGAGACGAAGCAAGCATCCGAAAACAAGATCAAGAAGCACATAAGCAAGATATCATTGGCAAACACAAGGAACACATCAAAACAAGGAAAAGCGGGTTGTTTGAAACTATTACTGATTAACCTGAATTTTTAGGCCAGTTCATGCAGAAGAGCTCCGCTAGCTCTGTGGTAGCTTCTGTGGCCAACAACAGCCTAGATAATTGCGGTGATTCAGTGACACCCGACTGTGTCGCCGCTCTTTATGACATTCCTCCGGGCAACAAGTCCGACCCATCGAATACTTTGGGTATCTACGAGACAAATCTACAGTACTGGGACCAAGAAGATTTGGACAATTTCTTCCAAACGTACAGTCCGCAGATTCCACAAGGGACGCACCCCACGGACGATTTGATCGATGGAGGAATTGCAGAGACTCAAGATGCGGTCCTGCCTCTAGCTTATGGGGCAGAGTCCCTGCTGGATCTCGTCCTAGCATATCCGATCATTTGGCCCCAGGGTATTACACTCTACGACTCCGATGACGCCCGAATCCAGGCTTGGTACAACAATACATGTACGGTACTTCTTAATTCCGTGAAAACGCTGCAGTCTCGTTTTCGTCGAGTTCATGTCTCAGGCCATGACACCAATCGCCTGACAGCAACGGCCATCAAGTTGTCGCAAGCGATGTTTCTTTTTCAAAGTTGGAAACAAATCGTTGCTGACATGCAGATGGCTAAATAGGGACATGGGGTTTCAACACATTTCTCGATGCGATAGATGGCAGTTACTGTACCTACACTGCATACAACGAAACAGGAGATCTGGTCGGCCTCGATCCAACGTATCCTGATCCTTTGCCTAATGGATATAACGGCACTCTGCAATGCGGCGTTTTTGAACCCACGGTAAGAGAATCTCCAGCTTTCATTCCCAAAGCCTTGTCCAGATTATGAAAGTTCGTCCTCGGCTGGTTCACAACAAACTAGATAGATTTGCATATTCATGTGTATATTGGCGGGTCCAAGAAATCCGCTCTTGTCATATGGGCTGTTGAATTAACATGTGGGAACCAGAATGTCATCTCCCTGTCTTATGGAGGCACGGAAGCTGCTGTTCCTATTGCATATCAGAAGCGCCAGTGTAACGAGTACATGAAGCTCGGCCTGCAGGGCATCACGTTTGTTTTTGCCTCGGGCGACAACGGCGTTGCCGAGCGAGTTCGATATACAGACGCCGAGGCCACCTGCATTGGACCAGAAGGTCTGATCTTTAACCCATCCTGGCCATCCACCTGGTAAGTACTTTTTGTTGAAAACATTCTCCATCCGTTTTTATTAGAGCCCATGAAAGACGTTGGGCGACCCGCTCTCAGGAGGCGAACGGAGGCGGCGTCGAGAGCCTCAAAAGGCAGCTCAGGACCAGCCGATCTCTTTTATTGCCACTTGGTGGCGGAACAAGAAGAAGTCGCCGCCTGTTTCTCTGACAGCCCAATAGTCCCTACGTTACCAGTGTTGGTGCTACCTACATTCCCCAAGGCCAGACCATCTATGACCCCGAGTCGGCTGCAATTTTCGGGGACGACCCCGATGATACCTCGGGAGGTGGCTTCTCGAACGTCTACGGCGCGCCCGATTATCAGAGAAACGCCACAGAGGCATACTTTGCCGAACACTCCCCAGACTATCCATACTACAGCGGTCTGGTTGCAAACGCAAATAACCCCGTCTTGCCTAATGTCACGGCATTAGCTGGCAACACAGGAGGCCGATAGTAAGTCGAACAATGTTCACCCTCGAGGATGTGGATTTAGGGCTGATTCGATTTTTTTTTTTTACCTAGCAACCGGATCGGGCGTGGCTACCCTGATGTGTCGGCGATCGGCAATAACATCACCATCAGTATTGATGATTACATCTTCAACGTTGCGGGGACGTCAGCATCCACACCCATCTTCGCCTCGATCATAAACCGGATCAACGAAGAGCGGATCGCCATTGGCAAAAAACCCGTTGGGTTCATCAATCCGACGTTATATGCGAACCCACAAATGTTTCATGATATTACCAGTGGCAGTAATGCAGGCTGCGACGGTGGAGGCTTCGACGCAGTGCAAGGCTGGGTAAGTGAGATCTCTTTCAGGCTATGGTTGATTATTCGGTAGGATGAGGGCTGACAAATTTTGACAATTCTGTAGGATCCTGTTACCGGACTTGGGACACCTGACTATCCCAGCATGCTGGAGGTGTTTTTGGACTTGCCCTAAGCTGGTGTTGGGAGTTGGTACGGATTTGGAGGGTGGACGTGAATCTTAACGCTTGCATTTCTGTTAGACCAACTTCTGCCACGTACCTAGGTAGCGAAGCTAGCTTTACGTTTCTCTGGCCGCTTGACTGTTTCCCCTCCCCCCCACCCCTTTTACTCTTTCATTCTCTTCTCACCGACCAATGAGCGGCTAATTGCTATGCGCGTTGCATTTAACACGGAGGGGGAAAATCCTGCCTGCTCCTTATTCAACAATTAATTCACATTAGACAAGTCTCAGTTCATCGTCAGAATCATAACAACATGAATATTCAAAGCGCTGGTGACACCTGCATATGGCACAATAAATATTATTGCTGACTGCCTCGACTATTACATTAAGAAGATGTCATCATAAATCCGCCCAGACCTCAAGGAATTCCTTAGATGTCAAGGTATCCATACGCCTCCTCCAGGTAGTTCTCGAAGTCGGAGTCGAGGAATGGCACAATGGCAGCTGTTTAACAAATTAGCACATACTTGTCTCTGGTTGATTTGATACTTGGGGGGATGAAAACGTACAACCCCAGTCCTTGTCGGCCAAGGCATCCTGCGCGACAGTGGGCAGCTCGTCCCATGAGATTAGAGGCTGCGTGCCGCCGACGGTGGTGGTGAAGCCTAGGGAGTGGTCCAGAATGAGAGACGCCGAGTAGTACTGGATGAGAGGGTTGGTGCCATCCAGGTAGTCGTCGCAGCCAGTACCGGTGCACACGTTGTAATCGCCGTGGTAAGAGGCGGCCATGCCCACCAGGGTGGCGTCAGTGCTCTCGCTGGTCAGGACGATGACGACATTCTCCCAGTCGTAGCGGTGTCCAATGCCCAGGAGGCCCTCGAGTAGGTTGGGCTCATCCTTGGGCATGAACCAGGAGTACATGATGGAGTAGTAGTCGCCGTAGGTTTCAGCGCGGGCGTACACCTGCCCTGTAGAGGAGCTGCAGTCTCCATCGGAGTCTCCTGTAGGAGAGAGACCGGCGCTTTTGAACAATGCCACCGTCAGCACACGACATGTTCATTGTAGATCTTCTTTTTTCATCCATCACGTTGAGAATGAGCTGAGAGAAGAGCGGAGAAACATCATGCTCGACTCACCTCGTATCGCCCTCTGCATCGACGGCAGGGAAGGGCACACATCCATCGACTACATAGAGATAGGGCCACCACTTCTCCATCAGAGTACCCTCCGTGTTATCGGGGACTGTGGTGGGGAAGCCAACCACCTCATCAGAGGGGATGTCGCTGCGCTTGGCGATGGGTGCGGAGCGCACCTTGGCAGGCCGCAGTCCGTTCTCGCCAGTTGGGATGAGGCTGCGCGGCGCAGAGAGGGCTGCACACCCCGCACTCATGGCGAGTGCCGACACGGAGATCTTTGCGAGCATGATGGGCGGCGGGCACTGGATGAGATGTCTCTTGCCTTCTTCCTTTGAGTCAGTTGGGGACACTGAAGAGATTCCTTCGTGGTGGGAGAATTGGTAGTTGGAAGATCCTCGACCCTTATATCTTGTACACGAGGTGACATTTTTGTGTCGGGTATTAGTATCCTGATTTGTCCACCTGCAAGGCACTCGGCACTGGTCAATGCCCTTGGCGGAATTGATAACCACATTGACATCCACACCCCATACACGCGTCCCCTTCCCAAGCTGAATATTGACTTGACCGTCCGGCGGGCAACGGGGGATGGGTTCCCATCTTGGCCTTCATCGAGCATGAAAAAATGACCACGTTTTGCCCGAGCAAGAAGGGCATTGGATCCCATCACTTTGAACAACCAAGACCCATTCGGTTCGCGCCGTTGGCCACGACAGCAAACAGTGCACGTGTCTGCGCCGGTTCGCCCGAGAGATCTCGCTGGGCCGGCTCAGGGTGCCATTTTGGGAAGGCGGGTTCTTACTATGGGCCCTAGAGAAATTATCCCGAAATTAGGGACGTATACTGACAGAAGCTCAGATCAATGCAAGCGGTGAGCAGGGTCCGACTTGGCACCATCAACACAGATCGGTAGGGACGAGGGAGAGGGGAAGAAGGACATGCTCATATTTAAGAGTGCGCGGCCTCATCTGCTTCTCTTAGTCTTCTTCCAGAACGGACATTTATTGAAGAACATATATGGCATTTCAATTATTGCAACCCACAAAATAAAGCCATTTCTTCCCTTTTGCTCTTTTTCTCAGTACCGATCTATCAATGTGGAGATGACAGGAGATGGATCTGGCAAAGACACCCCATGATCAGCTCAGGAATAGTTCTTTTTAACTTTGCTGTGGACCGTTCAAGTTTCGCACTCTGCATCGTGAACTGCACAGGTGGGACCGGCGACCTCAAACTATTCCCTCTTCAGCCTCCTCAAATACAGCCACTCCAGCTTGCAAAACTGCTATCATTTCGATTTGTCTTGGATCATCATGCTATACTCTGATATTTATAACAAGTTTTCTGCTATTCTAAGGCTGGGTTCTAAGCCGGACGACCATCAGATTCATGACGCGCTATCTCTCCAAAGCAATCGCCAACAGCAAGGGGTATCTCCAAGCTTGTCAAGAAACTCTGGGGTCACAATGTGGGGAAGACAAGGATATCGGCTCGGCAGTGTGCTGTAGTATACCGTACTATGTATGTACTATGGCGTATATGGTGGTCGCCAGACCGGTTCAGATGATGATCAGCAAAGCAGTGGAACGTAGCATTACTGTACGTTAGTACTACGTACATTGCTACGACAGAGTTTTCCCCGCAAAGTCTGGCATACCAGCAGGATCACAAGATCGTCCGATACTCTAGAGTGACAGGCAGACCGGATCTTCTGTTTACGTACTATGTAGTAGACCAGTTCATCTAGTACCGTCGTATTATTACAAGGACTGCACGTGCAAGTCTACGAACGGCTCATTGCGGGGAAGCGTCTCAACACACAAGCATCGCAGACTGCACATATACACACAGTCTTTGGCGTTCTCAGGACGACGAGTGCACGCGAGCGTCGTAGCTACAGTTTTCAGTAATGAACATGTTGTGTTCAAGGGTTCTATTGCACGTCGCCCTGCTTTCTGTGGCGGCTCTGGCACAATGCCCAGACTACACGACCTATTCGGAAGAGCGCCACCCTCCTTACACCAATGGCACGTTCCAGCTTTCCTATATGCGGCCTGACCCAGCGTGCCGTACCTTCAACTCGTCCGATGTCGAGGCCATCATTGTCGAGATGCAAAGTATCATCACCGACCCGGACCTGTACCGGCTCTTTCAGAACGCCTATCCAAATACTCTGGACACTGCCATCAAGTGGAAGGGATACGCCGCGAATAACACGGAGGAGGAACTCACCTTTGTGATCACGGGAGACATGTATGAATGAATGCCTCACCCCATGTCATCCCTCAAAGTGAATGATGTTTTGGCTAATGAACCCTCGGTTGGTGCAAAAAAAGCAACGCCATGTGGCTTCGGGACTCAGCAAACCAGATGCAATCTTATCTCCCAGTACTGAAAGCGAATTCCTCTGCGGACAGCATTGCCTCTCTGTACCGAGGCGTGATCAACCTTCACACCCGCTACATCCTGACGGATCCATACTGCAACTCTTTCCAGCCCCCTGTCGAGTCGAACCTCTCGGCCTCGGTCAACAGCGCCGCGACAGACGACGTCGTCAAGCCGACCTACAGCAACACGAGCGTGTTCGAGTGCAAGTACGAGCTCGACAGCCTGGCGGCATTTCTCGAGGTGTCCACAAACTACTACAACGCCACCCAGGACCTGGACTTCTTTGGCAAGTTTCAGTGGATCGCAGCCGTGCAGGAGGTGCTCAACACTGCCAACGCGATGATGACGCCGACGTATGGGGCCAACGGCGCAGTCCTCGACTCGCCATATACGTTCGAGCGCACGACGAACCGCGCAAGCGAGACGCTGGAGAACAACGGTCTCGGCAGCCCTGTGGCCAACGGGACAGGCCTTGTGCGCTCCGCCTTCCGCCCGAGTGATGATTCCACCATCTTCCAGCTGTTCATTCCGGCTAATATGATGTTCTCGCGGTATCTCGCCTCTGCAGCCCAGATCATGGCAGCTCTGGGCGATGCCGCCCCGTCCGGGCTGGCCGATGAGATGACGGCCCTGTCGGCATCGATACGAGCTGCCGTGCAGAGATACGGCATCGTCACAAACGCCATCACGGGCACGCAGGTCTATGCGTACGAGGTTGATGGCTTTGGCAGTGTTGTGAACATGGATGACGCCAACATTCCTTCTCTGCTGTCGGCTCCTTTCTTTGGGTTCCTGGATGTGGATGACGAGGTCTACCAGAACACCAGGGCTATCATCTTGGACCAGACGGGCACCAACGGAAACCCGTATTTCATGCGCGGACCGGTCATCAATGCTGTTGGTGGTCCGCACGATGGTCCTGGTTTTGCCTGGCCGATGGCTAGCATCATGAGGATTTACACGAGCAATGATGAAGCCGAGATCACAGAAGCGTTGGGCGAAATCGTGAGCAGTACTGATGGGCTGGGCTTGATACATGAGAGCATCAACACCTTTAACCAGAGTGATTGGACCAGGCAGTGGTGAGTTCTTGATCCTTTCTCGACCTAGATGATGATGGCATGATATGATTATCCTGACTGATCACAAATCAGGTTTTCTTGGGCAAATGGGTTATTTGGACAAATGATTTTGAATCTCAACGACACCAAGCCGGAGATCCTGAAACAGAGTTACCAATCGTTCTGATAGGTTATTGAGTACTCAATTAATTAACTACCAAGACTCGGCCTAATATGGTGCACACATACTCACTTATTGGTAATCGTAAGGGCAACCTAGGTGCACTCGGACTTTTTAGTCACAAAGAGAGGAGGCGGCATTCGGGATGCTTTCGTTCCGCCATGACCCCCCTTTCTGCTTAGTAGAGTCTAATTGATACTGATTACAAAGAAGGATCGAAGTTTGAATCCGAGAAAAGGTATCGGGATCAAATAGCGCTGTCGATTGTCTTGTCGTAACTGAGGAATGCCGCGCGGGAATCCGAATTGGGAAACTAACGCGCGGAAATCCTACACAATCACAGAAAATGGGCGCGCGCGTTTCACAAAGCGTGGGTGAAGACCCGACAACACAAAGAGGCATGCGCAGACTGACTACCGGCATAGGATTTGATGCGTCTATAACAATAGTGTGAAAGGCTGCAGCCTGCTATGGATTGCTTTGTAATTGGAAGTTGGCGCATTTCAGCCTGGGTTTCCAAAGTATAAAGTTGATGGTTTTCCCGGCTTCAGCTACAACGTTTTGTTTGATAGAATAAACAAACCAGTCCTGCCATCTCAAAGAGAACAATTTGAAATCTTGAAAGTATCTACAAAGTCACCATGGTCACCGTCGCAATCGCAGCGGGCAATGGTCACGTCGGCGGCACCATTGCCTCGGTGCTCAAGGAGAACTCGAAGCACAAGGTCATCATTCTATCTCGCAAAGTACGTGCATGATGTTCCGCATTGCGTTCAAAACATGCTTGAGAGAAAGGGGAAACGTAAGTTTGGCGGTAATACTGGAAGCTAACTCTCGATGTCATCACCAGCCCGCAGAAACCGAAGACCCCAAGGCTCCCACTTATGTTGTCGACTACGGCAACGTGGAGGCGGTTGCAGAGCTTCTGAGAAGCCATAACGTTCATACCGTCATCTCAGGCATCTTCGTTGTCATGGCCGATGCTGGTACAGCCGAGATCAATCTTGTCAATGCGGCTGTCCAGTCCGGTTCCGTAAAGCGGTTCATCTCCAGCGACTGGGGCATCCCTCGTCCCAAGTAAGTGGCAGCCTGAACACTGAATACTATTTTTAGTATCGTGGAGTACTCCCATGGACTGTCTTACGTTGACCTTAATGCTTCTTCCTTGGCAGGGACGATCCTCAGCCGTTACGTGAAGCAACCCTCGAGGCCCTGCGCAAGACGGATCTCGAGTTCACCAGCTTCCACTGCGGCTACTTCCTTGACTACTTTGGGATGCCACACATCAAGAGTCATCTTATTCTGACCACCGGGAATGTCGATATCGAACACTGCAAGGCCGCCATTCCAGGTGACGGCAATGCCCTTGCGGCGTATACATACAGCTTCGACCTGGGCCGGTTCGTCGAGGCGGCGCTGGACTTGCCCGAGGGCGAGTGGCAGGAAGCTTCCTATTGCTACAGCGATAAGGCCTCGTTCAATCAGATTGTTCAATGGGCAGAAGAGGCACGAGGTATGTTCAAAGATGGGAGTAGGCATCGGGGGAGGTGGGGATAGAGCACGACGGCTGACTAGTTCGCTATAAATTCTAGGACGCAAGTTCGAGGTCAGCTACGACAGCGTCGAGAAACTCAAAGCCGGCCAGATGACGGAGCTCCCTGGACACGTGCCTTCCTATGAGTTCTACCCAAAGGCTCTATTTCAGAAGCTCATAGCCCAGTTTGGGTGGCTCATTGCCGAGGGATTTCTTGACTTTCCTGAGGAGCGTTGCATCAACAAGAAGTTCCCAGACATCAAGACGACGACGGCTAAGGAGGTGATTGATGCTTGGAAGGGAAAATAGACGGATCGAACGTATACTTAGGCGAACACGGTCTAACAACTCAATCTACATTTCTCTTCCTTATCATGTACTCGTCTACACAATCTCTCTATTCCTTTATAGTTACATTGCTTTGCACCGCGTTGACACGTAGGTTGACATTTGCCGCCGAACCCGTGTTCTAATTGTTCCCATCTCATCAGAGGAATTCAATATTACCTGAATTACTAGACCAGCAAAACTGGCGACCCTAGACATGATAGACACGCCCGGATATCCCAGTCACCCCGACTCGCTTCGAGGGTGTCTCTGTCTCGCCACACAGACTCCATAATTTGAAGAGCCTCGTGCATGCTCCCAAACTTTGCCATCTCGCCCATGACCTCATGGATCGCGTCCCTGAAAGCGTCGGCTACGGCCTTCGAGTCCGCCAAACAACCCGCAATACAGACTGGCCAGGCCAGAGCACGCAGTTGAGCAGCTCCATCCTGAAAGTCTTCGTTCCTCAGTTGGTTCAGCAGACCAAGAATCTCTTGAACACTGTTACGAATCTCTGGATTCAAGGGCTGCCACCCCGATACGACGACGGCGAGATAGATCCGAGCTGCGTGCTCCCACGCATCTGTCGATATGTGAGCCTGGGGACTGCTATCTGCTGACCGGGGGAAAGGTAGGCCAAAGGGCCGTAGACGTCGTGCATGACAAGTGTCTGCCGATACCGACACTGCCCTTTTGGCGTCCAAGTCCTTTCGTCCTTGATTAAGACCGTGTGTGATTTTTGATGCGCGCTCGACCACGTCTGGAACTGACAGGGACCCATTTTTCTTTGCCTCTGTTTTCCACGCGTCGAGAGTGGCGATCTCCGCAACGGCAACTAGACACCAATTTTCACAGCCAACGAACAGTGATATGTCCAGGAATGGTGAAAGATCGTTCATCTCGTTTTCTTTCAGGATCTGGCCGTACCATCTCCTCAGCAGTGGCGGGCGTCCCAACGCCGTGGCTGCCACCACATCCATGTACAGCAGCAGGGCAGCAAAGAAGCGGAAAGCTGCCTGTTCATGCGACCAGATGACTGGATCCGAACCTCCGCGTATACACGCCGGAAGTTCCAAGTGGTCCATCAGCATGCCAAGACCCAATTGAGAGGTGGCAGTATTCTCACAACCGTGGTCATTGCAGTATGAGGATGGTTCGTTGTCGAGGTGCTCAGTCAACATGCCGTCGAGCAGGCTCAGCGCCGGACGCAGATGCATATCCCAACCCTCAGACTTGCTGACGAACAAGTCAAACACTATCAGCTGTGCAATACTGCCCATAGCGCCTGCTCTCTCCGGCACGCCAGCGGCACCACCGTTCTTGAGCTGCAAGAGCTCTAGCTGGATGGCCTCGTAACACTTGTCGGCAGTCTTCATCACACGAGCCCAGATACGGGCTTTGCAGCGCGCGCGTCTGTTGGGCAGAATCTCGTTCGCTACGCTGGCGAGGAAAAAGGAACCGAGGCTTGCTGCGCAGTTGCTGGCGATTGTGTTGCTCTGGAGGAGGTAGAGAAGCCAGCCCCTGCTCGTGGCGAGCATGGGCGGACGGTAGAAGGGGAAAATAAAGGGGAAGCAGTAGTCCAGGTAGCCCATCATGACGTGTTCGTGTGGAACTTCCTCTCGATCATCCTCCTCTACTTTTTCTGGGCAATTGCCAAGAGAGCCGGATAGCGGACTCAGTGCAGTGGCCACGGAGATTGTTGTTGCCTCCTGGTTCGAAAGTGTCGTAGTCACCACCGATGAAGAGGTAGCTAATCCATGCCTCGCCTCTGCATCGTCAACAACATCATCATCATTTTGGCTGCCCGAGACAGATTCTAGTGGAGGCGTCATGTTCGTTATGACCGGGACGAACCGGAAATTCTCATCACCCTGCCCAACCTGCCCGGCCCCGCGTTCTCGCCTCACTCGTCTCTCCACAGCGCCCTCTTTGATACGATTAGAGATCCGTCGAGCCATCTCGCGCTTCGTCGCCCCATCCTTCATCCAGGCTGGCTTGTGCGCACCGACGTGGCATTCTATGTTCAGGTCGGCGCAGTTTCGGCAGGTTGGTCGGGTCCCGTCACATTTCTTCCGGCGTAGCCGGCAAGTCCAGCAAGTGTCCGATTTGAGTCGTCGAGGCATTGTGAGTGTCAATGTTCATTTGAAATTTGACGAGGTATTGACAGAGAAAGTAATTTAGAGGCTTAGCATTCATGTGTACATGTCTCAAGTTTCGTAAATTGTTTTTGATAACATCTGTGCTGTGTCAATAAACCATGTGGATTTTTAGGTGGTTCGTCTTCCGTGATGCGAACGATTTGTCAGCCGAGACCTCTTCCTCTATATTTAGTCCGCTATTTCTCTGGTGTACAAATCGACAGCTTACTGAAAGATTCTGGTTTCTTTTGGGAAAAGGAATAGGGCTGAATCGACCAGACAGCTTATAGAGAAAGGACTATTCTTATCTCAGAAGGCTGGAATTGTCAAACCAGGCTTTCAACTACTTAGTATTGGACTATCTTTATGCAAGATTGTGCGCCAGGGTATCAAGCCAGCCCGCGAAACGGGGCCCCATAAGTAGCAACTATCACAGGCCCTCTTCGCTCGCTCTAATCAATCGCTCAACCATCGAAGCCGTTCCCGACGCTATGGATTGCAACGAACTGATCGATCTCGACCACGATGTACAGGGCCAACTTTGGGTCGACAAGGTGAACGAGACATACAGTAAAGGTGATCTCTGCAGATGGGTATCAAACTTCCATCCTGATCGACTTTCCAGGGCTGGGGTGACTTGCCGCCACGATGTGTGCCACATCTGTTATTGCGATGCTTGGCGCTCTTGTTGGATTCGCCGGTAACCAAGGAAAAGGCGCGCTGCAGGACTGTAAAGTCGAGAATTGCAACTATCTTTTATTCCATATACATGTGCTCGGCAAGGCCATTCTGCTGCCTCATTCTCTGCTGGCGGTGGTGACACATTTTACAGAGCCACCAATTTTGACTTTTCGAGAATGGAGTGGAACTTTGCATCTGCGAAGAAATCGAGTTCTTATGGGGTTTTTAATTATTTTCTGATACATTTTCGGGAAACACAGTCTACGAGTTGACCGGGAATTTAACTCGAGAAGGTTGGGAAACATTATGTTCCCGTTTGTAAACAACAATAACAACAGCCTTGAACTCCCATTCATGATGATGAAACCCCGTTGGCCTTGTCCGCCGCCGCCTTCTCCTCTTCTGTCGTCAAGCTCTTCGACGGCGCCGGGTTCAACAAGGACTGCCCACTGATCAACTTGGACCTCACAGCCGGGTTCAGGGTCAGTCCAAAGCCGGGCTTGTCCAGATCTTTGGTGGTCAAGTACCCCTTGGTAGGGATGGGCTCGTCCAGGAACAGGTCGCCAAACACAGGCAGCACGCTCTTCCCGTCGGGGCTGTTGGCCAGGTACTCCTGGAACGGCGTGTTGGGCTGGCTTATGACGAAGTGGTAGCTGTAAGGGCCGCTCGCGTGCGGCACCACGGGGATGTCGTACGCGGCCGCCATGGCCGAGACCCGCAGCAGCTCCGTCAGCCCGCCGAGCCACATGACGTCCGGCTGAATGATGTCGAGGTTGCGGCCCTCGACGAGCTTCCGGAAGCCGTAGCGGCTGTACTCGTGCTCGCCTGTAGTGAACTTGAGCGTCGGGTGGGCGCGCTTGATCTGCGCAAACCCGTCCGTGTCGTCGGGCGTTAGGCACTCCTCCCACCAGTTGATGTTGAGGTCCAGGCAGGCCTTGGCAATCTCGATCGTGTAGGACACGTTCAGGCTCATGTAGCAGTCCACCATGAGGGGGAAATCTGGCCCTATTGCCTCGCGGTGCTTGCGCAGGAACTCAACGTTCTTCTTGAGGCCGGCGTGCCCTTCCTCGGGACAGTACGGCAGAGGCACCTTGGCGCCCCAGAAGCCCATCTCCTTGGCGGCTGTGGGCTCAGGGCCCGTGCAGTAGAAGTTGAGGCGCTCCTTGGTGGCGCCACCAATGAGCCTGTAGACGGGCTCGTTGCGGAGCTTGCCGAGCAGGTCCCAGAGGGCTAAGTCGATGACGGAGATGATGGCAATGGGCAGGCCCTTGCGGCCGTAGAACATGGAGCTCCGGTACATTTGCTCAAAGAGGAGGTTGGTGTTGCGTGGGTCGGCGCCGATCAAGAACCGCTCAAAGTGCTGGTGGATCAGCCAGCACCCAGGAGGGCCGCCGAAGCCCGTCGCGAAGCCCACCGTGCCATCGCTGGCCTCGATCTCCACCAAAAAGGAGCCGAGAACATTGATACCCCAGCTTGTGCGGGACTTGCGGTATTGTTCCCATTGTGAGCTGGGTGTGGATATGGGCGTGTCGATGAGCCTGAAGGGAAGAAAGGGAAAGAAAGGCTTGGGCGTTAGTTATCATCTGACGAAGAAGGGTCGGGATGTGCTCTCACCAGTGACCTCCTTCCACGTTATGATAATCACCACCTGTACATACTCCATCAGCTTCGTCACCTCGTTGTTTTGAGAGGGGGGCAAAAGCAGCTCGACTTACCAGAGCCAACGCCTCCAATGACATATGACCGGATGGCCTTGATGGTGGGGAACTCTCTGACGGAAGCCATGACGATGATAGTAGCAAGGGATGGAATGAACTTGTGTGTAGGAATGGAAAACCCGGACACAACGCAGGCGAGCAAGCAAGCAGAGTGACTGATGTCCGGGACTGGAAGCTTTACTTGTGAGCTGTGTGCACTCCTTGAGGAAACAACAGAATGGCCACAAGTTTGAGGGAAAATAAAAATGTGAATTTCTTCAAGATGGACGAGCTATGGTATTATCATGAGACAGTAGGTCTCCGGTATTGGATAAATCCTCGGCAGCTGGTGGTGGGGCACAACTGAGAACACAGGGTTTCGGGTCGTTGATGCACCGAACAAGCCGAGACCCCTTTCAAATTCTCTGGGAGCTCTTTACTACTACACAAGTAGTATGTGCCCGTTCATCTTTTATTACTCTTTATACTTCGCTATCCCCATGGTAATGTTGCAGGCCTGCCCGCTCGGCCAGATCACATGAGCAATTGGACGAAACACTCATAAGGATGGGGGCGAGCGTTTATATGCTGTGGATGTAACCGAACACATGTTTTGATCTTCGTGGCTGCAGCTGGCTGTAATCCTGATTGAGAGACAGGACGGCTCGAGATTTGCTACCATAGTGTATGACATGTGATCTGTCTTGGATTGTTTCCAGTTTGAGTCAAAGTCGCCGGCAACGGAGGGCTAAACGTCTTGTTCCACACCCTTTCCCAACAACCTCGCATGACAAGCCACACATAAAATCCTTCTGGTTTTGGCTTGACAGATAGTTTTGTGGCGCTCCAAGCCCTTGCTCGGCATCTGCTAAAAGGAGCACGATGGATAGAAACAATTGAAGACGAACCTGACGCCAACAAATTGCGTGGCTTGTGTGGCTTGCGCAGCGTTGCATGCCACTTCTCCGAGGTGACACCGCCTAACAGAAGCTTGCCATAGCACGGTGCATACTGCTATAGCCAACGAGTCTGAACTTACGGGCATCGGCAGGCAAGGTCCAGTGTTTGCTGACAGGTGCGATAATTCATTGAAGAGCAGGAGGAGAGGGAGGGCACAAGGCATGCTCAACCCACTCCCGTAACGGTGATAATATCGAATGACGGTTGGTGTGGGCGTCATAGCTTGCAGAGCGTTACATGCCACTCCTCCGATCTGGAATATTCGGAATCATCCAGGGTTGCTGGGGGGGGGGGGTAGGCCATGTTTCCCGCGAAGGACACCAGTAGAGGATCAATAAGCGCTACTGCGTGCTGTCCCTGTTGCAGAACCACCGAATGTCCGAGCCAAGCTTTCCCTCCTTACTTGTGAGCAGAGGGCTGATCAAAGCGTTCAATATGATACTCTCTACTCTACTAAGGTATACAACCTGTGTTGTTCGGTCTCGAAAGGGGTGGAACGAGATGATCAGGGACAACGGTGGGAGGCATTGATCTTGACAAGCTGTCAAATTTGTGAAAACGAGAAATAATATGGGGCTCGACATCCGCTCAAGATCACCTGGCCTGCCTGGAGACTTTAAAGACCCGATTAGCACGGTAGAATACTACGTTGCCCAACCCAATCTTGACGACTAGTCATGCTTTCTCCCCATGTCTTCTTCAGAGGCTCCAGGACCGAGGGACCGGCCCCTGTGAGCCGTTCTGGCCCCTGTGGTTTTCCTGTTTGCGGCCGTTCAGGCCGTGCAGGCGCCCACCAAACCCCTCCCTCCCCCGCAGCTGGACCCTCTCTTCCCCCGCACACACAGGGATCACTGCATGCTGTGGTAGCCCAACGTCATGGGCCTCCCCTGCTGTTGGCCCTCTATAGCAGGAACCGTCTTCCGCCTCCAATATCCTTCTCCCGCCTCGCCCTTCAGCACTAAAAGCACTAATCACAGCAACACTAGGTTCCTTTCGACGAAATTCTCCTCCGTGTAATCCAAACTCCTACAGGCCCTACCTTTCGTTGCGGGTTCCACTGGCCCACCACCTCTTTTCTTGTCTGCTACCGCTACTGCAATAGAGAGGGGGGGGGGGGAAGGAGGAGGAGGAGGAGGAGACACACAAAGAATCAATCCGGCAGAACCAGGGCCCCTCCCACGGCGGACCGCGCAATAAAGACCGGAGCAGCCCAAGTCCTCCAACACTCTGCACAACATTACCCCGAAGCAACTTTTATGTTTGGTTTTCCCTCTTCTTTCCCTCTTTGTACGCGTTGCGAATCCCACCGAGATCTGCCACCGGAGACTACGTGTGTTGGGTTTTTCCTTTTTGTTACCTGTCACACTGGTTAGCAGCAGCTGGCCCCTGTCTGTCGAGGCACCCAAGGCTCAGCCACACACAGAGACGCCCACACCCTCCTCCTCGTTCCTCCTCACTCACACCGTCGCACCGCACCGGTCTGGGGTCCCACCCCACACCTTTGGGTTCCTGACATCACGCCTCAAGCCCAGCCCACAAGCAGATAGAACCAGATCGCCCTTCGGCAGACAGTGAGAGACGGTTCCATGATCGACTAGACTAGCCTGTGGGTTGAGTTAGACTGGACGTTGAGGGCGGTCCTGAGAGCACACTGATCGTGTGTGTATCTCTCGACAACCACCTCCATCGTGTGGCCTCGATAGCCTCACACACTCCTTCTCCTCTTCCTCCTCCTCCTCCTCCTCAAAGGGATACCCACATCTCCAACACCGGCTGTCATGTCCTCCCCTGTGCAGTCCTCGATCGTGGCCCAGGGGGTCTCACCGCCTGCATCGACCGTCACTGTCAAAGTACAGCCGGACGGCGAGGCCACCAGCCCGGACGAAGACGGTGGTGGACAGAGGGCCAGTGGAGATGAAGCAGCCAGCGACGACGACGACCCTGTAGGAGAGGCTGTCAATAGGAATGGCAAGCGAAAGCGACCAATCTCCGTTTCGTACGTGTTTGTCCTAATTTGGGTCCCTTGATGCGAATCAAGACTATATCCTTTTGCCCCCCCCCCCCTGGAAGCCTTTCTCACCCCCAGACTTTCTTTTCCTCCGGCGCCCCGGATCTATCCCTCTTTCTGTCGCTATCCAGCTTGTCCCTATCTGTATTTTTCATCCTCAATGTTCCTCAGTCTTTAGCTCGGAACTTATCAAGTCGTTGTTATGCTACATATCTGCTTGATCGAATCTTTTTTTCCTCCCGTCGATCTACTATGCTTTCTCCCTGCCTTTTATAGTTCGTGTTCGGCATGTGAGCCATGTCACATCAACTGTCTTTGTCGTTGACTTGTTGCTTTTCTGTACCATCATCACCCCGAACTCCATGTCTTCTCCTTGTGCCGAAAATACACCGCCGGCGCCCCTCGTAGAGGAGACTATCGAGGTGGACCCTCGTGCCGCGGCAACTTCGCCCGAGCCTGAGCCCAAGAAGAGAAGAGTTGCTGACGAGATTTCCATTCCAAGGTGCGAGCTATGTAAGCAGAGAAAGGTGCGGCTACATTATCCTTCATCCTTTTTTTTTTTGGTTCTTCTTCCTTCCTATTCCCTTTCCCTTCTTCTTCTTTTCGTCTCATTGCTCCTGATGCTCTCTCCCTCTTTGTGTATCTAATCCCTGATTTGGATCGTGGGAGAGAGGTGCGAGATGATGATTTAGACAAGTTCTTCAACTGACACGAGATGTAAAAAATTTTTAGGTGAAATGTGACCGCGGTCAGCCCTCTTGCGGCTGGTGCAATCGCAATGGCCAGTTGTGCGAATACAAAGAGCGCAAGAAGCCTGGTCTGCGCGCTGGCTATGGGCGTGAGCTCGAGCAGAGGCTCGATAAGCTCGAGGAGATCCTGCGTGCTCACTCCGAGATCATCCAGGCGACCTTCACTGCAGCCCATTCTGCGCCTGCGGGGCTAATATCACACCATCCACCCCCCTCTAGCATTCGAGGGAGCAACGCGAGCCTTCCCAGCGACCACGGCACGCCGCTCGAAGCTCCGCCCTCCATCTTTGGCAGGGCGGACTCGGTGCGGACGAACCAAGCCCAGGCAGAAACAGCCTTGTTCCTCCAGAAACCCTCTACGTACCCGCCCGTCACCCAGGCGATGGACTTTGGCATCCCACCCCCAACACCCACTCTGCATGATGGCATGTCCTCCGCTGTCAACATGTCAAGCCTGTCACCCACCAACCACAGCCACATCTCTGGAATCTCGGGTGGATCCTCATCGGCGGCAGCAGCAGCCGCAGCGGGCATGGCCAGTGTCGCGGCACAGGAATATTATGGCACCAATGGTGCTGCTCCAATGCCCTCGCCGACCGTGAACCTCTCGCACTCGCAAAATCAAGGCTTATCTGCAGACCAGGATTTGCCTCCTTACGACCTCCTATACGCCCTAGTAGATCTCTATTTCAAGCATATCAACACGTGGTGTCCAATACTGCATCGAAAGACAACATTGGATTCGCTCTTTGGGCCATCGATGATCGAAGAAACGGACAAGATTCTGCTTCACGCGATCGTGGCCACTACCTTGAGATACTCGACCGATGCCAGACTGACAGAGGAGAGGAGGAGGCACTATCATGCTATATCAAAGCAGCAGGTGCTGCTGTATGGCATGGAGAGCTCGTCGGTCAAGTCCCTGCAAGCGCTCGTCATCCTCTCCCTTGATCTCTGCGGTGACAGCAACGGGCCGCCCGGCTGGAACATCATGGCCCTCATCACCCGATCTGTCGTGCAGCTTGGTCTGGCCGTCGAGTCGAGCTCCTTCAGTGTCAGCCCTAATTTCACCTCCATATACACACTGCGTGCCATGATTCTGCCCGAGCCCAAAGATTTCATCGAGGAAGAAAGTCGACGTCGCCTGTTTTGGATGATATATCTCCTCGACCGATACGCCACCATCGCAACAGCTTTCGAGTTTGCCCTAGACGATCGTGAGATTGACAGAACCTTACCCTGCCGCGACGATCTGTGGATGAAGAATCAAAAGGTAGAGACCCGCTGGTTCAGCGACCACCAAGATGGCGGACAACATGAGCCACACAACTGTGACTCGCCCGATTTCAAGATGGACAACCCCCAAAACCTAGGCGCCTTCTCCTACTACATCGAGATACTGGGGATTCTTACCAAGATACATAACTTCCTCAAACAACCCGTCGACATCTCCGCCCTCTCCGATGTGGAGCAGTGGCAGCTGCGCTACAAGGAGCTCGACAACACACTCACGTCCTGGAAGTTTGGGCTCCCAGGCGAGTTCGGCAACATGGCGAAGCTTTTTCAGCCCGGCAGCGCCAAGCAGCTCAACTGCGGCTGGGTGATGCTACATGCCACTTACCACACAGCCGTGATCCGGCTTCACTCATCCGCCGCGTACCCTACCACCCGCTCCCCGATCTTTCACCCTTCCTATAGCGCAAGCCAGCGCTGCCACGGCGCTGTCGAAAACATCCAGGCACTCGGCGAGTTTGTCGCGTCCAATGGCTTGCTCTCCAAGCTCGGCCCTCCCTTTGCCTTTACACTGTGGGTCGCGGCGCGGCTATTGCTCGTCCACGGCAGCACGGTCGAGCACAAGCTTTCCCCGCAGCTACCCTTCTTCGTCGACTGCCTGCGCGAGATGGGGCGGTTCTGGCCCGTGGCAGCGCGGTATTGTAGCCTGCTCGAACGTGTGCTAGATGAGTACCGCGACGCCGAGAGGCAAGGAGGGTCAGGAATACCGGGCGAAAGCGGTTCGACGCCGGGACCGCAACCGACGAGCGTCAAGATCCTGGCTGATATGCGACGGACGGCGTTTGACCTGGACTTCCTCATCAGCCGGCAGCCGAGGCATGTCCCAGGTCCCGCCGGGCAGGGCATCACGGCCTCCACTCCTGGTCCCTCTGGCGCTTCGATGGGCGGCGGCGGTGGCGTCAGCGGATTCTCGGGGAGAAACACCAGGTACCCCAGCGTCACACCAGCCAGGACGCCGCAGCCCAACGATCTAGAGTATGTCGACATCTTTGACTTCTTCAATGTCCCGCGGCTGCCTTTCGGGGCGCCGGCAGAGAGTGGCGGTGGGAGCATGCCTTCGGAGAACGGGAATGGGTCTAGTTCTGCGCCTGGCAGGGATGGCGCGTCTGGCGGCAGCATGTCTCTCGAGGCCAATGGAAATGCTAATGAGTTTAACATCACTGATTTTATGGTGGATGCCAACAGAGACTGGTTGTTCAAACAGGACGGGGCCAAGTTCCTCGCCTGAGCCAGACAGAAGCATTGGACTGAGGCGTTTGGTCGGGTGGCAATGAAAGAAGCGGGGAGGGGAGGGGTCAGCACGGTCCTTGATGAGGTTCAAGAATGCATATCCATAGTGTCTAAGTCTTACTGATCTTGTCACCACCGCCTCAGCGTGGTCTGACGTCCTGGTCTCTTCTCATCAATCGGAGAAGCAAGTGTTGAGTGTATATGTTTTGCTGACCGTCTTTCGACACACGCATATCCCTTCCACAGCCCTGTTCGAGCCATTCTTAATTCCTTTCTGGACTTCCCTATCCGTTTTTTGAAGGCCACAGCCGAAGTTTAGAGGTATTTTGGACAGAGACGAGGAAGGTGCAGTCCGTGCCATGGAATAAATGCAAGAGCAGCCTGCGGGTGGAATGATGTCTCTGAGATGGGGGACAATGTGCCTGGACAGCTCTTTCCTTGAAGTCACTAGGCAAATCATGCAATCTACAAGTACCTTCCTCATTTTAATGGAGAAGAGAAACTTTTTTCCTAATCTCCCACCACAAAATACTATAGCCTCACTTCTCTTTCCCTTCTCCAGCCCTTCGTATTGACGGCTCTCCACGGTCACGACATCTCTGCTCAAGGCATCAACCTGCCCAGCGCAACTTACCTAACACTTCTGATAGCCTTGTTGCCTCGAGAATAGGAAAACCCACCAATATGCCTGAGGCCACAGTCAAACCGACTTTGAGTAAGTCCTAGAAGAGTTATCATCCACGAAATCGTGTACTGACCAAGAGATGCCACACAGGGGTCCTCCCCCACAACCACGCATTTCCGAAACTCTTCTTTGCCTTCACTCCACTTTGCAGCCAGAACTGCGCCGATGATCAGTTTGGCGTCAAAGGCATCAGCTCAGGCCAAGGATTCCTGCCTCAAAACGACGCGTCAAACTCAGTCCTGCCTGAGGTCATTACCAATTCCGTTGGTAGTATTCTGGAGGAATACGAGGTGGAAAGATATATGAGCTTTCACTACGAGGACACTGAGCTTCACGAGGCCATCATGCAGGCCGCAATACCAATCGACCGGGTTTTCATTTTCTGTCCTCCATGCGTTCAGACTATGACAACCGCGGTGTGGATGTGCACAACCCAGAACAGCGTGCTTTCCGAGTGGCGCATTCGAGTTGAGTAAGTGTCAGCATTGTCGTATAAGAACGAACAAGAGACACTTGTGGCTTACTATTCCATCCGAATTGAGTAGCCATCGCCTCGGTTGCAAGTGCTGTCCTGACCAAACCAGCGCTTTGGCACGGATTGAGATGATCGCGGACACGATCGCCGACGTGAAGTCAGGCAACCACTGGGCCACGGTCTTCATTGCCGAGACGAACTGGATGGCATACATGGACCACGGCTGGTTGGAGCAGATCCTGTACAATGAAGAGTTTGGAAATACTTCCAATGGTCTTTCGAATGCCTCCTCGTCCAAGGACGCCTCATCGTCGATGGATACCAAACTGGACAACAGCGCCGCCCATGACGATGCGGGCATCCGTCAGATGCTCACCTTCGACGGTATGGCACGGTCCAAGGCGGCTGCCGTGATCCTTGCCGACGTGGATCATGCAGGCTGGATTATCGACTCGCCTCCTTTCCCTGCTGTTACCCGCCAGGCTCGCACCGGCGACATGTACTTCGTGAAGAGTACTGTTACTGGCGTAGTTAATCGTAGCTTCGTCGGAGTGTTCTCAGTCAAGGACGCCTTGAAGAGACGTCGGAACGAGTCCCCGCCGCCTGTCTCATCGGAGAGCAAGCGCCAGCTTCGTCCCCGCAAGTGAGGGGGTCATCTGGCTGCGTTGTACATATTTGGAATGTGTTAGATAGGGCTGGATGTGATACAGCAAATACCTGCATGGGAGGGATGTGAGTAATTGCTACTCGGAATTGGTAGATATGTACATTGAGATCCACAAGAATCGAGACTGGTAGCAAATCAAAAAGTTGACAAATGTAGTGATATTACGAGCAGCGTTAGGGTCATGTCATACTTTCAACTACTGTCATTCTAGTTCCTTTACTCTTACAACTCTCTCGCAGCACCTCTTAGCGGTGGGAGAGCAGCTCGCTATCGCCCTCTGAATCCAATACAAGACGCTGATTTGGAGGACATGCTGCCGTTAAAGGTACGATACTCTCTGCGGGCATCTGGGTCAACACCGAGAATTGATGGAGGGACGTTGCCTCGCCCTTAGATGTCCCGAGGTCGGACCCACCGAGGTCGGCCCTGGACCCTAGTCTTCTGCAGGGTTCCCCACGATCGGTGCTGCTGGTCGACGAGGGGTTGAATGAGCCTCCTTGTAAAACTCACATCTGAGAAGGTAGGGAGAATACTTGATAACAAATGTGGCCAGATTGTACTTCTTCTAAGCCGTGTTTTGGTCTGGTCATGATACCCATATCACGACCCTTTCCCGTTTTCGTCAAGACAATCTTCGATCCATCTTGACATCTTGTCGGTACTCTTCTCAAGGCTCTCCTCTGCCATTCTCGACCCCACATCCAAGTCTACAACGTCTATTGTGTCGGTTGCGAGACAGACCACAGATTAACACTCGACCGCCACCTCCGCCAGAACTCAACAATACGCCAACAAGAATCTCCAAGTTGGTGAATCGAGACTGGTGTTTGAGATAGTAAAATGGCACCCACAAACCTCCTAGCCGGCAAGACGGCCGTCATCACAGGCGGCACGACTGGCATAGGCCGTGCCATATGTCTCGAGTTCCTCCGGCAGGGCTGCAACGTCGCCGTGAACCACTTGGGCCTAGAAAAAGACAAGCCGCATTTGGACTCCCTCCTCGAGGAAGCCGCCCAGCTCAAGTCCTCCGCGGCAGGGCAGGCCGCCGGCAGCCTCGCCCACCTCCAAGGGGATGTGACGGACCCAGAGACAGGCACCAAGCTCGTCGCCTTCGCGCTCGAGACGTTCCCAACGGGGCGGCTGGACGTCTGCGTGAGCAACGCGGGCATCTGCACGTTCGCCGAGTTCCTGGACCTCCCCGCGGATCTGTACAGCCGCACGGTGCGGACGAACCTCGACGGGGCCTTTTACATGGTGCAGGCCGCGGCGCGCCAGATGGCGCTGCACCAGTCCCCGCCCGGCGGCTCCATCATCGGCATCTCCTCCATCAGCGCGCTCGTCGGCGGCGGGGGCCAGACGCACTACACCCCTACAAAGGCCGGCATCCTGTCGCTGATGCAGAGCACCGCGGTTGCGCTGGGCAAGTACGGGGTGCGGTGCAATGCGCTGCTGCCCGGGACGATCAGGACGCAGCTCAACGACGAGGACCTGGCGGATGAGGCGAAGAGGACGTATATGGAGGGCAGGATACCGCTGGGCAGGACGGGGGAGACGAGGGATCTGGCGGGGCCGGCTGTTTTCTTGGCCTGTGAAGAGCTGAGTGGGTACGTGACGGGGGCGCAGCTCCTGGTGGACGGCGGGGCGTTTGTGAATTTCCAGTAGCAGCAGCTGAGGAGGAGGTGAATTGAGCATGCCCTTTGTAACAGGAAAATGAAAAAGCGAGAATGAAGTAAAGAATAGTAGACAATCTCGGAAAACAAGATTGCGGTAATCCTATGCAGTGCTCGGTGAAGCTTTCTGACCTTTGCAGCAGAATCGGTACTTCCTAGTCAGAAAATGCGATTGGCATGCAATACATGCTCATATTGGGACAAATAAAGAGAGGAAAAGAAGGAGGGGAGAAGGTTGATGAATGTAGCGCAAGGCGCTTCTATTTGTCTTGAGATTGTTACATACAAAAGGCAATGACAATATTTACGAAAGAACTTGAAATAACCTCTACATCGTGCTCGGGCCCAGAGATAGCTGCCGCCGCCGCCACCGCCTATACCCCCTTTTCTCTTAAGAAGGATAGTACTTGGAGAGAATGCTCTCATACGCCACGTAAGCAACACCAGAAGGAGGCTCAAAGGCGTAGATGTAAGTGTTGCCCCACCAGGGACCAGCACCCCACCACAGAGCGCCCAGCCAGACGTCGCTGTTGTCGGAGAGATAGTCGAGCATGCCGGTGACAGCGGTCTCGCAGTCGGCGTTGGCACCGCCGGCGAACTCGCCAATGATGCCGATCTTGCCGTTCTCCTTGAGCCAGTTGGTGGCGGCCTCGACGCGGTTCTGGCCGATGGTGGTGTTGACGCAGGTGGACGAGGTGCCGGAGCCGTCGCTGTCGAGGTACTGGTGCATCTCGTAGACGAGGAGGTCGTCAACGGTGTCGGTGATGTTGGCCATGTACTCGCTGTTGCCCGAGGTGGTCCAGGTCCAGGCGCCCGTGTACGAGGTGCCCTCGACAAAGATGTACTGAGTGGTGGCGCCGGCGGCGCGGATGGCCGAGACGCAGGCCTGCATCAGCTCGGCGGTCTGGGTGTCGGTGGTCATGTCGTGGGGCTCGTTGTTGCAGTCGAAGACGACGTTGGCATTGTCGGCAAACTCGGTGGCCACGTTGGTCCAGAAGGTCGAGAAGTCGGACGTGGACGAGATGATGGTGTTGTCGTACCGCGCGTAGTTGTGCGGGTCCAGCACCGCGTAGCTGCCGGCGTCGGTGATGTACTCGACCACGCTGGTCAGGTTGGCCAGGTAGTCGGCGTCCAGCGTGGCCGTCATCGTGCCCTGGGCCAGGCGCTCCATGAGGAAGGGGATCCGGAACATGTTCATGCCGTTGTCGATGAGGACCTGGATGGCAGACGTGTCGGGGAAGATGTAGTCTGTGTTCCACACACCAGGGATGTTGCCCTGGCCAAACTCAGCACCAGACTCGCTGGCACCAAAGAACTTGAAGCCGCTGGAGCTGCTGCTGCTGCTGCCGCTGGTCGAGACCGCGGAGGAGGTGGCCACGCTGTTGCTGCTGCTGCTGCTGGCGCTGCTGCTGGCGGCGGCGACGGCGGCGGCGGCACTTGAGGCGCTGGAGGTGGCGACGGCAGGAGCAGAGGAAGAAGAAGAGCTGACAGCACTGCTGCTGCTGCTGGTGGCAGCAACGGGAGCAGCACTCGAGGAAGCGGCGACCACGGCAGCAGCACTCGAGCTAGTCGGGAGGCTCACATCGGAGGAGGAACTGCTGGGAGACTTGCTCTTGCAGTCCCGACGCTGGGCTCCAGGCGCCGCCAGAGCAGAGGCCGCGAAACCAGCCGCGAGCAGGGAAGTAGAAACACGCATAATGAATGGATGCGTGGGGCTTTTTGGGCAAACAAGAAGAGAGAGAAAAAAGGAAGGTGGATATGAGTTGGTAAGACCAAGGCAGTAAGTACGCCTTCCAGAAACACTCACCTCTCGCAGGAGGAAACTCACCTTATATTAGAATCCATCTTAACAGGTTCGATCCCTTGAGGCGACCAAGTCCGATTTGCTTGATGGGGGTTGCTTGTGTTGTGCCCAGGCCCCTTCCAGGGGCGCACCCAAGTCCGTTCCATCATGTTCAATCTGCAGGACCGTGTGCGAGTGGCGGAAAATTCAAGAAGTGGAATCATCACCCTTTCTTCTTCTATTTTCCCAAATGATCAATTTGGCTGGCGTGTTTTGAAACCTCGCCCAATCCTCCTTAGCGGGCGTTAATTTGAAACGTCGGCTGGGAGGTCTGGTGGAGACTGTTTACTGTGAGAACGTGCTAAAACCTCCCAAGTCTTAGCAGCCAAGGAAGTTCTAGATGGCTCGGTCATTACGCAGGATATTAAGCGAGTCTCCTGTATGGGATGATATTGATGATGGTGATGATGGGGCAGTCAAAAACTCGTTGCCGCCAAAATTGCCCCAAAATAATCACTAAGGGGGGAATGGTGGGGATGGAGGCGCCGGGCAGGGGGGGTTGCTGTCAACTACACACGTTCGGTCATCGACTCGAAGCAGTTTCTAGAACTTCCTCGCTGCAGGACAATTGCGAGCAGGTAATTTCTCTGCAATCAACACATACATAATAAACAGTGTTGCACAATTATAGGACAAGTGACATGTCGCTGAATGAAGTTTTCACCTCCTACTGATCAAGATGTCCGCCATCGTCGCGAAAGGGCAAATTCACATTTACAATAGGAGTAGGCGGTGGAAATCCAGTTCGGGATTATGTTGTTTTGTGTGTTTTTTTCTATGTTGACCTTCCGTCTCATCTCGATGTTCTCAGGGCGGAGGGAGATTCCCATCCAGCATAACCCACACCTGACCTTCGTTTATCCCGATTGAAACGACGCACCAGAACAGCAAGGGATCTCCTTGTTGCTACAACCCTTGAAAGACACATGGTCATATCCCTGAATGCTATACTATGGTGTATGTGCAATGCACAGTTGGACCCAGACAAAGAGTATCAGGCAAGGTGCATATATGTTCTTGTTCGAATGGCACCGCGAGTGAGACTGAGAGGAAGGGTTACAATTAGCATCTCGCAGCAGGCCATGTGTGCTACTCTGTCACAATTGCAGAGGCAATTACCAAGTCATATATTCCACAGCGAGATATGGCTGATCAGGAGTCAGCCAGCACCAGCTTCTCTGGCCAATTCACTGCAATGCTCTCCCGTGGAAGATGAAACGCATGCCAAATTTCTTTAACTTTGCTCGAATTCTTGGGTATAGTCAATGGGACCACCATTTCGCCAGCCTTGCCCTTCAACCCCGCTACGCGATTAGAGCTGTACACAACACTCCCACCCAGTCTCCATTGAATAGCGCAAATGCTCGCATGCAGATCCCAATCATTCCACGTTGCATAATACATAGCAATGCACAAAATTAACACCAGCTTGCACTTCCCATGCAAACTCACTTTTCAGCGGCCGCCCCATTCTCAGCCGTTGCTGCCTTCCGTGCATCATTGTCCTGATCAGTCTCTGTGTCCTTGGATCCCGTGCTCTTTTCGTCTTTCTTTCGGTTGTTGAGCAGAAGCGCCCTAAAATCGGCGTTACTTTTCTTCACAGGCTGGGTGGGTCCGGCGCCGTTCGGGACCGGCTGAGGGGAAGAGCTTTCGCCTTCCTTTTTGACCTCGTCACTAGACTTGCTAGCCTTGTTGATCACGCCCGTGAAGCCGCCCCTGCCCTTGGTCTTGCCCCCCAGCATCGGTCGCCGGATCATAGTCGACGGTGGCGGCATCATGGTGGTCTTCTTGCCCGAAGTCGCCGCGGATGCTGGCGGCTTCTGGTCGATACGGTCGACCCGTGTCTCGCCGTTCTCTTGAAACAGCGCACCTACGGATCCCGTCTTGAGCTTTCGCCCTTCAACCTCCAAGCCATCTAGCGACAGCTGCGCCTTGCCGGCCGTTGCCGCGTCAGCAAACTCGAGTATTGCCCCCCCGTGGTCTGGTCGCAGTGTAAGTTTCGAAAGTTGTCCGTAGAGCTCCACCAGGCGTCGCACACGCGCATCGTTCATTGTATCGGGGACGCCCATGATTGCAAATGTCCGCCCCGTTTCGCCTTGGTTTGGTCTGCCCTTGCTGTCATCACGGTCCGGCATAACCTCGTCACCCTCCTCGTCAAGCGGGCCGCTCGGGCCAGGAGACGGCGACGCTGATGGGCCGGTTCTCGAGACAGGCTTGAAGTTGACTGGCTTGGCCTTCTCCACGTTCAGAATTTGAGATTGAAACTTGATCTTGTCCAGTTCCGCAATCGCGGTGTCGGCCTGCTCCTTTGTCTCGAATGCAACGAATGCGCTGCCTCGGCTCTTCCCAGCCATGTCTGAGAGTATGCGAACACGCTCCACCTTCCCGTATTTCTCAAACAAGGTCTTGATATCAGCCTCAGAGGCTTCTTGTGGTACGCCAGTGACGTGGACCTCGCGGCCTTCCTCAGTTGCACCCTCGCGCTGCTTTTTGGCGCCAGGGTTAGAGAACTTGGCCCCTAGCTTGAACTTGCCCTCCAACGACTTGCCGTCGAGTTGTGTGGCTTTTGCGGCTGCCTCTGCGTTGCGGAAGGAGACGTAACAGAAACGCCGGTGTGTGTTGAACTTGAGGCTTGGCCACCGTATCGAAAAGATCTCGCCACATCCCTTGAACAAATTGCGGATGTAGTGCTCGTCCGCATGTGGGGGATAGTTGGTCACGAAGAGCGTAACGCCCGTGGCAGGAGCTACTGTGATCTGGGTCTGACCAAAATATTTTCCATTCCTCAGGAGTGCAGATTGTGCTTGGTCTGGTGTGTCAAATTCGATGAGACACACGACTGACTTGTCGTCATATTCGTGCTTGTAGTCGATATTCTTGATGTGGCCGTAATCGCGAAAGTATTGTCGAACCTTGGTCTTCGTAGCGTCACTCGGTAAACCTGACACGTAGATTGACGTGTTCTCCCGATCTCGCTTCTGACGAAGCTGCTCGGCTGCTGCCTCCGACTTGACGCGCTTGCTGGACCCCTCAGCGTCCTCGGCAGGGTCGTCGTCGCGCACTCTCTTCCTCGAGGACGCATCATCCCCATCCTGCGTCCCCTCCTGGGCGGCTGCTGCTTGGCTCTGCTCCTGGTACTGTGCCATCTGCGCCTCGTAGGCTGCTGCTTGCTCTTCCTGCCTACGTTTCGCGACCATCTTCGTGCCCTTGTGAACGGTGTCGCTGGCGCGACGCACAGTCTCTGGTGGCTCATAATCGTTGCAGTGTTGCAGGTAGACCTCGTACACCTTCTCGGGCCAGTCGATCGTTGACCGGTTTACAGCGCGAGCAAGGACATTGGTGGCCAGGTTAGGTATGTGGGGTTGCTTGGAGGCCTTGTTGGCAGGCGTCGGGCTCCTGACACTTCGTCCCTTGTACGTTGAGAAGATCGACATCTCCCACATGTAGAAAGAGAGCCAGAAGTTGTAACTGTCTGCGTAGATGGACTTCTTGGCCAGGTCGTTCCAGAACTGGCGGGCAACCTCGATAGCACCTCCTGTCTCAGTGAGGTACTGAAGATGGATACGTTGCAGGCGAAAGTTAGGGTCGCCCTTGTAGTCCTTGCCGTAGAGGCGCTGTCCCCAGATGTCGACGTCCTCTAAGGCTGCTGTCAGGCCTATCTCGGCGACGTCGGAATCCTCATCCGTCGCGTTGGCGTTCATAGCCCGACGCTTCAGAAATCCGCACCACGCAGCATACATGTCAATCACGCCAGTCATGCCGTCCCGGTCGAGCTGACCGCTAGCGGTGGCAGCATGTTTGATGCGCTCGATGTTATCGTAAGACAGGCCAGATTCCTCGGCGGCCAATATGTAGCGTGCCCAGAGCGTGCCAGACCACGGGCAGTGGGAAACGGCGCGCTGCAGAGTGTCGAGCAGGTTCGGTAGGAAGCGACCCAGGTCGGGGATGCTGGCCTGGCCTGTGCTTGCAACGGTATGCAGAGACGACAGCCAGACAACAAAGTCGGTCCAAGCGCTTTCTTCCCTTGAGAACAAGCCAGTCAGCACACGAGAGAAGAGGCCGAGACAGATTTCCACCAGCAGCCCCTGCATGCTCGCGGCTTTCTTATTCTGCCGCATCTCCCAGTCCAGATAATCGAGTATGGCGGCCTTCTCTTCTCCCGTCTTCTCCTCGTGCTGCGCCTTCAGAATTCTCAGCTCGAACGCCTCTCGTTCGTCCCAGATCTTCCGGGCGTCTCGGGCAGATGTCGTGATCTCTCGCATTGTGCTCTCGTAGGCGGGCCGGTTGTACTCGGACAGGAAGGTAGAAAACATCTGGGAGGTGTCGTCCCAGGTCTTATGTGGGGTTCGGAGGCGGTTTCGAAAGAGATGGGTGATGCGTCGCAGGCCTTCATTAGTTCGCGAGGTCGACAGCAGCTCCATTTCGAGAGAGATCCACTTGTTCCACAGCTCGTGGCTGTCGCCCAGGCGGTACCGCGTAGCTTCGTAGCCCTGCTGCCAGAGGCTCAAGGCAGCATCGAGAGAGAAGAGATCGCGGGCGACCATCCTTTCTTCGTGAGACAGGCCCTGGCTGTTGGTATTCCGCGAGTAGCACTCGAGGTACAGAGACCAAAAGTACTCGCAGTAGGCAGTCCATAACTTGATACTGCCGAATTCGGTGTTGATGGCCTGTTTGTAGCGCTCGATAATTTCGACACGGCCGTTAAGGCCCCTCCCCTGGATGCGACTCTCCTCCTCGATGAAGCTCAGCCATGCATCCTCGCCTATGGGCGGCGCGTGGTTGTTAGCCATGGTCGCGACCGCGCAGCAGCTGGCCGGGTCGCAAGGGATGGCGCAATCGACAGATTGAATCACAACTCGAGTCGTCGGAACGCTGAGGGGGCACAGTCTCGTCGCGTCGCTGTCCTGAGCGCGCAGCCCGGCCGCAAAGGAGTGCGTGCAGACGCGACAGGGTTCGATCTCGGCTGGGCGGAACCTTGAATGAGAAAAGGGTTGGCCGCGTGCTTCCCTCTCGCCCTTAGCCTTACTACGGGCGACGCGCAGACCAGACGAGAGAAGATGGATTTCGTCGGTTATCGTCCGGCTCTAGCCTTGCTCTCAACGTCAGCGGGACGGGTGTGCCGTTGTCGGTGGAGCCTTGAATGATGATGGTGGTGGTGGTGTCCGGCGGCCTCTCTTCCTGATCCTCCTCTCCCACGTCGCAAAGAAAAACCGAAGATGATGGTGCGGGAAGGAACGGCACCATCTGAGAAGAACGGGGTGAACGTGGGTGTAATGGAGGGGTTTCTCAAAAGGAGCGCTGTGAGATGGGACAACAAGGGAAGCCCAACACGAAGGTGTCCAGTGCCAAGGGTGAGAGAAAGAAGGAGAAAGAGAAGGAAAAAAATACGAGAAGTGGTTGATGGAGACCGCGACCAAAGTGAATCTGACTCTGACTGTCTCCAGCCGACGAAGAAAGAGAGACCTGAACCCGGGCACTGAACCTTTGAGGCAGGGTCGGATAAAGGCTGTAGGGATTCCCCAGGACCCTACCTAGCGCGCTTAGGTACCACCGTAGGGCACGCTAAAACACCCCAGATGCCACTACCAGCACTGCACTGTACCCTGACACTGTCACTCACTGTCACTGACGCGCTGTCACTCACATTGCCTGTCGCGGCCACTGCCAGTGCCCACACTGCCCACACTGCCCACCTGGGGCCTGTATGGGCTTGTAATGGCCCAGTCAGCTCGGCAGCCGTCGCCGAGCTTGTGCCCGGGCCCAATCAATCCGTACTTAGGAAGACACATACACAGACACACACGCACACATGAAGCGACGGAGGAGAAAACTCATGGGCTGGCTGCAAAGGGATGGGAGGGGAGACGTGATATTTAGCTGTCATTTTTTCTTATCTTTTTCGGCCCTCCCTCCTTTCTTTTTTTCTTGTTTCTCTTTTTCTCCTACTTTCTTATTGCCGAGTGAGACCAACCAGATTCTAGAAGAACCAAGAGGCGCCATGGTATGACATCAGTATTTTAACAATGTGCCCTCATGTCTCTGGCAGAGCCAAAAATAGAGGTCCTCTTCGGGGAAAAAAGAACTTTGTGCCTTTTGTACTATGGTGTACTATTCTGAAGGGGATTAGGTGCATTTCCAATTACTCCGACGCACTTGGGCGTTGCGAGAGGAGAGCGAGAACGGCAAAAGAAAGAAGGGCGTGGCTAGTGGGGTTTCTTAGCTGTGTGCGCTGTGTGCTGTGTTTGCCCTGGCTTGCGGCAAGCAGGAGGAGGAGGCTGCAGTTCCTTAAGCCAATGATCTTACCGCGGCGTACTATGATAGGGGGGACTGGGGGGTGGTCAGTGTGTGGTAAGGTGTGGGTGGAGACTATGACGTCGTATCGCCTAGAAGCCCCCGGGGGTTCAGAGGGGGGGAAGGCTATGCACCTACAGATTACTTCTAGACCCCAATCGCTGACCCTTACGCCTCTATTGTACATTTCCGTGTCAGACTCGTGTTGCCTTCCCTAGCGGCATCTCATGCAGCACGGACCGTGATACCTCGATGAAAGCCATTACTTATCTCCAAAAAGAGAGGGGGGAAAGGGAAGAAAGAGGAGATAGGGGAGGGGGGGGCCAACCAAAGGCCCAATGCTCGCTGACAAATTTACTGCAGACTGTTCTTCGTGGTCTGCTGTAGATACGTGCCAGGATGTCCCGGACCTCATCTCAATCAACCGCCGTGGCTGGGCAATACGGACACGGACAATGCCCGCGATGTCGAGGTTGCAATGTCTTCTTATTCCCGTGGCTTTCTTTCTCTTGGCACGCAACTGGCACCCCAAAACTGACCTTGCCAGCGTGCCGTCTTACCCGAGAGCCTGCAGTCTCTCTGACCAGAAATCCTGCACCTGCTGATGAAGAGCCCACCCGAAACGGACTCCGTCCGGGCTCTTGGCGACAAGGAGGGGTGGTGAACAGATTTCATACGCAGGTCCCAACAGAATAGGAAGGGGAACATGTGACGGCCTCAATGTCCTTTTCCGAATACCAACCCGTCTTGTCCCCCTCCTCATCTCATTTCTTTCTCCAAACCAAGCATTATCAGTAGAATATCTCTAGAAGTAGCTGACCGTTTTTCATCAGCAGCCATCGCCCAGGCCCAGAACCCCCCCCCCCCAAAAAAGCCCCTTGCAGCGCACATCATCGCGAGAGGAGCCGCCCTCCGATCCGGCGCCAGGCCATTCTAGATCGGGCCGCCAACCTTAAATGTGCGGAATGACGTGGTCCTGCACACTGGCGCAGCTCATGATACCTTCGATCGACCTTATACCAGAACGGGCGACGACTTTGCGTCCGCAGTGTGGATCATCTTATAATAACCCTCACCATCAATCTCGTAGGCCGGGATAGGGGGGAGGGGGGACATGTCCCCTGAATATCATTTTCCCTTTTCGCAACTCAAGTAGGGATGACATAGGCCCGGTCCTTACAGTACTTTGACATTGATTCCCGTGCCCGCCGCCACAGGGTTCTCTATCGGCGCAAGCCGCTTGTCGATCGGAACTCTATCTTGGCCAGGCCTCTTGTGCGAATCCAATCGGCGCCAGCTCATTTGGTACCACAACAACTGCCCGAGACAAGAGGTTGCAAGTGGCTGTGAGTCGGCCCGCGAGCCTCATGCCTAAGCGAAACGAGGTGGCAACCTGCACAGGAATTGCGGTTTAGGCCGCTTGGAAATGTGCATGTGTGCACGCCCGGAGATGATGTGTAAGATTTCCGATGCATTATCTAGTCGCTCTGCTTCCGTAGCAGTGAGATCCTCTGAGGGAGGGAGTGGATACAAAAGCCTCCTCACTGCTAGATATACTAGGTCTTCAATAGTCAGAAAGAGAAATAGTCATCTGGAGGTTGATTGTAGAAGGACTTTGGCTGGTATCGGCAGACGAGATGAATCTCAGTAATTCCTTCCGAGACTGATGCGTTGCACCACATGAGCTCCTCCATGTACGTCGATATTCTTTATTGCCAGGGATTGACCATAGTCTACCCAGAGGATAACTTCAATGAGATTTAATCATGCCAAGGACCCCTTTCTTCGCAAGAAAACAGTATCCCTTCAGGAGTGGTGTGATTTGTTGAAAGACACCAAGTCTACTCATTAGGGCCACCATCATTGAGCTTCAGCCTGTTCTTAAGTGAATGATTTCATGATCATGTAATTTCACCAAGACTTGAAGAATTCTGAATATTACAAATTATAACAGAGGAAATACCAAACAAAAGCCAGCAGCCCACTCATCCGTCCTCATTGCCCATCTGTCTGACATTTGACGACATTACACTAACCTCCAGGGTCCTTAGTACTCTCCAAATCTGTCCCTTTGTGTGTCTCCTGGCCACACTATCTCCTGTTGATTATTTATTGCTCTTGCCCTGCTGGCCAGAGCTGTGGTTATTATTCTGGCTAGTCGTCGCAGCTTGGAAGTTGGTCTCCCAGTTGTGGATATACTGTCGCTGGGAAGCTTGTCGATGCGGGGTCTTCTGACCCAGCTTCTGTCTCTCATAGGCTGAATCGTGCCCTAGATAGGTGACCATACTCTCAACATAGGGCAGCTTGTTGAGATTCTCTTGCGTCACAGATGAAGTGCTCCTCTGAGCTTGTTGGGACTTCCTAATAGCCAGCAGAGAGGTTAGTTCTAAGCTTATCAAACCTCGAGCCGGTTATTTCGCAAGGGTACTTCTCAAGCTTGGTCATGAACACACTTTTCGATATGGGAATTGGCCATTTTGATGGAGGATGCGGGCAGTGCTTCTAATATTAGCACGCAGAAGGGGGCTCACGACCAATCTTGGTTGAGGAGATTTATTTCGAGAACACCCGTCAATGGCTGCACCTTCATCTTAATATATCTCAACAAAACGTTCACATCCTGCTATATTCTGCCCTCCTCGCAGTGCATTGAATCACAAGCCCTTGCAAGGGCTTTGAATACGTTTGACACTAAACTTTTTGTCACCCTCTTCGTGGTTGATTGGAGCCATGAAGGGACTCCGACCCTCTTCTCCCTGTCAATGTTCCTTTGGATGACCTTTCCCAATGCATAAACTGGAAAGGCATCTAAATTCTGCCTAAATGGCGCGATGGCAAGGTGTACAAGAAACCCATCATGCTCCCTGTGTAAGTCGCCTGCTTGTCAAATGACCCATTTTTAAGGGCATTGCTGCCTGAGACCTCCTAGAGTAATGACTGAGTCTCTGTCCAAGGGTGTACCACGATCCCTAACTTGAATCCACATTGACATATCCCTTAGATACAAACTATCGGGTGGGTCCTGTCATGAAAAGGCAGCGAGATGATCGATATTGATGGTGAGCAGCCTCTGCAGAAAGCCAAGGCAAAACAGGCTGTGGCATGCCCAGTTCAATCAGGAAGGTCTTATCCTTCTGTCACAAATATGAGGTTCTAATTTACAAATGATGTTATGATTGATATCATTTGGATACATGAAAAAAAAAAAAAAACTTTTCATGCTCTAAGGTGGATATGGATCATCTTTGCATGCAGCTTGGTGTCACCGTGGTTGAAGAAGCATACACAGATTGTGAATGACAGCAAGTAAAAGTAAGATATTTCAGTCTAGTTGTCTAAATGTAAAGGAGGTATGTGAATTTGACGAATATATACATACATGTGTTGGGGGGGGGGGGGGTTGTGTCCGTGTAGATTTGGAAGTGCTCGACGGTCATAACAAGTTCCCCAATATTTACATTCATATGCGTTGCAACACATCGATCACAGTACATATTTGACCTTGATAGGTGGAAGATCATCATTGAACTCGTGTTGAAGTCAAGCTATGGGAAATAACTCAAAGAGCTAATATCATGATAAACTCAAGAACTCCATGCTACAGGCCCGAGGTTGGACGGCCTCTCGATGGGCGTGTACGAGTAATCAATTCCATCATCCATACCCGCAAACGGATTGGGCCCAAACGCATCCTGTAGAAGTGGGACACCAAGATCATTTTCCTGGCCATTTAGAAACGAAGCTTCTTGTCCCATAAGCCCTTGATCAAAGCTCTGGGAATACTCGTCAGTAGTCCATTGTCCGAGGCCAGTTGTGACACCTTGGCTGGGCCAGGGCACTGGATGGGCCTCCTGCAACTTGGTTGTGTTATTCTCAACAGTCTCCATAGCTTCAGTCTTCTCCCATTGATGAACTCGAACCAGATGAGCCCGAAGGTTGTCTAGGCGACCCGCGGAGAATGTCGCTGTGCATTCCGGAACCCGGCAGGAGAGCTTCGGGGTGGGCTCATGCGTCCTCATATGCCGTCTAAGATGAGAACGCCAGTTTTTCGTATTGGGCCCCTTTGGCCTGTGTTTGCAATTGGGCCACGGACATTTGTCGATCTTTCGGTTTGGATTTACGTCCCGCAACGCAAATCTCATGACGGCCGGTTCCTGATTTGTTGAAGCTGCAATACTCCGAGTATGGATCGTTGCTTCTGCCACTGCTGCGCTAGGGCTGTTCTGCAGCGAGCCCATACTGGGAGAATCAGATTGTGCGTTGCCGACAGATTGTCCGTCATTAAATGGATTAGCGGCGTTGTCGGCTTGCGAAGGAAGGTCGATTTGCAGATTCATCGGAACAGGAAAGACTTCTTCAGGAATGAGAGGGTAATGAGGCGCGAGAGGAACCATAGCGCCTGGCCCTGGCTCGTCATGATGCAGTGGGTATCCGACGGACGGGGCGGATATCAGAAAGGCAGATCCGAAGCCAGAGCCATGCATTGTTGCTTGTCCAGTTTCACCGAAGAGGTTCCCAGACTGTTCCGTCATTGCATCGCTCGCCTGCTGCAAGTCCAAGGTCCCCATTGATGCCCTATGGTCTGGACTCTGAGCAAAGTTCAGCCAGTAGGCATTTTGAAAATCGTCAGATGGTGCCTGCGGCGACAAAAGCCCTGACGAAGGAACCATCTGCGATCCCTCAAGCGGTGATCCCTCAAAAAATGTCGTATCGTGGGATAGAGGTGTCCATTGGGATGTAGGTGTCCACAGAGGCTGGTTTGCTGTCGTGAGAGAAGTAGAGGAGCCTGTATAGATCGTCTGAGGACTGAACAGCGAGGTTTCATCCATCGAACTCATTGGCATCTCAATGTCGCTGTTGTAGCGGTTTGAGTACCCGGACTCCGAAGTGCGTATTCGCTTCAATCCCCTGTATGACGTCCGAATGGGAAGGGAGTCTTGAAGAGTGCTTGATGGAGAGGGGAATGCACCGGAACCTGAGAGTTCAGTCGATAAAGGCAGGCTTGCGTCCATCTCGTGCATGTTTCTGAACAGTGACTCTGACTTGGGCGTCTCCTGTTGCTGTTGGCTGCTCTCTCCAGATTCATCGCCCCCTTCGTAGGAGCCGACTGGGTTCCCGTTGCCGGAAAGCGATGGCTCAGAGCCGGAGTATTGCGAACGCTTCCGCTTACCGATGGAAGTCTTACCGACGGTATTCCTTAAACAGTGTTTCACTGAGGTGGACCGCCTCTTGGAATCGTGACAGTTGTCAGTCCTGCATCCAAGACTTCGGCATTCCACTTCGTCCTTGTCGACATCGCCACAAAAGCTGAGATGGTTCTTCATAGCCCAAGGAGATGAGAATCTCTCCTTGCAACTATACATGGGACACTTGCGCTCTTCGCCATCAGAGAATGGCAGGTCCAAGTCACGGCCTTGAGGCTCCCCCAGCTCTCGTATCATGTCAAGCACCATGCGCTCTGAGAGTGATCCCCGCGCGGCGCGATGGTTATACAACCTGGTATGTGGTCAGCTGATGTATTGAATCAGCTGATGCCAGCCAGGTATACTCACGGGCAGGATTCATCACGGCTCGGTGATGATGGTGATGATGATGATGATGACGACGTTGTCGACGATGACCGGGAGTGTGCATAGAGTCTTTCAGAGCAAAGCTTGCTTGCACTTTGCGTAGGGGAATTCATCTTGCCTGTTTTGCGCTGTTATCCTTAGGGAGACCTGCAACCCAAAGAGCTTGTGACGAGGTGGGAAAAGCTGGTCATTGAAATGCTGAAGGGCACCTCTAAATACATCTCCGAACTCTTTCATGGCAGAGATAAACCACAATAATTCCCATCCCAACGAGCCCTTCAATGTGTGAGCCCTTCCAAGGTTCTCCGAATCACTCCCTTCTCAGGGCATCGGAGCCAGGCATGTGAGAAACCAGGCAACTGGATGCCACCAATGTTAACTTCACGCTATGGAGGATTGCTCCCTGCGCCCTGCGTGCGATCTCGAACCCGAACGTCCCGGCTCAATTCCTAACCCGAGTGGTGAATTAAAGGCGACGTCGTATTTCATGGCGTGGTCAGTTGCTTTCGTCTCTCGGCATGATAGCGATTGGTCGTCCATGTCCCCTGGCTCGTTCCTTCATCCAGAAATATCAAGAGGCAACAAGGCAACGAAGGCTAACAAGTATTAGTATGTGCCGCTTGTGCCCGATTTCATTGAAAGGGTGCATAATATTTTTGGAAACAGTGTTGCAGAAAGCACAGTTCCAGCTGTACAAGGGTAGAATGTCTCGATCGAAGGTCGTGTGGAAAGGGCTCATGATGTAACGAGGTTGCTTCCCTTACAGGAACAGGTCTCATACATCCGACATCGTTGATGATGACAAGGCGATAGCTCTGTAGCTACAGGCCTGTGCATATTAGGGTACTGCTGACACCGAAGAATTAGTGTGCTGAGATCGGGTGGAAACAAAGTGGCTTTCGAAAAACGTGTACGTCAATGAATGCTTTGTTTTGGGAGGGGAAGGGGGGGGGGGTCTTCGATGGAGATCGATAGTAAATATGGCTTCAAACGAAAAGTTCTCTCGGAAGGAATTCTGAAGAAAACGTTCATGAGGCGATGGCTAGCAATTATATAGTCAATTGGCCTATTAGCAAAAAATTGGCCCCCATTTCTTGCGCCCAGCTGCGGCTGGGACCTAGAATGCTCTGCTTCACTAATATGCACCGGGCTCAAGCACGATAAACGCTGGTGAGTATCTCCATCGAGGCAGTGCGAAAGCTCAAAAATGCCAATCGTTTTCAGAAGTCAAGGCATCTCGTCTAGCATGGAGCATGGTCGTAGAAAGGCTGTAGCCGACCACCTGGGCATAGGCTTATGGAGCTCTGGACAGTGGTGCCCGACAGCCCACTAGGATGCTACGTTATGCCTGCATCTACCAATATCACGGGCAAATTGAAGTCTGCCATGTGGTCCTCAAGAGGATGATGATCCGTGGGGGTAGTAACTGGCCCATACTGATTGATCGTCAATGTAATTACATCACGTTGAAGGTTTTGCGGTCGGTGTGGTTAAGTATGAGATGTTCTCAGGTGCAGGTGCTTCTGGCCCCCTCTATCGCGTTTCGACCCCCAATTTCGGCCCCCACCAGCTGAACTCTTTCTGGGGCTTGATCTGCCCCCAAAGATATAAGAGAGTTCTGTGACAATTATAATCGCCTGGTCCACATGTCTTGTAACTCTGTAGAAGCGGGCATTTGCTACGAGTATCGCTTACACTGCTGTAGGCATGTCTTGGCTTCCCTTTGGTCGCAGGTTTTGTTTACAATCGGTAACGCCCCTCATCTCATCATCAGTCAGTCTTCGAGTCAGCCAAAAGAGCGGGCTGTAAGCCGTCTTGTGATCTTTCCTGCCAGCGATAAATAAGGCAAGAGACTAATGCGTGCAATCGCCTTGGGCATGAATGTCTTCGGCTATGCTAGAAGGAGATGCTGAGTTGTGCAGACTGATGTCATGGGCGTCGCAGCAAGGCCAGAATTCGCACCCGAACTAGTGATATCTGCAGAAACTTGCATAACGGCTCACATCTGTGTTCAGCTGCTTAGGCCACCTGGGCAGGTGAGCGCGACCAGCCACCGATATTGCGGTTTCGATACCGAGCTCGAAGAGGGGTTCCCCACCCCATTAGAAGTGACAGTGAGAGTTCGATTGCCTTGCTCGGGCGACATCTGTGATCTCGTTCTTTGCATCGAGACAGTTCCTTGGCCCCAACATGATCAGTGCTCGGGACCTTCTCCTGTGGGAGACTCCAATGGGGTGACCAATGGGCACTTACTAGGTCCCACTCACCGCAGCCTTATTGTCAATCCTCCGAGCCCGACCGCGCAATACTCAAGGCAATGGGAGCCTTTCGCAAGCTTACAACGCCACGGTCAGCATTGGAGGCTCAACGCCCTGTCAGACCGCGAAGCAGCAGATGAAGTGCCCCGCATGCACCTCCCTGGCGGCGCTCATCCGGCCCGGCGCCCCGTGAGGGTCTTGACCTGTACGGAGTCACAAAGCCGGCCAGCTCGAGGCATTGATGCAGAACAATGTCTGCGCGCCTGCATGCTCAGATATATGCCCCGAATGGCACTCTCCATGGTGAGGAGATGGGGTTGTTGTAGTACGAGGAGGACTGTGCAAACGTTAGGGTGACGTCTCCTCTCGATAATCTTATCTTATCTTATCACCCGTGCCCAATTGAAGTCCCATACTGACTCAACCCTTGGCCACTTATAAATCAACAATCCTCCGCATACTTCTATTACCTGTGCGGACCGTGGGATTTGCTTGCTGTCTAACAAAGACTCATGCAGCGCGGAGGTAAACTCGGGTAAGGCATTCTTTTCGAGGTCCATCAACGCTAGAAGATGGAGGTGTCCTTATTTTCTCCCCCCCCCCCCCAAATCTTTCTCTGTGGCGGGAAGCTTGAGGGGCAACGTTGTGAGGTGTTTACGGCCGAACACCTCAAGAAACGGGTCACTGCATTGTATCCTCTGCTGCATTGACAAGAGCAGCTCGTCATATGAAGCACGTGCGCCCAAGCGCATCATCTTGTCATGCCCACAAAGACTTGATTGAAGCTTTGTCGTCTCCTGCTTTGGCACGTGATATTTTATGACACCAAAAGTACACCTCGAGGCTTTAGGGGCAATGGTGGGCCGGCAACACTACGCAGCTACGGACCTGACTTGCGGCCCGGACCTAGTGAGGATGGCTGAGGCTCCGGCAGTTGTTGATGAAGAAAGTGCAGTTCTGCCTGGAGACTTGAATAAAACAGCTTAGACCGGCTCTTTGCTCGGGGACATTAGGTGAGGGGTGTGCTGCTCTCGACTTGGTGTTCTTGGTTCATCAGCCATGGTGTAGAGCGTTAGCCTGTTCGCAAAAGGACACCACAAGGGTAGTCTTGTTATTCATCGTCAATTGCTTCATCATGCAAGTTCATAATCATCTACCGATAGGATCATAGAATCACAGCGTTGGAGAGCACACCTGTGCTTCGCATGTTACAGGGAGCTGATCCAAAGCCTCACTGCAGAATTTTGGGCACATGGTGTGTGATTGCATAGAATCGAAAGCAAGAGGTATAGAGTTCAGGGGAAAATGACTACTTGGTGTATCACTTCAACCATAAGAGGTGGACCAAGGAAGCTGAAATCAATCAACGACGCAGCTCAATTTTTGAATGGTATCAATAAAAGTAAGAATAAATAAAACGCTTAATGGTGGACCTATATATGGTCGATAGCCGACCAAACCAGGCCGACCAGAACGAACGTGCCAGCAGGGCGTTACAGTTCGCGCCTGGAATAGCTCCTTGCATTGATGCCCCTTTCACACCCTCAGGCCAGCCCATCGGACGGGTCAGCTCATCATCGAGTCTGGCCCCTCTTGGCTCTGCCTTCTGACTAATTCAGTGTCACAAGAGAGGAAGTCCCATGCCAATAGTCTATCTCTATCATGATCGTGTCTATGATGCCCTTATGCTATTCGTCGATGAGGACTGACAATACGCGCGGGTATGTCAAGCCCTTCATCTGGCGATGTATTGCATTTCGTGGAGACTTTGTTGTTATTTGTCGCATCTCTGTTGTTTGTTTTGTTTGTTTTGTTTGTTTTGCATCCGAGTCTTGGAAGGTCAGATTGGTTTCAACCGACCACGACACCCAGAGCGAGGCCACCGTCATCAGCGATGGAAACATCAGGCTCGTTCATCTTGCCGACGGTCTCCTGGCCCTTGAGAGGGGCCGAGTCGAGGATACCACTCTTGCGGTCCATCTCGCGCTTGATGCCGTGCCTGACGGCATCCAGCACGGTCTGGACAGTAGCACGGGGCTTATAGGCAGGCACAGTGCCGTCCTGGTACACGCCCGTCTTGACGAGGATGGAGTACCACTCCTCCTTGCTCTTGGCGTCCATGGCGTTGGTGCCGCGGATGTCGCTCTCGGGCGTGTCGCCGACAAAGTACACCGTGCGCGGCGGCTTGCCGTCCACGAGGCCGTGCTGGTTTGCGCGCCACTGCTGCAGCAGGCGCGTGGCAAACTCAAAGGTGCTGACCTGCGGCTTACCGAAGGCGTGCGTCTTGAGCTTCTTGCCACCCGTGATGCTCTCGAAGGTGTGCTCGACGATGGACCGCAGCGCGCCCATACCGAGCCTGGGGTACTCATGGCTGGCGGACCAGATGACGTCGTTGTGGCTGAAGTAGATGGGCGGGTACTCCTCGAACGTCTCGGAGCGGGTCTCGAGACGGCCGCCCTTGGAGCAGGCAATGTCGAGAATGATCTGGAGGTCAGAGGCCCAGTCGCGCGAGTCGGCGAACACGAAGATGGCCTCGATGACAATGTCTGACATGGCGCCGCGCTCCAGCAGGTTGCGCGAGTTGGCGAGGTCGATGGCTGACATCTTGCGGAATGGCGCCGTGTGGTGGTTCGCCTTGAGGATGTCTCCTGGTGTGATGACATCCCGGAAGCCGTAGGCCTCGGCAACCTCACGGCATTTCTCGCCTTCACCACCGACAACAAGCACCGTGCGGTACTTGTTAGCCATCTCCCTCATGGGAGTGTGGCCGCAAATGAACTGGCCAGGGCTGACCTCAAGTTCTAATTGTTTGGAGAGGTCGCGGCAGCGCTCCTCTTCTGACTTGCCACCACCATTGGTCAAGAAGATATAGGGTCTGTACAATTACAACAAAAGGACGTTAGCGGTCGGCTTTTAGATTTGTACTGTTTCATGACTGAAGGAAGGTGGATACGGCAGTAAACATGAACTTACACCCTGACACCATACTCGTTCTCGCCGTTGAGCTCCTTCATGGCCTCAATGGCCTCCGGGATGGGCGAGCCACCACGGATCAGCACACCATCAATGTCGAAGGCAAAGGCAAAGTCGTCGGCCACAGCAGGGTCGAGACTTGGTGTTGCTGGGCCGGTGAGCGGCGTGGACAAGCTTGATGGGGTCGCATCGCCAGACACTGTGAGAGAAGGCGCCTCATTGGTATCGGAGTCTGGTGTAGTCCCCTCTTCGAGGTCTGCAAGCTCCTTAATGTCTTTATCAACCTGGTTCCGGGCAACACTGAATCCTTCAGCAAAGCTGGACGCAGACTGAGTCCGCAGAGGGGGACCAGGTCTTTGAAGGTGTTGGGCCATGTTTGCACAGAAATCTGGGAGAATCTGGGGAAAAAGACGGGGAACACGGGGAAAGATCAATGCGATGGAGAGAAGTCGTGGTATTGAAAGGAAAACAGGAGCAGGAGGGGATTGAAGAACCTGACCAAGCCGAGTTGGAAAGAAAAGATGGGACCTTTAAGGATACTTATACAATCGAGGACTCGCAAGTGCTGGGAAGACAGACGGGGAAGACGTTGTCTTTCAGGATCGCTCAACCCAGCTCTGACTTCAAAGAGACCAAAAAAAGGACATTTTTGTACACTGTACACTCAAGGTAGAATTGTGGGACTCTGGCTATGACGGAGACGTGTACCAGGAGCCCAAGTACATGCCCACACTTTAGTATGTAGTAGATACTCAAGGGGACAAGAATGCAACGGAACCATTGCCCACACTGCCTCATTAGTGAAAAGATACGTATTCAAAAGCGAGTTTGACGGGTCTGAACCCAGTCGCCAACATCATGATGCCATCCATGGTTAAACCTGGGCATACTATCCTATGACGAGGTACCATCCATGCGGGATATAATCAGATCCCCCCACAGTACTTCGCCTCAGCATCTCGGCGGCTCTGACATGAATAAGAACAAAGGCCCCTCAAACATGATAGGGGATGGTAAAGAAGATAAGCTCTGCACATAAGCCAGGCCTTGAGAAAGGCCGAGTGACTAGGTAGCCCATGGGTGGTTGCCCATATCTTGCACGGTTTTATGCGAGACAAGTATGGTTCTTTCGGGTTTAGTGCGGCTGAAGAGATTTTCACCAACCTAGCACGACCTGGGTGCCAAGATGTGAAGGGACCAACTAGAGTAGGTTCGATTCAGTCGCTTCCGTGCGGAACTTGTCGCTATTCATTTGCCTGGACGCCTGGACGCGGAATCAGAGCAGTCCAGGCGCTGATCGAATTGCCTGAAAACGTGATGATCATAGATCCAGATGAGGTGGCGAGAGAAAAGCCAAGGAAAAAACATAGAGAAAAAAAAATAGAACAACGAAGAAAACCCTCCACCCTACGGCTCTTTACAACGATCCCATGGTGAATTTTCGTTGATGATCGCGAAAACTACCGAACCCTACCACACAATCCAGGAACCTACTCAATAAGGTGCGTCTCTAACGGTCTCTAACAGTTTTGACGTCTTGCGCTCATTGGTCCAGTAGATAGTGATCGTGCCGGTGCGATTGGCTGCTAGAGGAAATCTCACATGCTCTATGACGACTGACCGTCTTTTTCGCCTGCACCACCCACCACCATACGCATCCTCTTGCGAATGCTCGTATGACAGGTCGTGTCTGTGCTACAACAAGCCTTCCTTGAAAGTGCGAGAATTTGAATATGCATGCATACACAGGCATATGCAGGAAGGATCACTTTGGGAAATACCGGCAACAGACGACACAAGAGTATGCCGGAGAGATGACGTCAGTGCGGATCTGGACGGTGGATGGGCAGAGAACGCCAGGATCCACATCGGCAAGTGGATGGCCCATGAACCACGCTCGACCCGTCTCCGGGCAGGCCGTGTATTCCAGCGATCAACCCCGTTCTGAGCCTCCTTGACGGTTGTTTTGGAGCGGCACACCTCGCAAGGCGCGGCAGGGCCGTCGGGTGTTGTCTCGGTTACTTTGGTCTCCCATCGCTTTCGGGGTATGCAGTGTTGTCGACTCTTGTCATACCCCGCGTGCACGAGTAAGACTTTGAAGATCTCATCATCTCCAGAAAACCCCATGGGATCAGACGCAGTGGACCTGCAGTTGTGACACAGCCCGTTGAGATTGCATGTGAATATGCAGGTGTCCGAACATGGTAGGCGGAGGGAGCGACAGATGTTGCATGCTAGCAAACAAGAAAACGCCCAAGCCCATGGTAGCCTCTTGACCGCTGCTGACCTGTAATCCGCCGGCTGCAAGTTGCATTGATCCGCTTGGCTTCTGCATAGTGCTGACATGTTCTGTTCGCACGATCGAGGATCATCAATGTCGCAATATAGTCAGTGCACCCTTTATTCATCAATGTCGCAATATAGTCAGTGCACCCTTTATTGTGAAATGGAGGAGTCCGGCATGCGTCTCGACAGTCGAAGCGATGACCATGGGAAATTCTTCGCTGGAGTTCCCGGACAAGCGACGCTGTGAAGCTCCTAGTTCGAGGCGTCGTTGGCTCCCGCAGTCTGAAAATTAAACATTGTGAGCTCTTCTCGCCTTTCGAGACTGGTCCAAACTCCAAATAGACAGCCATCTGAACTGCGCAGTTGGTATCACCGTGTCCTTTGGCGACCCCATTTTCCCCATGGGCCTTGATGCAGGTCAAGTTTCGCGGAGACCCGCATGGTGACGACATCCCCATAATTCACGGGCAAACTCGTAGCCAATGGCCGGAACACCAAAGACCCACGAGGACCCGTACCGCCAGAAGATCCGTGAGAATGCCCGCAAGTAAAGGCCGTTCCTTGCCGCTCAACTCACACGAGTAAGCCAAACTCCCTTGCTGCGCTGTTGGCAAACAATTAAGTTTGGCCGGTTGATTGCGTCTGCACTCAGGTTGATTTGGGTTTGCAGTAAGAAAATGCACCCAGGGTCCAGGGTCCAGGGGTCCTGATAGACGGATCAGCGTCGGAAATTTCGCCAAGATGGGTGAAATCGGCGCATTCGACTTCGTACGAAATGCTGCATGTACATAGTATACCATAGAGGAGGGGTGGACCGCGGCCGCGCGACGAGTTATCACGTCTTCCAACCTGTGACATACCCCCTGGCAATGGCGCGAGTCAAGACCCGAATTCCAGGTTTCCTCCTGGACCCACCCCTCCTCTGCGATATGTAACAACCTCTTGATGATCTCCTGGGGACTTTTGGAGGGAGAATGCCCACCTCCACCTCGCCGGTGGACCCGTCCTTCCGGGGGAAATAGGCGTGGAAGTGGTTCGGGCCCACGGGCTTCAGTGGCAATCGGCGCCAGGATCACGAACGGTTGTCGGGCGTGCTAGGACGATACCGCCCTTCGTTGAGCTTTCCATCGGCACGGCGGCGCCCCCTCGGCCTCACTGATTGAAGGTGAGATTTCCCCAGATGCATGTGGCCTTGAACCCGGCTGCGTCGGCCGCACGTCGGCGCTGATCTCGCTCCACCAGTGCCTCCTCGATGCTCATCCCAGCGGGAAACCTGCGTGGTACCTTTCGATTCACATGTAACCAACCATTCCGGCCAGTGGTTACGTCTGCCTGCCCTAACCCGACGGGAGCTGGGCTGCTGCTGCTGCTGCCGCCGCCGATGACAATGGTACCCCACCATTCGCGAGCAGCGGATGCATGTTTTGAATAGATCATGTAGTGTTCGGCTGAGTTGAGCACATCTCGAATGTGGGAGACGGAACCACGAGCTGTGCGGTAGACGTGAACATGCTTGAGATCCTCCAGAGTCACACGTCCGCCGTCTGTGTGTGAGACATTGCCTCGGTGTGGGCCTGGGGACCCGTCATCATCGTTCTGTTGCTGTGCAAAAGCTCGTTGGCGGTGCGCCCGCGACTGCGCCAGAGGGCTTCCGTGAGGGGCGCATTGGAGAACGCTTGTGATGTCGAATTTATTGTCCGTGTCGACCACGACAACTGCTTTGTTGTGAGGAGGGGTAATGAGGGTGGCCACCAATAAATATATCAGAGGCAGCTGCCTCCCAGTCAGGGCCAATCGAGCGGACAGAGTCACCCTATGATGACGAGTCACGAGCTTGTCAAGATCCTGGATAGGGTAGGTCTTGACCTGGGCCACCAATGGAGCAGATAAGGCGTGGCTGTTGTCTGTCGGAGCAAGATCGGCTGGGAGAGGACGGGGTGACGTTGAATTGAGGCTCGTGCGGAGCGCTCTTAAAATCTGAGACTAGACGATCAGCATGCCTAAAAAAGGACTCATGTGGTGCTCTCCAGTCTCAGAGAAGAGTGCCAATGGCCGTTCGTGGGTAGGGACGGCAACACAAAGTTGGGGTCTGGAGTTTGAGGAGCAGGGGCTGACGACTACCAGTCCTTATCGCCGATAAGCCATGGCAGCTTTTTGAGGCCTTCGTGGGGGAAATGCTTAGGCACGCATGATGCTCCAAACATCTGCAACAAGCCAACCAACAAAAAGCATACTGAATTGAGAAAATAACGAAGAAAATTTGCATGGAATAACGTACCTCGTCAAGATTCGTCTCCTCAACTTGGCTGAGCATTCGTCGACCCGTCGTAGCCTCTGCCATCTTGCTTCAACTCCCGCTTTGGGGAAATGACGCCGCCGTGTTACAGCTTTCCAGCTTCTCAGTTGCCGCTGCAGATTCAAATCAATCTCGATGGCAAGAAGCGCAAGACCGAAAAGGGAAAAGATATCGACCTCGGGACTTGCGAGCTGTTGAGTCTGCTGCAGTACAGCTGTCAGGTTGACCACCCCAACCAGCGAGACGGCCGCGTACGGTGCTACCCAGTCGAAAGATGGTTCAGGAGGTGAGGACTTGCGGCCCAGATCTTGATGCAGTGAGGCTTGATGTGGCTGTGATGATCAGCGGAGCCCCTCAAAGGGAGAGATAAAATTGTTGAGGTGGAAGAATCAGGCTGACTGGTCATGCTCAGATGTAATGACAAAAAGGGCAGTTTCATGGTCGAGACAACGGCCTGGGAAGGCCAGGCAACCCCCGCCGCCACACCGACAGATGCTCAAACTAAGCACAAAATCACAACCCACTGGCATGATGGCAACAAGACCGATTATTTCCCTTCAGACTGAACATCGCCGATTGACTGGGTTTATTTTCATCTTTTTGGGGCGTTTCTCCTTGTATGCGAGGGGCTGTTGCCACAAATATCTTCGCTCTCAAGAGAAGCAGCAACGAACTCGAGATACGGGTGCAGAGCCGAGATGGCCTGAGCCTTGTGTCTGATCCTTTGACTCGGGCAACTTAGCGGTTTCGAATTCGGAGGCATCTTCGAAATTGTATGATCTGGAGTCGGTACGTGCTAGGTCGAGGGAGGCATAGTAACAAGGAGGACGTCAACCACAAAGAGTCTATTATGTCTTTGACTAATAAAGAGAAAGCACAACCAGACTCAGCTGTAAGGAAATCCAAGGAAACTGCTGTCTCCTACCCGTCTCCCTCAAGCGAGTCGCCACCACTACCTGACGCTTGCTTCAAGGCTGGGTGTCGTCAAAACCTCATTGGACAGGCAATCAAATACGCAAGGCAAGACCTGTGTGCCATTTGAGGGTTGGAAAATATTCAATGGGACCTAGAGAAGGTTCAACTCTTTGCCGCAGCGTGGTAGCATTGTAGTGTCTCAACATTGATACAGAGAAAATGGAGCAACCGGCAGAACAAGATCATACTCACCCTGCACGTACTCGCTTGGACCAGGAAAGCAATCGTTTAGTGAAAACACATCATCACACCCTGGAAACTTCATGATTGAACCAATGCCATTGTCTGCCTCGTCTATGCGTATCGAAACACCCGCCCGGGTACCCAGACTCTATGCACGTACTGGATATCCTGGCCCTTCATCCCAGCATACACAAAGCCCTGTGTGCCACGCATTTTCACTTCCGCCCATTGCCAAGTTATCCCCTCATTCTCCTTAACCCTGTCGGGATGCGCGCTCGTCCTCGAGAGTCTTGTAGTGGTTGTCGCGGGCGTGCGTGCGCGGCATGTGGAAGCCGTACCTGTATCAATTGTTAGACCTTGCCCGTCGTGTTGAAGATCCGCATTTCGCTCGCTTGATTCGAGAATATCGTACCAGAAAACGTTGCCCATAGCAAAGCCGAGTCCTGCGCCAGCAATTAGCTCGAGTTCGCCTCAGCCCGCATTGCCAGCCCATCACGCAAATAGCGCAGTTCCTGGACGTGGCTCCTTGACAGCAATTGAAGAGGCTACATACCCAGCGCAATACCGAGATCAGTGATGAGGCCCCGACGGAGCATCTGCAGCCGGAAGAGAACAAGGTCAGCTCATCTGCACCCCTTCACGTCATTCTTTGCACCCCCCCCCTCTCCCGAGAGCAATTGGGGGTTCCCCGGGCCAGCCAACAAGGTGAAACGTACGCCAACAATCGGTTGAACTGCCATGATGTCTGATTTTGAGGAATTTGAGAGGTCGGGAGTGGAGATTTCGTGGCCGGCGAGAGCTTCACAGGATCGTTGTCGTCAAAAGAAAATGACCTGATGTTTCCTTTCGGAGGAGCTTGGCCTGCCCAGGCAAGAGCGAATCACGTGGCGCGAAAAGGTGGATTATGTCAGCAGCGTTGCCGGCCCAGCCCGGCTAGGATGGGGAGCTCCAGAACTTTTCGATGCCTTCATCGGTCGATTGACAGCTCTAGTTCCGTTTTGCGAGGCTCAATGTCAAGACTACACTCAAAATGAGCCTACACCTTCCATCAAGGAGGGTTCTTGGGAACGGTATGAGCATGCATAATACCGTTTACACACATACTATTGAGACCAAAATATGAACTGACCATACTCAGCTCCGACGATTCTCAAAACCCTCCGCCCAACGATCCTCACGCCCAGCGCCGCCTCGTCGATCCCGCGCAGTCTTGTGCTCGTCCCCTCTCAGGCTCGTCATGCCACCAATAGACATAGCAAGCGCATCACTCACGCCGCCCGCGGCCTCATCAACCGGCAAAAACCCTCCGACCTGCACAAATCCGCTCTGGGCGACCTGACCAAGCCCGAAGACCGCCAAGAGATCGAGCAAAACCTGCGCGGGCGCATGACACAAACGCGTCTCGAGTCGCAGTCCATCTTCGACGAGGATCTCAAGAACATTCCTGCAGATGGCGAAGCCGGTGTCGAGGAGAGAACAGAGGAGCAGCAGGAAGCTACCAAGCACAAGGTTCGCGAGTCCGACATGGGCGCGTCGCTGTTGGCCGATCACGTGCGGCATGCGGTGGATCCTGATCCCCGGAGCAGGCGGAGGTGGGAGCGCAAGATGGTGATAAGACACGTCACCCGTGCACTGGACGTGAAGGGAAAGGAGACGCGCGAGGAGAGGTTGAAGAGGACGGAGAGGGAGGCGCTGTCCAAGAGTCCTTGGTTGGCGACCAGCTACAAGAAGCTGATGCACCTGGCCAGGCAGATCAGCGGCAAGACACTAGAGGAGGCGAGAACACAGATGAAGTTCTCCAAGAAGAAGTTCGCCAAGGAGGTTCTGTACGAGCTGGATCTGGCGAGGGACAAGGCTGTTGTGGAGAGGGGTATGGGACTTGGCAAGGTCAACGGGGAGTTCGTGCCCGGTGAGGCGGAGAAGAAGACTGTGAGGGATGAGAGGCATGGCAAGTGGGTGGACATTGTTGATCCAACAAGGATGTATGTCCACGAGGCGTGGGTGAATCGCGGCCCGTGGAGAGGCAAGTTGCCGAACTACAGGGCCAGAGGCCGAACGGATCTCATCAAGATGCCACAAGCTAGTAGGTCTCGTCTATCCTCGTTGACGATCCATGACTGACCATTTTCTACAGGTATCTCGATCCGCCTCAAGGAGGAAAAGTCACGGCTTCGGGAGTACGAGGAGAAGAAGGCAAAGGAGTACCGTCAAGGGCCCTGGGTGCATCTGCCTAACAGACCTGTCTATGCACAGCGACCGTTCTACTCCTGGTAAGAGCTGATGTAGCTTTTGGACAGAAGCTTGGAGCGTGGAGGTCTTGGTCGCAAGGTGTTATACCAGTCCGGTGCCTGGAGCTGCTGCATATCTATGTACAAATACCAAATGAGCCAGGTGATACAAATATCAGTGTCTGAAAACTCCGCGTGCTATTGACGGTGGGTGCTATATGGTTACATCGGGCCAACATTCTCTTGCGTACCACCCCCTCCCCCTTTCAGCACATCTGAAAACGCCACCGTTTATCAGCAGCACCACCTGGTTGCACCGGAGTGGCAGTTTCCAAACAGCGCTGCCCAGCCTTCGAGGCCTTCTTTGGAGGGTCTAGTCGGCGTAAGGCTTGGACCGCACCGTTGGGCCTGTGACGAAGTGCCCGCTACGACTTTCTTGATTATAACCCCTTGTGGTCAGCCTTAAATGTCAATACACATACTTGCCGTTTATGGGTGGCGCAGGAGAATCCAAGCGCTTGTGATTTCATCGCATTTGCTGCCGGAACATGGCTTCACGTCGTATACCTGCTAATGGTTCCATGCTCACAGCTCTGTATTTCTACTCGAATACCACTACTTACTTGAGGACTTGGTTATGTTCGTACGGAACTCGGCATCCCACACCAGTCAAGATCTAGCCGTCAAGGCACGAACTACCTGAGCAGGAGAATTTGTGGTGAAGAGCCACTGCTTCGTATGATCAGGCACGCGTGGGTCTGCGCACAATCACCAGTGGTCCTCGTCATTTGGTCCACCGATCGTGACGGTTCAGTATGGCATTTGACTTGGACACCGTCATCTATCAACGTCCGTTTCACAACTGTCCTCATTCCGTTTTGTCCTGTGGGTGGCGATCCTGGCTCACCACCTTTCATATCATAGCGTCCATGGTGCTGGGACAACATTGATGCCCCCAGTATTGCGGCCCCCCCCCCCCCCAACTCTACATACAGTACAGTAGATGGGGCGGAGAACGCTAGGGTGCTCCCAGGATGGATGTCGCTTATTGGATGGTCTCCATCTGTGGATAGACAGGGGTAGGGACAGGGATATCGAACAGCGGCGTGGCCATTTCGCAGTACACGGGGCGCTCACTAGCAGAACATAAATACCGGGCCAGCGCCTAAGCTCCTGACCGCAAATCGATATATCCTTTGTTCCTCGTTCAGGCCAACTCTTGTATTCTAATTTATTCATTGCCCTAGCTGCTGTTGAGTTTTGTGCCATCAATTCGTACCTCACTCTACAAAAGAAACCTGAGAACAGTATTTGAGAAGGAGCAACTACAAATTCAAAATTCCGTCTCGGTTCCATTAAATCCTGAGGTCTCAACTGTCTGGTTCCCAAGCTGATTATATATACAGATGCTTTATCTTCCTGCCAGGTCTGCTTCACACGCTGTTCATCTCACAGCTTTCACCTGCTGCCATCATCCGGGGCTGGGGCAACATCATCATTTCACTCTGATTTGAAGTTTTTGATCAAGGTGATCAAGCTTCATCATCATGCCCCTATTACATTGCTATGATGGGATATCGCGTCACCTTTCCGAGACAACCGTCCCCTCCTCCATTGGCAATGTTCGTTGGTATCGACCCCGTTACTTTGTCATCACAGTCATTTCTACCCTCAACGTCTTGAGGCTTTGACCTTTGCATACACTCTCATTACTCTCCTTCAACAATACCAAGCTTAATGCACTCACTTCATCATGTGATAACTCACGGAGTTGGAAGAGCATTTGATCCGGTAGCCTCACCAGCAGCAATACGTTGCTGATTCATCCTCCCTTTTTGATCTCTGATCAGGACTTTCTGATCTGGTCACACCACAAGACAGGCCAACTTTTGATCAGGCGGCAACCTTCTTCATCACTGCGTGATCAGTTCGCCTTCTTCCCCCATTTTACCTTCCTCTCTCAGCTGTACTATTGCTGCACTATTACCTTATTTGCAGTCTCCAGTTGATTACTCTGTACCTCCCATAGGCGTGTTGTTGAGTGGAAGCATGCCCCGGCGGTTACCCCGCTCTCCAAAACAGCACTTGGAAGCTGACTTCCATACTGGTCGGGCAAATGGCTTGATCCATTTCCCACTTTGAGATAAGGCGTCAGCTTGCCTTGTTGCCTTCTTCTGGGGGCCGAAATGATTCATCTACTTGGCAACCCAACCACCCTGAACAACCCAGTGACCCGGAGGGGGGGGGGCTGCATACATGAATTTTGTTTTGGCTGAGTGGCTGTGCGCAAGCCTCTCGCGCATGCTGGTTGAAGATGGATCTGTAATGATCGTGCTTCACCCAGTTGGCTCTGGGTCTACAATTGAAAACAGAAGGACGTTCCATGGCCAGATTTCTTTTCGTACCGGCAGACAAGCGTCGCTTGGTATCATGATCCATAGCCAGGACAGATGCATAGCTCTGAACGGCAAATCATATTGTCTATACTACACCCGTCAATCACAAACCTCAGTCTTCAGGTCATCACCACTGGCAACCTTCGTCAAAGCTGTTCAGGCCAAGTGCAGGGGACAGACCGGGAAATTTGTGAAGCTGTCTCGAGGAAGGGCGCATACCGGAATTTTCTTGTCTAGCTGAGCTCCAGTGGAGCGAATGAATCTGGTGTGCTTTCGTGGGCCAGTGTTCAAACGTTGACGGCCCTTGTGCCGTCAGCATCTCATATTCCAGGTCCAGGTCTAGGACAACAACTATTACCCTCCAACAGTTCAGAGTTCAAACGCGGACGCGATGGACGTCAACACGCAAAGGCAACATGCCTAACGTGAATAAGGCACCCGTTCAACCGAACCTCTTCCTCTCTATTTGCGGCGGGTACTCAAGATTCTGAGCGACAAGACAGATCGAAATCACAACGAATCAACACATGTTACAATCGGCCTTGATACTCTTTCGGTTAGCATCTCTGCGATTCCAGGTAGATGCTGTTCTTCGACTATGCTGGTGGACGCGCTACTGTAGTTGACCAATTATGATTGGCTGACTTGGATGGCCAGCACGGGCGCTGGGGGTCTGGACAGAACACATCAGCCCCGGGTGACATGCATCTACGAACATTGATTTTTGACATTTGACGTCTCCGGACTCTGAGGATACTGAGGGCACGAAGAAGTTGGGTCGGCTTGAAAAACAGTCACTCGCCTTGTGTGGTATCCTTGCTTGTACCACAGCACTCGGCGTAAATGCCACATGATCCTCTCCAAAATACTAAATAAATACATATATTGGTCCTCTCTTAACGAATTGTTTCCAAGAAAACTCTGCCACAGAGCTTTTGCTTCTGCGTACATAATTTCGCCATTCATTCTTCCATAAATCTGAGGCGAGGCCGTGAGCGTGAGGATTTCCCGTTACTTGTCAAGCGAGTCACCGCGTCGTACTATCCACGGCCCTGGCACCGTGCAGCGTCACTTGCTCGCCTATTCCTCGTCGACGCTGCTTCTTTTCACGTAAATTGCATCAAGCGTTCATCATGGGGCTTCCTCTTCACTGCTATTCTTCCTCAGCTGCAGGTCGTGGAGCCACCCAAGGTGGCAGCGCGTGCATCTTTCTTTCTTTGCTTCAAGCTCAACATAGATTTCCCAATCATTAACATCGAGGCCCCTTTCAAGCACATATGCTGCTGCCGGCTCCGAACAGGTCTATGATACCTCTGTCCAGCGAGACCGTCAGCAACACCAGGACTTGGACCTTCGCCAAGTTGGTTCGTGGGCTACAACTATACACGATATCACTTTCCCTGATGAGGGGCATGACACCAGCGAGTAAGTCCGAATTGATCCCACCAGGTCAGTTATCCATACAGTAACTAATAAAGCTTGTACCTCTTTAGGAGTTACGAGGCCTTCAACGATACTTTATCTTCCTACAATGACGCTGGACAGCCATCGTCGCACCCGGATTACCGACACTACCATCACACACAACAGCATGGAGGTCACAGTGCACCTACAGCCGGTGCTTGGGATGGTCGTTCAGGCCCCGTATATTACCTTGCCCAAACTGTGGCCACGAATGGGTATGTCGTCACGTCTTTCCTTCTTGGCGTGCACGCCTTGATAATAATTCTGTCTGTACTGACTTTTTGGCCCACCCCTCCTTAGATCCTTTGCGGCCTTCGATCACCCTCAAACCATGGCAGATGTTCAGGACCACGCCATGCAGCACGATATTTTCCATCAACGCCTAGATTCCTATCTGGAGGAGCATTGGGAAGAAGGAAACCGCTCCGTGGCCCTTCCTTACGAGGCCAGGTCCAGACAGAGCTCAAGGGGAGCCCATAACGGCGCACGATCCACTAGAAGGACACAAGGGCGCGGTCATGCTCACTAAGGGCTGGGTTTCAGGGCGATGTTACTTTTGAATATTGTTCTGGACAGACTTCAAAGGCGTGGTACGATGTACGAATGTTATGATGAATGAATGCACACGGGATCGGTCTTGGGCTGGACTATTTCACCTTTCTATGGCTCATGCATCTGGGTTACAATCCTATTCGTCTCTTCCCTTCCTTCTCTTCCCTCCCCCCTCCCCCTTTCATGTCGTCACATTCTTTCAGCTCAAGACATAATCTATTTCATTTGATGAGCAGGTGTACCGTGAAATTAAGGGCTGAGAGACGGCGGAGGAAGAAAACCAACACCTGAGCACCTGGGCATCAGCATTTGGGCCTGTTCCTTTCTCTTCACTTTCTTTCTATTTCCGCATTTTCTCGCTTATTGAACATGAGACAAATGCAATCACTGCCATTTTTTGCTTTTTTCCGTTCGAATCTCCCACCCCATCCTTTCGGTTCTTGACCCTCAGTAATGCAGGACTGCAATGATACAGGCGTGTTACAATACATCTGTCTTTACATAGTGTGTAGTATAGACATACTCCAAGGGGATCCAATATCAAATGACTCGAGTCTAAGTAAAGTATCGCTTCTCCTGATGATTCCTGATGATAGTCCGGCGGACCAAGGTCCAGAGCCACTCGTCGGTTGTGCACAATACATTAAATACATTCACCCCTAGCTAGCGGTTTCTACTAAGCTATACTGAGATTCGAATGACTATTATCTCTCGAGGCTGTATTCTTATACTATGGGAAATGAACTGTATTGAACTGCGCTGAAGAAAAGAAAGGAAGGAAAAGAAAGGAAAAAAATAGCTGGCTAACTGAGGCTATAGACAGAGGTTGGCTGGCGATAGTGGGGCCAGTGACTCACCTGGCCTCGCACATATACTGTGCTTCCGCATGCGCAACAGACCTCCAATGGCACAGAAATCTTGCTTCTGTGGAATAAGCCTGGGCTGTTGTGATCAAACTGCTGTTCAGGATGAAGAGAATGTTCAAGTGACCACTCCCTTCTGAAAGGTCTGGATACACGCCCTGGAAGTTCATGGACAAGTCTTCTGTTGTCTCTCGGAAATCTTCAGCCTTGAGTCCATCAAGTTTTCGCTCTTACATGGTACTTGAATGGCTAACAAATAATAGGCTTCTCGTTACATATCAATCCCTGTAGTATGGATTATTTGGCGAGACAAGTTAATTCTCTCCTGGGGACTGGACTTAATAATATTACCATCCGGCGAATTTTTACAGCCAACATTTCCTCCAGGGCTGATGACTGAGCGGCAGTGAGCATGTACTGGCGGGATCCAGTTGCTCCAATTTCCAGTGGTCATCGAGGTGGAGACTAGGCAGCACCACGGGGGAGTGGCAACTCAATCAGTCCTACGACCTCCAGGACGTACGACTCAAAATCAAAGAGGTGTCCTCTGAATCAATTCCTCCACCACCAAAAGGAGAACGATCACATTCATTCCCAAAGCCCAGCATGGTCGATTTCCGGCAACGCCGCGAGATCTGCGAGGACACCATCGAGCGCTCGCCCGAAATCGTACAGTCGACGCCGGGCGCGACCCTCGACAGCACTTTCATGCCGGCCCAGCTGCCAGCGCTCTCGCCAGAGGACAGCCCCCAGCTCAAGCGCAAGCCCGTGCGCGTCATTGACGCGGACTCCTTCGCCGCGGCGCGGGCCATCCTAGCCGACGACCCGGGCGCCAAGGTCGCCGTGCTCAACCTGGCCAGCGACGTCGAGCCCGCCGGCGGGTGGCGCTTCTCCCTCTCCTGCACGCAGGAGGAGGCCCTGTGTTACTCGTCGACGTTGTACCCCACCCTCCGGCACGAGTGGTACCCCTGGCCGAACCTCGGGCCACGGTCTGCCGCGGGCATCTATTCGCCTGGCGTGGCCGTGTTCCGCGACACGCTGGACGCAGAGCTGGTCGAGCTGCCGGAGGAGGAGCGCATCGTGGTGTCCGTCATCACGGTCGCGGCGCCGATGGGCCCGCCTCTCGCCATTGGCGGCGACGGGCGTCTGGTATTTGCGATGGACAGTGTCCTACGCGACCTACAGGAGAAGATCAAGCTCGTGTACCGGTGTGCGGCGCACAATGGCCAGACGAGCCTGGTCCTGGGCGCTATGGGGTGTGGGGCATTTCGTTGCCCACCTGAGGTGGTGGCGAGGGAGATGAGGGTGATATTGGAGGATGATGAGTTTGCAGGGTGGTTTGAGAATGTTGTGTTTGCAGTGTATGCGGTGGGTCGTGGTGGGCAGCGGAACCTCGAGGTTTTCCATGGCGAATTCACTCTTCTTGGCATCTAAAAGTCAAAATCGTAAGTGGTAAAATCGACGATATATCAACGGTTCTGTGGGAAAACTGGAATGAAGGTTTAGTGCCAAACCTCTCGCTGTCGTCGGAAGGCAGGGCCAATGGCCGTAGGACCTAACACCTTCTCCACGTTGTGCAGGCCATGAGGATGATCTCTGCAGGGACAAGAGGTATTTCTGCTTCTCAGGAGGGAGCTGGATAATATTACGACTGAGATTGGCTGGCCATCAGAAAGGCCAGACAGGGACCTCAGGCCTCAGAGCACGAGGAAATCCAGTATGTCTTTGGTGCGGGGTCGCTTCCTATACGTGCTGGCATGCACTGAATCTCCTTCACACATCTCTGAACAGCATACTGTTGTTCTGGTCATAGAATCAATCATCACCCAAGATTCGCACAATCACTCTCATTTGTTGATGACAATGCGTAAATCAGAGCATTGGGAAGTATGAAGGTGTTAGAATTTTTCAATGTACTCCGTTCCTGCCACCAGGATATCATAACTATCGCCATCGACCAGCTACCCTCTTCAAGATGAGTAGATAACGATATGTACAAGACAAAAGAAGGGTTTCAAAATTTGTGGTGTGAAAAAAACAAGACAAAGAAAAACAAAAACACGCTTAAAGCAAAGAAAACTGGAAGCAAACCTCAGCGCTCGCTCACTCGTCGAAGCCCACGACCACCTGGGTTTTAGACTATTCGAGCTGGCCTGGTTCTCGGTACCATCTCCTCATATGGTCTTGCATTTCGGTCCAGCTCGGACATATTCGAGCCAGCAGTGCCAGGCGGCCTTGGATATTGTGGCGGGTTGGTCGTGTGGTATTGTTCCCAAGCCTCATCGCCGATGCGACCGGAACCAGGCAGCGGCTCCGAAATCTTCATATTGCCCCTTGGTAATGGTGGACTTCGCTTCCTGCTCAGGAACAACACGAGGCCGACGATAGACACGGCAGCACAGGCTGAGCCAACAACAATTCCAGCCTTGGCGCCGGTGGAAAGGTTGGTCACGTTGGAAGACCCGGATGAGGCACCACTAGCCGACGAAGATGAGGCGGCGGCTGCGGCGGCGCCTCCAGATGTCGCCACACTAGAGCCTGTCTTTGTGGCGGCTCCAAAGATTGTCGTCATCCCGCTGGCTGGAGTTTGTGTCGCCGGGGCCTGACAATGTCTTGTTAGTCAAGACTCCCTTGCCTCCCTAATGGGTGGGATCCGCTTACCTCAGTTGTGGCTGCAGCAGGCGACGAGCTTCCCGAGCTGGTAGTCTGAGCAGCCTCTACCGGTGATGTCTCCGAAGAAGTTGCTGCCGCGCTGTCGGTCACGACCGATGACGAGGTTGGCGCAGCCTCTGTTGTGGCAGCTGCCTCAGAAGTCTCAACGACTGAGGTTGCTTGAACCTCTGGGGCGCTCGTAGCGGCCAGCACGCTCGCACAGGACGAAGAGGCGAAATTGTATGCAGCAGTCGCATCAGCAGCATTGGTGCAGGCGCTGTCGGCACAGTCATGAATACCATAGAGGAAATTGGTGTTTGAGCATAAGCACTCGCTAGTCACAGGAACGCAACCGATAGTCGTGTCCATGTTGTCGATACATTGTTGCTGCAGCTCATGTCAGCATATCAGGTCTACGAGCAATAACAAAGGCCCCCAAAGGTCATGCCTCGTGTTGAGATAGTTTTCAGAAACATGACAGAAAATAAGCCACAAATAATTGACAAAACATACCCCACATGATGCCAGATCGGAAAAGGCAGTCTGAGCGTTGACCACACCGGCGATGCCTAATAGTCCTGGCGCAAGCGATCGCAACAACATTATCGCAAGTTGATGAAGTTGGAGATTGATCCAAGATGACAGTATGGGGACAGATTTCCAGTGCTATAAGAGTTGCCCGAGTCGCGTCGAGAAACCTCCCTTCCTAACGACGTGACGTGGGCGCGAAGATCGAAGTAAGGGATGGTTTGAGGTTCGACGGGCCGGCCTAGTCCATAACCAGACCAAGTGCTCCCACCAGAGGAAAAGGCTCGATGGGCGAGAATGTATTTGAGATGACAGGATAGGCCGTATTGGACCTCTCCCGCTCGACTCTCCCGGCAAGTCGGATCAGCTTTCTATGAGCGAGCTGGGCGTAGATCTGTCGACTCAGTGACGCTGCCCTTCAAGTCCCAAGTATGCACGGTCGGCAGCCGTAGTAACGTTGCGGAATGTCTATCGAATAAGACCGACGGGACGGGTAAAACGGCAGAGGGAAGGGGAAGCGGAAGAAAAAGAAAGGTGATCAAAAGTCCAGACAGAGAAGAAGGGTCGTCAAATTGAGGTCTCGAGATGAAACTGAAGCCGAGGTCGTAACAGGAGAAAAAGAAAGCAAGAAAAACAAATATGTTAGTCTCGAAAGGCAAGCGAGAGAGAAAAAGATCAGGTCAGTAGTTGTCGTGGAAGAGAAGCAGAAAGAAACTTGGTAGTGAAGAAAAGGGGGGATTGGTATCGTCAGAAGGACAAAAAGAATGTCAGTAGTATCGCCAATAGAACGGAATAGTCGGCGATGCTTTCGAAAAGAAGGAACAACCCGGTGCGATAATGCACAATTATTGGGCCAAAAATGGAAAAGGGAAGGTGTGACGAAAGTGGACAGTGAGGGTAAGGAAAAGTCGAGGTTGTCGACAGGAAAGGTGAAGACGATGGGCAGAGGCAAAAGGTGGAGGGCTAGACAGATAATGTGGTGGACTGCGCCTACCCAATTTAGTAGAGGGGCCCTGGCTGTAAGTGGATGCAGGGCCTGGAAGGCAGTCGCAATGCGCGCAGGGGGTTCAGCGGGAAGGAGCCAAGCAGCAAGCTCTGGGCACACTTGAGAGCACTTTCCCAGGGTCCTCGGTGTGGGGAAGGAAGCTTTCTGACGCTTGAGGGGGAAATCAAGAGGGATGCGCCCGGGTCAAATCAGAAATCAGAGCACGGCAGATCACATCGTCCTCTCATACCAAGGACCCCAACAGCAAGATTGAGAGCAGCAGCCGTGTCTTCCGACCTTGACGCCATCGCGCCCGTGTCTGGAACATGTATGTCTCTGATAATGTCTCTCCATTTTTTAATGTCTTTCTTTTTTCTCGTGTATGTGTGACCCTCGTAATTTTTTTGGTGTGACGACGTAGTTGACTCGAACCCCTCTCTGATCTGAAAACTTATGCGAGCCCCTGGTAGGTGGCTTTGCTCTTGCACCGACTAAAAAAAAACGTCAACCGTCAACGCAACGCAGCCCCGCAGAGACCCCCTGCACAGCCTGTAGAGGACACTAGGGATGCTTGCTACAGCACTCAATGTGAGAAGGGCCCAAGCTCGTCTGGTCCCTGCCCCTCTCGTTTTCTGCCTCTGCCAGTATCAAATTAATAGGCGCTATATCGCTCCGATAGTAGTGCAGTGGTAACTAAAACAAAGACAACACCTAAAGGTGCAATCGTGCTTCGTGAGGCCATGGGACTGATGGCGACTGGGATCTGGCACAGTGCAAGGCGGCCTGCACAGGGGGCCGATCCACCACCCGTATTTAGAACCTACTTGTACTTTGACGATGCACTGCAGACTTTGACCTGCGGCAGCACGACCACCAGCTCGCCTGCGTACCTGGATTTGAAGGAACGGAGAATAAACCCCAGACGGCCGACTTTCACCATAGAAGAATCGTCTTCCGTGACCATACATGCCCGAATCGGGAAGGCTATTGAGATCCTATCGATCCTACCCCATCAGCACTGGTCCAGACACAGAATAACGACGCATGCAATTGAACGTCACCAATGTGACCTCAAGAGGTTTAATGTTCTCTCAAACCACCATAGTGTCTTTCTTAATGTGCCGGGCCGGGGGGAGGGGGTGATCATTCCTCGCGCTCTACCAGAACAGGGCTCTGTTTCAGATACAGGGCCCCTCATCTCCTCCGTCAATCACACCAAGAGATGGGATTCTAGGCAAATTTTCGGTTGTTTCCTTCTTTCCCTTTTTCCCTCCATCTTTTTTCGCACCATCTAAAAATATGCTTACGTGCGCTGTCATGATTGACACATGGCTAATTTGTTTTGTCTGTGTTGAATTTCATTTCAGAGACGTTGTCCTGCTTCTACTTTGTCGTCGTGAGGCCTCACCCGAGAGGGCTTTCCAAACGGTCCCACGAGACACAGCAGATCATCATTTGGGACCCCCCCCCAGTTCATTCACTCAGCGTGCGGTCCGGACGGGGCTATATTTCTAGCTTGGTATAATCCCATTTAGAGACAAGAGAGCGCTGTTTTCAACGGGCCGAACGCCCTGGCGGCGCATGAGAGCGCCTCTTTCCTTTCCCACTCGCCATCGTCTGGAGTTGATGAACTCGACATGCCGAAACCTAGACGTTGGACAAGGCCTCGGCCGTGTTTTGCCCACAGGCTTCGTCCGCTGTCGATCGTGCTGGGCATGAACGGTCAGGGACATTGCAGTCTCCCCATCAATGCCCGGATTTATACCCGCGACGTGATCCCTGACGCTTGTACCTTTACAATTTTCCCCTGTTTCCCTTGGCTTTTGATTTTGTGATTTCTACTTCTCCCTCGTATTTGCTCGGCATTGCTCGGCATATTGTACAAGGTCAACATACCTCTCCTCGCCCTATAGAGGGAATGATGACTACAGCCCGCTTGACGCGGCCATGACCGTGCCGGAATGAGGCTCAAGTGAGACAGGTTCGTGAAGAGGTCATGCTGGCCTCTTCGCGCTGTTCACGACTCTTCCCCATTCCAGCGACACCCTGCTCATGCGACCGCGCTGACGACGCGTGGCCGCTGCGGCGGGGGTGGTCAAATTGAGCGATGGGCCCCGTTTCTATGTGTTATGGGCCTCGTGTGGCTGCAATGCAACTCTTTCTATCTTTTCCTTTTCTGTTCATGCTGGTACTCAGCATTTGACGTGGCCTGCTTCGCCTGGATTTTTTCAAGTATGGCATGTGCTAATGGTCCCGTTGCTCGTGCAAATGACTTTTTTTGAGTTTCGTCTAGTTCTCAATATTTGAAGCGGTAAGCCAATAGTATGTTCTGATGGAGGGCAGCATGAACTTGGCCCTGTCGTTGCTGGGTGTTGGACAGTCTCCGCCCCTCATTTTCCCCTTACGCGTTTGGGGCTTGTCCATCACTGACCCATTAGGAGACTTCAGTGGCTGAGAGGGCTATAGAAACAAGTACTTTCACATCCACTCGCGCGCTTCCGACCGTGTACTGCCCAGCCTCGGCGCTGATACCATCTTTTTCTCGGGCGCGCGGTGCTCATCCTTCTTTAAATCTTGCTGTCAGCGCGCGTATTCTATTCATGATTGAGATATAGTTTTGCTGGCAGGCAGGCAACTACAGGTCCAAACCCACATCAGTGCACTTCAACTTCCAGTGGAGATTCTGTGTGTCGAACTATGAGCTATCGTGGTTACGGCGCTTCAGCAAGCCCAGTGGCCCTGTCGCCTGCTATTGCTCTGGCCGGTGGGGGAGGAGGGGGACCATGGTCTTGGCGTCTGTGGGAGGTCACTTACGCCGGACATCGATATTGATCTTATCGTTCAAGGCGGTTGAGGATCCGACCTCATCAGCGTAGCCGCTTGGTTTCACAGTAGGCGAACTCTGACAGCCTGGATGGCCTGGCGACATTGGATCTGAGCCCGTGAGTGCCGCGGAAGGCATCTACTTCAACGTTTGTCCATCAAGTCTTGTCCGTCACTTGCGCGGGAATGGCAAGGCAGCATGAGGCCTACTTATCAATGCGCTCCGCAGGACAACTTCGTCCCCTTCCGGTTGTCTTCGAGCAGGGGGAGACAGGAGGGGCCAATTCCATATTGGCTGATCTGCTCTTCGTTGTTCTTGATGCAAAGGAGTTACCCATCTATATCCCTACTACTTAGGTTCGGTGATACGATGTCAGGCATTCGGGTCATTTCCTCAAAACTGAACAAGTCACATTTGGAAAGCTGATTCCCAATTATCTCCAGTCCAGACTTGTCACGTTGACCAACAATCTATCGATACTCATAGGCGTTCGCAGTGGCAGCACGAGGACGAACAAGCTGTAGCACTCTCGTGTGGCGTGAGCTTTGACCGCCAGTATCTGTATCTTGTGCACACGGTGGCGGTCGAGAGGGTCGAGCTCGCAACCCAGATATACCAATAGTCGAATCGTGGTCGGGTGCTGTCGTAAAAGAGGCTTGGAAGCGTGTCGTACGCGTCCCCTATAAAGCAATAAGTATACAGGATGACAGGTTCGACTGTGCCTGGGCCCAGCTCTTCATCACAGCACAACCTATCACGAGCACCTTCACCAGCTGAAACAAAAAGATCTCGAAGTTTTGTTTTTGGCTTTTCAACAGGGTACCTGATCTAGTCATCATTCAGCCGATCAGAAATGCAAACCTCGCCCAGAATTTTTCTTCTTCTGCACAACCTGAAGTTGACGTCGAAATGGCATTTCTTTTTTGGCTATGTTTGGCCCCCTCCATTCACCCATTTGTTGTTAAGACCAGAAACGAGGCAAGCAGTCCTTGTACGCCCCACGAAAACCATGAACCGTCAATACCCGACCCTTGATGCGTTGGTCTTCCGAGCAGTAGCGGCAGTCAAGTAGCCACGCGTTCTACCGCACATACACCTCCTTCTACATCCCCACCGTCGCAGAATCTTTTCCAGCAGCAGAAGCGTTACACGCTTATGCCCGCGACATGACGCCCCAGGCACGGATGATGTTGTCGGTGTAGCCAGCGAACAGGGTCTGGCCGTCGGCGCTCCAGGCGAGGGACACGCATTCGGGGTCGCGGCGCTTGGTGCCGGTGGAAGCGAACTCGGGCTTGAGCTCGTCGACCTTGGTCTTCTTCTCGAGGTCGAAGATGATGATGCTCGAGGCGGTGGCGGCGCAGAGCCAGTAGCGGTTGGGGGAGAAGACGAGGGCGTGGATCTCGTCGTTGGCGTTCAGGGAGTACAGGTGCTTGGACTCGTTCAGGTCCCACAGCATGGTGGTACCGTCCTTGCCACCGGAGGCGCACAGGGAGCCATCGGGGGAGATGGTCACGGTGTTGATGTAGCCGGTGTGGCCAATGTGGTCGGTCTGCAGCTTGCAGGTGGAGAGCTCCCAGACCTGAAAAGGATGTCAGCATGGAGGGTCGACATCCACATATTACGACCGTGATCATGAATGACAATTGCCAGGGTAGTTGATCAGTGCAGGGTGATTGTTTGTCTCATGGCTTGCGAACAAGCTCTGAAGTAGCAAATACTTTTTTTATAAAAAAAATGCAAAACATCATATCAAGATTCTTCTGGGAGATGGCAGCACAGGATATGGCTGTGCCGCCGGTGGGGGAAACGTACCTTGACGAGCTTGTCCCAGCCGGAAGAGACAATAACGGGGTTCTGGGGGTTGGGAGAGAAGCGGACGCAAGACACCCACTCGGTGTGGCCCTTGTCGGTGATGGTGAACTTGCAGTCGCCCAGGGTGTTCCACAGCTTGATGGAGCGGTCGCGGGAGCCGGAGACAATCTGGCGGTTGTCGGCGGAGAAAGAGACGGAGAGGACGTCGTTGGTGTGGCCGACAAAGCGGCGGGTGGTGGTGCCGGTGGAGAGCTCCCAGAGTCTCAGGGTCTTGTCCCAAGAAGCGGACAGGGCGTAAGCACCGTCGGAGGAGATAACCTGCCCGTTGAAAAAATCCATCAGCCTTCCATGTCCCGCCCCAATGCCTTTCATCATAGTAACCCGTGTCCATCACTCAATCTTCGTGGTCGGTCGGTACGTACGCAGTCAGACACGATGTGGGAGTGGCCGTGCAGAGACTTCTTCGGGTAACCGTACTGGGACTCGTCGCGGGTGAGGTTCCAGACGATCAAGGTCTTGTCACGGGAGCCGGACAGGAGCATGTTGGGGCTATCGCATCGTGTAAGTAAAAGTGGACGTCTCGAAGATATGGTAGTTTTTCGCATTGTTCGTACTTCTCCATGGAGGTAGCCAAGCTGGTGACCCAGCCATTCTGTTTGACGAGAAAGGTCAGTCTCTATGCTCTTGCAATCTGCCAAACTTTGCACCCGGTCGTGGTCGCCATTGACGCCGTCGAGGTCGTCTCGTGCTTCGCGGCGCGGGGCTCAAGGAGGCAACGTGGGAGGTGGGTGGCCTGGTCCAACTTACGTGGCCCTCGAGGGTTCCCTTAAGAATCAGCTGCTCAGCCATACTGGATTTCTTCGTCGACGATAGGAAAACGGATCAACAAAGAGCAGGTCTTGGAGGATGGGAAGGGGAAAGGGCTGGGTATGGTCGAGCTTCAATTGGCCTGAAGATTTCCAAGGTCGCAACGATACGAGACCGGCCGCCAAACCAAAATCTGGAGCTGAAGTGTGCGAGGAGAAAATTGGCGTTAGCCCAATCACAAGGTGGAGAGTGGGGCCTGAAATTTTGTATGGGCAGCTGGCAAGTCTCCGCTTTAGTCAGCATCCCAGTTGTTGGCCAGCTGCTCCTTAACGACAAGCCTTCGTTTGGGGCAGATGGCTCGTTTCTGTCCCTGTGAACAAGGACGATTGGACAGAATAAAACAGGAAGTGGCAAATAATTACGGCCATAGGAATAAGAGATACAATAACACTCGGCTGAGTACCTTTAGGCTCAAGTGGGTTCTACACACCTACACATACCATGTCTTATAAGCAAGATGACCGCGAAACGCCTCGGTCAGGCATGCCGAGGAGGCTCTCGACACTTGGAGGCGTGAGAATCGAATGCCAGCTTTATGTATTTGACGATAGTGTCATAATCATGATGCTTCGCTAAAGTGTCTCTGCCGCCTTGTCGCTAAGGACTGTCACAAGGGTAACCACTTCCAGACTCCCTGCCCTGCGCCCTTAGCCGGCCTCCGAGAAACATATGCTCTGAGTGCTGCTGATGTAATTCCATGCGCCAGATGCGCCACTTTCGCCATTACTCAGTCTTTTCGAAGAATATCGCAAAATAAAAGAAAATGGCTAATGGAATGGTAGAGTTATCATGCTCGGTAAGAACTTCTAGGGCACCACTTCATACCATTCGCCTTATATCGACTGGGGTGGCCTGCTCGATCAACCCGACAGATGGAACACTTGCAAGTGAAACCTCAAACCGACAATGATGAGGAAAAGGGCGTCTCGGTTTGAGGGATGAATCCTCTCACCTTACGTCGACCAAGCGACCACCTGCAACCGCGTAAACCTCCCTGTTGACTGGGAGCCAAGTGCCACAGCGGTCGCTGCGTTGGGTCCGGCGGCATTGGACGGCAGTGCGATAGCCGAGAAGTCAAGCACGTCGCCTCAGCCCTGGCCTCCAAGAGTTACACCCAACTTCTTTTTTTGGGATCGAGGTATCTCTCGTCGGAAGTATTTCTTTTGAGAGTTTGCGATCATGCTGTGATCCGCGACATCCTCCCTGGCTGCATCATTCTTGCGATTTGCTGAGCCGCGCTCCTCGATCATCTCCTTCATCATGTCCTCCCACAGGTCGTACTTCACCTTCGCCACAGGGTTCTTCTCGGCAGTGCTGCGCAGGTCCTTGAGACTTGCCATCTTGCTGGCACGCACGAGTTTCCGCAGTGCTTCTTCAGCCTGCTTTGCTTGCACGGCAGCCGCCTCGCGGATCTTCTTCGGGTCACCGCGCCAGTCGGGTGCCGGGGGAGCATTCCCCCTCGCCTCGCTGTTTGCCTCGTGTATAGGTGTGCGCACTGTTACAGATTCGATATCGGTCGGAGTGTATTTGTAGGTATGCGTGCTGGGGAAGTTAGGGAAGTATTTGGGGATGTATGGCTTCATGTCCTTGTCGGGCTTGCCGCTAAGCTCTTGGTCGAGGGTCGGCAGATCCCTGAAGGTTTTTATTTCCTGAGGATTCATCTCCTGCTCAGGCGCTCGTATCTTCTCCCGTGGAATCGCATTGCGGCGATGTCGTTTCAGGTTGGTCAGGTCGACGTTGAAGTACTTGAGGGAGAGCTCGAAGTCTGTAGGTATCGTCATATTTCTGCGTGCGTGATTGGCCCTTGACATGATATCTTCGCACAGAGATGCAAGGTCTGTGATTGTCCGCTGTCAGAAACTTGATAACCGAAGGGCATACATTCACGTTGCGCCAGTGCACAACTGGAGGACTGACAAGTCTCCGTCATCAGCGTAAAGCTCTCCAAGGCCTCCTCGGTAGCGGTGTCGAAACCGACGTGCTCCAGCGCAAGCGCAATCGAGCGTTGTAATGCCATCCTGTTCACATGGTACTCGTTTGGTGGCTCCTCTATTCTGATGGCGCTACTGTCCAAAGGTGCTGCGACAGGTGGACCAGAGACGTCAACGAACTTCGCGGTGCTCGCCGACTCGGTGCGCTGGCGTTTGGCGGGATGATCCTCATCGGTGGAAGACGACGTGCGCTTACGCGGCGCTTCCTCGCTCATCCTGACGATGGGTGATGGCGTTTTTGGAATCGTTTGGGTATCTCGAGGTTTGGTGCGAATGTTGTATGGAAAGGTGTTGAATAGGGTGTAAATGTGACGAAGCTGAGTTGCTTTACAAAGATGTTGTTGAAAGCGCGGCAAGCAAGTATTCCATGGTAGGCGGAGTAGCCCGAGCTCCACCCAGCATCAAAAGTGGGGGTCCAGTTCTCCAGACCCCTGCTCACTTCAAGGCTTTAGCGTTGTCCCACAAATTGAGCCTCACACTTGGACGTCTCTTGGGGGGGTTGGGGGGGGGGGGGGGTTTACTCCCATTCTTTCCTGGTAGACCAGAAATTCCAAAGCAGTTCCTCAAGCCAATTAGTCTCAAAAAGGCATTTCAGCATCTTTACCAACGCCAGAGCAAGCTTACTAGATGGTACATGACGTCCAAGGGGGTCATTTGCCGTTGACACCCTTCGAGGCCTGTTGCTTTACGGCTTCAGTCATCCCACGAGAATCCGCTGTTCTCTCTCCTTTATCTGCCCTCCCTGCCCTCCGCTCCAAGCCGAAGAAACTACTTCTGTTTCTTCCCGCAGTTTGACAGTCTTCTCCCTCGAGGCTGACCTTGACTACTGTACATGGTGCTATTCTTATCGTGCTTATCGTAGGACGACGACAGTCGTTACCCCTGAGAACGTCCCCGGATCCACACGTGCCAGGATGGCTGGCTCAGCGCAACGCGCCGGCCCAAGGGGTTCACGTATCGTGAAATTGATCTAACAGAACGCACACCAGGGAAAGGCGTCTGTAGTTTGATTATTTTCTCATTTGCACTCTGGCTTCTCCTTGCTCTCTGGGAGTCAACACCAGCTCGCTAACATGCACAACCTCGAGATACTCCAGAGAGGAGGCTACCAACAGAAGGCCCTGAGAAAGCTCAAACTGACTTGTGCTCTGGAAACATTCCCCAAGGAGATTTTAGATCTCGGTCAGACGCTCGAACAGCTCGATCTCTCTGGGACAGGTCTCTCCTCACTTCCATCAAATCTTGGACAGAGCCTACCGAATCTTAAAATCGCCTTCTTCTCACAATGCCAATTCAAAACTTTCCCGAGGGAGCTGGCTGCCTGCCCCCAGCTGGAGATGGTTGCCTTTCGAGGGAACGGCATGACTCTCGTCCCTGAAGACGCGCTTCCGCCTTGTCTGCGATGGCTGATTTTGACGGATAACAACTTGGCGAGCTTGCCAAGAAGCATTGGAAATTGTGGAAGACTGCAGAAGTGCATGCTGGCAGGCAATCAGCTTGAGTCGTTACCTAAGGAAATGCGGGAATGCAAGAAGCTAGGTCTGCTGCGTCTCAGCTCGAACAGACTAGAAGCGCTCCCAGAGTGGCTTTTCGAGATGCCTGAGTTGGCCTTCCTCAGCTTTGCGGGCAATCCTTGCTCTTCGCCGAACGAGGAGACGAATAGAGCTCCAGTGTACACGAATGGTGATGCGGATACCAGGCTTGCGCACGTGGCTTGGTCCGATCTCGAGGTTCATGAGACGCTTGGACAGGGGGCGTCCGGCATCATATCGAAAGGGCTCTGGCGGATCGACCCGGAAACCAAGCATGCAGTCGCAATCAAGCTCTTCAAAGGTGCATTAACGAGCGACGGCACCCCACTGGATGAGATGCGAGCTTGCATAGCAGCAGGCCAGCACGAGGGCATCATCGATGTTCTTGGCCAGATCCAGGGCCATCCAGACGAGGCTAGCGGGTCTTTCAAAGGAGGCCTCGTCATGCAACTCATCCCTCCTCACTACCTCACCCTGGGACAACCGCCCTCGTTGAAGACTTGCACAAGAGACACATACCCAGCAGATGCGATACTGGCGTTCGACAAGGCCCTTAACATCCTGACCGGCATTGCATCAGCTGCGGCGCATCTGCACTCGAAAGGTATCGCACACGGGGATCTGTACGCACATAACATCCTCACGGATACGGACGGTCATTCGCTACTAGGCGATTTCGGTGCTGCAACAACTTACGATCGGGGCGTCTCGCCGCTGCTGGAAAAACAGGAGATCCTCGCCTTTGCGCACCTAATTGAGGACATCCTGAGTCTAGTGCCTGCAGAAGAGGATGCGCAGCTTTTGGTGCCCCTTCAAGACCTTCATCGGCGTTGTTGCGTGGCAGAAGTCGTTGCACGTCCTGTCTTCACGGGGGTCATCGCGGGATTGAAACTAGTTACTTCCGTGGCTCAGAATCATATGAGCAAAAGTCTTCGCAATTAGAGAGAAAGTTGGAGTGTTTGCACTACATGAACTAGATTAGAGCCTAGAAGAAAGACAGCATAGATCAAGATGTATTTAGAGAATGAATAGATATTAGATGTTCCAGATTTGAAAACTGAGCAACCGATAGGGAAGAACTTTGGAAGGGTCTGCGGACGAATACTGCTCAGGGTTAGGGGTAGACCGGCGTCTCCTTGCATCCTCTAAAAATTAGGGTAGCAAAGAGCCTAAAGCAGCAACTAAGCTCACTTATCATAAAACGAACGAGCAAACGTGAAGACATATATCGAGGCATCGTAGGCCCAAGCGGATGGTCGCCGTCGATGTCTCTCCTTCAAGTCAATAGCCAGAAGCTGGGCCTGCAAGCACTCCGCTCCTGTGTCGTACTCAGGCCACGAACTTCGACAGGCCGATCACGATACTCATCGTCATCGACGCCTCCTGGCACTCCTGATGAGGTCGTTGCCATTCCCGCCTTGGCGACAGACTTAGCAGCAGTAAACAAGCCCGACGTGGACTTCTATGACCAGACCGCCGAGCCTAGGCCAGAGAAATCGCAGTCGGGATCTGAGATAGCGGCCGGAACAATTTCACAGGAAGATCTTATAGTATCAGAAAACAACGGGTCGAACATTGGTTTCAGAATCCGCAGAATCGGAATTTCATCCGCAATACCAACGCGGAGTTCAGCCCCAAATCGACCCTCTCAGAATGCGGTGGCCCAGACACAGGATGAAGCCTCCCAAGGATCGCCGTTCTACCGCTTCGTCCGTCTCTTTGGGCTCGACCCGACGGTGACACACCTCGACATCGTGCGAGGGATTGCGAGAACTGCGCCTGTTGGCCGTGTACTATCCGTAGCCCTCCCAGACAAAATCCACAGCAAGAACGGCCAGGACTTGAGAGCCGCCATTGTACTTTTCGACCATGCCGCCGCGCCCCAGGACCTTGTGCGCCTCGCCAAGCAGGGCTCGTTCCTGATCCGCGGCCAGCCCCCGCATGTCGCTATATACTACGACCGTGCCTTTCGTGGCAATGACTTTAGCGAAAACTCCTCGCGCGTGCTCTATCTGCGTGGAAACCCGGATGTGGAGGGCTTTACTGAAGAACGTCTGCGCGAGCTGCTGCTGGGCAATGACAGGGTCGTGCAGGCTCTGGGTCCTCTAGGTCTCAAGTCAGAGCCTGTCAAGTGGACCAAGCTTCCCAGTGGCCAGCACCTCATGGAGTGGCGCTTCTTCGACAACCAAAGGCAGGCCAGGGTTCTCCTTCAAGTACTGAGGCGGCATTTCCTGGGCCGATTGTCGATCACGATGGGCCACGACCCATGCTGGAACAAGACACTTTATCCGAGGGACAGGAAGAACACCGGCAACGCCATCTATATGGGTGGTATGAGCAACGTCGAGGGGAAAAGGAAGTGGCCTAAGTGGAGAGAAGTCAAGGATGCTCCTCTAGCCAGCAAGAGCGCGCTTCCATCTCGTCTTGCACAAATCATGCGCCCGGAAGGGGTTGAGGCTGACAATGCCACCCAGGAGAAGATTTACGATGTCGATTCTGAAGCGATGGGAGACCTGGAACGAGAACGACAGAGGCGGGTACAAGCATGGAAACGGTTGTATCGCGGCCCCCAGCAACGACCAAGCCGCTCCGACCCGAGCTGAGAAGTCTAGTCAAGTTGTCCAGTGCGGCCATTCGATTCAGCCCGGCACCGCGATATCTCTGTGGTGACAGGCGCGAGAGCTTCGTCAACGTGAGAAGTTTAACATCTCCTACTAGCTGTGTCCCGAGGTCGCCTGCATGGGGTTGCAATGGGTACCAGTGTTGCCATTATTTGACCAACAATGAGCACTGAGAATCAACGAAGTGGCAGAATTGTTACGATATTTGCCAAGACCATCAAATTTCTTGACTGCTGTTGGGCAAGTACGTAGAGGTCAGAGCATTCGAGGCCATCTCTTCAAAGAAAATAGAGACGAGGCTGGAGAGCACGGCGACGAAACCGTTCAAGAACCGCCAGGAAGCAGACTCGTGTCTCCCGAGGTCCCCATCCAGCTATCAGCCAAAAGCAACCTTGACATCGCCAAGCTGTCGCCAAATCCTGCTGTGGATCGACAAATTTGCCAATAACAAATCAGATGCAGGCAACATAGAAGAATGAAGGCGGTCTCTCAGCAAAACTACGGAACGCTATGTGTTTTGGCCAGCAGTCTTGTGTCCTGAAACCAAAAACCTAACACGCCGACATTGAGGCTACTGCCGAGCACACTATTGGTAATATCCGCTGAGACCGCAGGAAGCGAGAGGTCCCGTGAGGTCACAGCTGGAGACGTATCAAGGCGTTCGGTGCACATTCACCATCTGTTGGTCGAAAGATGAAGAGAGGGGCAATCCAGGAGTGGTGACAATGCTGCACCACCGGACGTGGTCGTATGAGGCACTGCACTGTCTGATAAGAGAAGAAAGAAGACAAATTGCAAGACGAGCTAGAGACATATAATGCAACACATTCTGTAACGATCCCTCACAGCGGTGCTTTAGTGCGCATGGAGCCGTCTACAGTCTTGGGGGTGATTACATACAACCAGTATCAGAGTAAGTATTGGCAATCACTTTGGTTCATAAAACTTCATCCTCAGCAGTTTGATCAATGTAGCATATCTCCGTTCTCCTTCCTTTCTCATGGTTGAAACACATCTATGACTTTAATGCGAACTGTTGACGCTCCTCGATCTATATCAACGAAATCCTTGTTCGGTTTGTGAGACTTTGAAACATAGAAGTCAAAACTTGCAGCATCAATAACAATAACCTAGGCTTTGGTACAAGCTCATAGATGCACAACTCGAAACACCAACGCATAGAAGGCTGTAAATGACCTCTTCGATATGTTCCTTGAACCCCCAACCCAATATTCCACAGGGCATATGATTTTAGAAATGTGCACTATTATGTCAGAGGACTGGTATTTCAATTACCTTAGGTTTTCTCATACGGAAGATATCGACTGACAGAACCTGCCATTGTACGTCCCAGGAGACCAGGTCACCCGGGGCAGACAACCCAGGCCCAAGGGGTAGCAAAGTATCATGACGGGTCATCCTTTGGCACGGCACTTGCTGCCGGCCTTACCTAGGTGCACCCCTTGCTATGTAACTCGCTAGACTAGTGTAACCTCAGTGTACTGAGACCAATAAGATGAACAAGGCGCGGTTATTCGAGAAGTTTTCCAGGGGTTTTGGAAGACAGGACGGTGATGAAACAGGCGCCAGATATGACTGGCAACAAGGTCTACTATCAGCAGAACAAGAAACACTTACCGGTATGGGGTATGTCCAACCCCGTGACTGAGCAGGCTCCACAGGCCAAGAATGTTCAGCCGAAGTGGGAGGCGTTGATGATCTTGATGAAGTCGCTTTGCGCGAAGGCCGGACGTAATGAGCTGGTTGTTGAAGGAAGAGGACATGATTTGTGCAAAATTTCCTCAGTCCACCAAGGGCATCCTAGGGATCACAGTATATGATAACATTTCAATCTAGCTTTCATTTGGGTTTGACACCTTGATTATCCTTAGTTCTTGAATTTCTTTTCCTTCGGAACGAAACACCAATGGTGCGAATCCTGTTCATTCGTCTATAGAGACTACATCATTTCTAGTCTACACTGGAGATGGCCGTCCCTTTGTTGTTCGCATAGTAACGCCTCCAGGAAATTCTACTCCTTCTCATGATGCGTCCACCCCAATATCCTTTCTGCCTTGTCTGAAGTCCAAAACGCCCTATTACTGCTCCAATCACCACCTCTCAGCTCCGTGTCGGGATAATACCGCCTCGCCAAGTCTCCACTACTTGTGCCATCAAGCGTAGTATCCGGCGCAATAATGTTAAAGATCTCACAGCCCTCCTCCCAGCGGCCACTATTACTCGTCACACCCAACAGACACGCCCTCGCCGTCGCGACGGGGTTGACCCAGCCCCAGAGCTGCTTGACGCCCGCCTCGTCCCAGTTCTCCTCGTGCTCCTTGCGCACCTCGGCCCGCGCCTCGACCTCGTGGATCCGGAGGCACGCAATTCTCATGCCGGGAAACCAGTGGGGGAACACCCGCGCCGCGGCCTCGGCCTCGAGCTTGGCGAGCGCGTAGGCATCGCTCGGATGGCACGGGTAGTCCTCATCAATGGGGAAGTACGGCAACTGCAGCGGCCGGCTGCTGTAGGCGAGGCCGATGGCGTTGACGGAGCTCGCGTAGCTGACGCGACGGATGCCTACCTCGGCCGCGGCGCGGAGCCCGTTGAAGGCGCTGCACACGTTGTTCTGGTGCGTCTGCCAGTCGGGTTTGCCCAGCGGGTTCGGCACGGCGGCAAGGTGGATGACGGCATCGCAGTCCCGTAGGGCTTGCACCGTGGCGTCGTAGTCGGTGGCGGCGTCCGCGGTCCGCATCTCCGAGTCGGGTGTCCCGTCGTGCGCCTGGTCGCTGCGGTTGATCTGCACTGTGTGGTGGCCCTCCTTGGCGCAGATCTTGACGACCTCGCGGCCGACGGTGCCGCGGGCGCCGGTGATCGCGATCTTCATCTTGGAGCTTGTGAAGAGGGTCTTGGCGGGGCTGAGGAGGGACATGAGGGTAGGATATGGTTTACAAATTTCTATTCTTCTTTTTTGGGCATATCGAAGTATGTCATAAATACATTATTCTCCCGTCCAAGAGCTGGACTTTCTTGCCCGTTCCGCTTTCATGAGACGCTATTGTGACGTCAAGACTAGGGAAATGGACTTTTCATCAACTAACATGTCATGTTCAGCCTTGTCCTTGTTGCCTACGTTCTGCAGGGGAGCAAGTAGATAATTTTGAGTACTTGGGACATGTTCAATGTTTGCATTGATGGCTCGATGGGCAAAGACTAAAGTAAGCAAAAAGGAAATGGAGTGAGCCGTATGGAATAATTGACAACGACACTCCGTTGCGGCAGTGAGAAGTGTAGGATACCCGCATTGTGCCGAGATGGCGCTGAAGAAACCTGAGCGCACTTTTGTTTCATCATGTGAACAAAGAGCAGTTTCAATACGGGATTCGATCCAAAGGAATTATTCTCTTGAGACTCGGTCAAGCTGATGCGGTGTCACATCGGATAACCACCCCAGTCCGAGCCTTTCTCGGTATTATGAGTATCCTGCATTATTATATACAGGCATGGGGAATGGGCTCACCTTGGCGACATCCGAATCCTTTGCCCGGCCTGAGCGTTCCGTTGCCTCCGATCTGAATGCTGAGTGATCGCCCTTTAGTATATATAAGTTTAAACTTTTGACAGGGTGCTGAGATAAGATGTTGTCCGGAACGGCCGGGGATCGTTTTCAGGCCCAGACCGACGATCCAGCAGCAAAGTTACATGGCCTGGGAAAATCTAGGCCAGAGAGCATGTGGGTTGGTTCGACCCCACTGCACATGGCGAGTTCTCGCCAAGAGGTCCAGCGCGCATGAGAAACTCTCGTAAATATTTCAGTTCGCCGTCTTTTGACGCATTCGGCATATGTCTCGTAGCTAGTGCGACGATTCGCAGCTGAAGGGCGAGGGGCGGTCCGGCGCACCAACTCTTGCATTCACGGCCAGCAGCAGGTATTCACTCGTATGATGCGAACCCGACACCCTCATTCTGGGCCCACCGCTGCCCTCCTTTTTTTCGAAGTTTAAAAAAAGAAAAGAGAAGAAAAAGACTTGGGAGCAAGTAGCAAAAGGTGGCCGCGACCTCTCAGCAGCACCATAGTAATTGTATTCGTATAACAGCCGGCCTCTGAAATGTTGACGACGGGTCTCGCCTTTTCTTGGGCCCCAAGAGTTTGTATGCACACCCCGCTCGAAGTATAGCTTGCGACAGCCCGTTCAGTTGGGCTGAGAATTGAGGGCAGCGCCCTGGATACTGGTCAGCGACTGCCGGGGCTGCTGCTAATCAGCCTTCTGAAAAAAAAAAGAAAAAAAAAAAGGTCATGCCGCAATGTGCCGCCAGCAATTTCCACCACCCCAAACACGGGAAACATGTCCCTGTCTTCCTTTTCTTTCCCCAAACACCTAATTTGGACGAGAGACGGCAGCCATTGCAACTCTAATGCGTAAATCTTCGAATCAGTGAACGCTTCTTAGCGCCGCCATAGCCCAATAGATGCCATGTGCGTGCAGGGCTTGAGGTACATACCCCCGGTCCTTCTCTCTAGAAGAGTAGTTGTCTTAAGTGGGGGAGGAGGTCGCAGAGCAGGAGGGTGGCGTGGATGATACACGTGGCCCTAGGATCTCAATAGTGAAGGCGAGAGGGAATCCTAAGGGGGTTTCAAGAATGATCATACGAGGGCTCTGAGGCACCAGGACGGTTGTGAAATGTATGCAATGTATGCACGGTACTTTGTTGGGTACACCATGAATACTGTGGTACAGCAAGGACGGTCGGTCTATCTGCCTTCTTTGTAGCGGTGAATTTCAACCTCGTAACTATCCAGTATTGACATGTCAGTAAGTAATAGCACGTCTCACATGGTGATTGTGCCTCAGAGTGTCTTGAGAAAGAAAAGAAAGATCAAGTTTGAAGCCAGACAGAAACAAGCAACACGGTATGTTCGTCATCATAGTAGATGAACCCGATCTGTGCTCATTCGTGCTTCTGGAATGTCTCAGTTTTTGGGCTGGCTGCCCTCGAAATGTCTGAGCCTCGATACGAGAACGAGCAATCCACTGCATATTGACTTGAAGTGCGGGCGCCCGAGAAGGGTCTCCATCGGCATCCATCCAGGGCATGCCCACAGCTTACTTGGTACTGGTACAAAGTACAAAGCTTGTTGTTATTGATGTGCAAGGAGCGGTGTTGAGGTTGGGTCTAACCCGGCCTCGTAGTAGCGGGGGGATATTATACTGAGCAGCAGCAGGTGACAGCCTGACAGGGGGCCACGCAAGGTAAACGATCCACCACGGAAGGATTACCGCAGACGACCCCCCCCCCCCCCCTTCGTGCTTGCCAACAGCCGTCCAACCCTCCTGCCCTTAGGTGGTGGCTGCTGGAGCACAGAGACGTTGAAGCTAACAAAGGACCCTGGACCCCTGTAAAAGCCACCCCACTAACGCACCCAAACGGGCAGGGAATTCCATTCAAATGTCTACTGTCACAAGCCCAGACATGATCCATCGAAACCAGACGGCATATTTCATTCCTTCCCCTACCTGGCCCCAACACAGCTTGGCCTTCGGGGACATTTTATCTGATCATTTTCTCTTTTGGATTGTCGGATCTATGCGTTCTCTCACTTTCGTCGTCAAGTCATTGAGACTCCCACCTTGATGACTTGTTGGAAAAAAGGGAAAAAGAGACACAGAGAGAGCGAGCTTCTTTCCCCCTCTTAGCCACACCTCGCTTGGGACTTGACCTGTCGGTTGCCTACGACATCCTCAGCCTGACGAAAAGGCGACGAAGACGAAGGAGAAAATATATCGTCTCAGAAATCTGATCACTTTGGTCCTTGTCCTCGTTCTCTGCCTCGAATCGGTCCCTCCCCGTGCCATTTCTCGTGGTCGGTGATCGAAATAACCCGCTGTTTGTCTTAAGCGACCTCGCACAGCCTCGAAGCGAGCTTGAAACAATCAATCACATGCATCTATGCAGGTCTTTCCGATCCTGCTCACACACGCACATATCTACAGGTCGTATCCCATCCCTTCGAATTAACCGCTTCGAGTCACACTTGCGAGTCGACGGGTCACATTTGACTCAACGTCGTGGATAGGCATTAGATGTATGTACACGTTGAACAATCGAGGCGCCCTCCCTACGCACATCATGACAACGGGCGGACACCTGGTACCACCACCCTGGGGACTCAAATGCTGATAGAGACACAAAATATCCAGAATATCTCGGCACTGTCTCCTGTCATCCTTCCTGGCCTGCCCATCTAAATCTTGCCAGGAGAACTACCCAATGTGTGGCGTCAATTCTAGCCCAACCAGCTGCATCAAACATGTCTCTTCTCGCTATCGACCCGGCCGACTTTCCGGATGTCCCGACTCGAAAGGCACTGCTTGCCATAGACTTCCAGAACGACTTTCTCTCCGAGGATGGTGCACTTCCTGTAAAGCAGCCCGAGGGCATGGTCGACAGGGTCATCGACCTGGCCGAGGCCATCCGCAACTCTGGCTATGGCGAGGTCATCTGGGTGCGCAGCCAGTTCGAGGCCAATCGCTCAGCAGGTGATCAGCAGATCATGGTTGCGGATACGCCGCAACTGCCCATGAGGCCGGGGGCTGCCGCCGCTCGCATGCGCAGGTCGCCATCCGCAAACCCGCCAGTCGAGAGCGATCCGGAGGCCTTCCTGAGCGTTGTGGGAGGCCAGGCCGGCAAGACCAAGCCCCAGTGCGTGCGCAAAGGGACCCGAGGTGCAGAGCTGCTACCTCCCATTGTCGCCGCCAAGGGACGAGGCGACTATGCCATGACCAAGAGCTACTATTCTGCCTTCCAGTCAGGGCAGCTGCTTGATCTGCTGCGGAGGAAGTTTGCTACAGAACTGTACATCTGCGGCTCCATGTCCAATGTCAGCGTGTATGCGACAGCCCTCGCCGCCAGCTCACACGGTTTCAGCATCACCATCGTCGAGGACTGCTGTGGCTACCGGAGTGAGATGCGCCATATGAACACGGCGAGAAAGCTGATGGAGCAGACCGGATGCGACTTCACCACAGCGGCCGATGTCAAATCTACGCTTCTACCGAAAGTCCCTTCATCATCTGGCGAGCCCAGAGAGCGCAGTCCTCCGCGTGGGGCTCCTCATGTACCAGCGGAGCTTATCGCAGCGGCCATGGCAGGAAGCAGAAGCAAGGCAATGCCCGTACGTCCAAAACCTGCATCTCCTCCAACTGACCCTGCCCGCAACCCAGAGGATCAGCAGGAGACTAGAGAGGCAAGAGGAGGAGCTGGAGGAGGAGGAGGAGGGGTTGCTGTTCCATCGCCGCCACCATCACCTCCATCATTATCACCACAAGACCTTCCCTCCTCACTAGACAAATTGAAGCTAAGCTCCGAATCTCCAGAGCCTGCCAAAATCTCTCAACCTGTCAATGACACACCTGCCGACGAGGCCACCACACTGGAGTCCGAAGATGACTCATCCCAGCCCAAGGCTGAGCCGGCGGTTCAGCCCGTGGTGACAGCCCAGGACGCCAAGGCTGGGAGCGCAGATGCGCAGGAACACGAAACGGCCGATCACGACCTTGGCCCACAGATTGTCGTGACAGAGCGGACAAAGGAACCCACCAAGGTTAGCGAGGCACCAGAACCTCTTGACGATAAAAAGAGTGGCGGAACCACGGCGAGGGAGGCAGCTGGGCAAGGCTATAGATCACACGTCTCATTGACAGAGACCAACGAAACTACACCCGCGGAACGCTACGCCGATAACGCAAGGCCTCGCACGCCCCCAAAAACGGAACTCCTCATTTCAGAAGCCTTATTGATGATGCCGACGCCAGACGATGTCCTGGAGGAAGCTCGGGCCAATCGATTGAAGGCAGATTTTCCGTCTGCATCCTCATTGATCAACACAAAGCTCGCCCCTCTACAAGTCGGATCCCCAGAAGACAAGACTGCCACCAAAGGGCCGGAAGCCGCAGCAGATACTGAGGCAGTAAGCAGCTCTAGCACTACGAAACCGAGCATGCCAGAGGCGCTCTGTGAGGGCGATACTACTCTGACTCTGGACTTTCTCCCACCATCCCTCATCGAGGGACTCTTCGAGCGATTGTGTTCTGAGGTGCACTTTAAGAAAATGCTGCACCAAGGCGGGGAGGTGCCCCGCTTCGTCGCGGTGCAGGGTCAGGTTGATGAGGACGGCACGGAGCCGGTTTACAGACATCCCAGTGACGAATCACCACCACTGGCGCCGTTCACGCCCGCCGTGGAACACATAAGATTGCATGTCGCTCAGGCACTAGGCCACCCGATCAACCACGTTTTGATTCAGTGCTATCGGAATGGCAACGACTACATTAGCGAGCACAGCGACAAGACACTTGATATTGTCAGGAGTTCCTACATTGCAAATGTTAGTCTCGGCGCCGAGAGGACAATGATCTTCCGGCAAAAACGAGGCGAGAGGAAGGACATCTTTCAACAAAGCAAAGGGATACCAGACCTGGACGAAGATGACGAGAGCAGCAAGACGCTCTCCAAAGAAGACACGGACACAAAAGTCTCACCATCCAAGCCCACTCCGCCCTCCTCCCAGCGCCAAACTATACGCTGCCCCATGCCGCATAACTCTCTTATCAAGATGGGCCTCATGACCAACGAAAAATGGCTCCACGGTATCCGTGCCGATAAGCGACCCCAGACTGAAAAGTCCCAGTCCGAGCTCTCCTGGAATGGGATCCGTATCAGCCTCACTTTCCGCTTCATCGGAACGTTTCTGACACGCTTCTCCCAAGACGGTGCCGCCCTCGAAGAGCCACTTATCTGGGGCCAGGGTGCAACCTCTAAGGTTCTCGAGACAGCCAGGCCCGTTGTCAATGGGCAGACGCCACAGGCCATCCCAATGCTCAAGGCTTTTGGAAAAGAGAACCACAGTCCTTCTTTCGACTGGGAAGCGAACTATGGGCGCGGGTACGACGTGCTGCATATGAAATCTGCCCCACGTTATTTTGGATGCGGCGACACGATTGTTGATGGCCGCGTCCGAATCATGCTGACCGAGTGCGGCGTGAAGTATGCGCGAGGCGATATTGGCTTCAGGACCAAGAAGACTGGCAGCCCCAGCGGACTGCCGTTGGTACGTGGCGCCGAGCCCGGTGAGCTGGTACCTGTCAAGTTCTCGGTAGATGACGAGGATCGCACCCCGGCGGTAGGGGATGCTGCTATCCTTCTTTACTTGGACATGAAGCACCCGAAGAAGAGACGCGGCGATGGCGAGGTAGCAGACATGTATAGCCGATTCTATGCTGCCCTTGCGCTCGAGCAGCGATGGAAGCAACTTTGGAACGCCGAGAAGTGCAGCGAGAAGGCTCAATTCAGGGACGCAATCGCCAGCCTGGCCAAGGCAGAACTCTCCTCGTTTAACAGGTGGGCAACGCCGCCTGCTGCTGGACCTAGCCGAGATGCATTCGTGGGCATCGCGGGTGGTGCAGAGCCGAGCATTGCTGATTATGCGCTCTGGCCTGTGCTGCATGACATGGCTATAGCATGGAGCGTGGACCTGGGCTTCAAGGTCGCTCCGAGCCGTACCGTGTTTGGGCACCTGAAATGGACGGCGCTCGAGAGATACTATGTCGACTTTGCAGCTAGGAAGAGTGTGGTGCAGGTCTTTGGGGACAAGGTCATCCCAACACCGGAGCACAGCGACAATGGTTCCTTGGCCTAGCAAAAATGGCACGACCGATGCCGAGAAAGAATGCAAGCACTGAGCTGTCCCTGATCAACAGAAGCTTGTCAGATTTCGAGGAGGTTGGAGGAAGTTGGCTGAACGATATGAGCCGAGAGATTTTGCTTTGTTCAAACTACACGCTGCGCCTATTCAGGAAGAGAGAAGATCGAAAATCTAGCAGAGGGCAGTAATACCACCGGTGAATCCATGAGAGACAGCTATGGGCATTCTACGGCCATATGGGTTCACACGTAGCATAGGGGCATACTAGCATAGCGATGGTAGGGAATCAAATTCTTACTCATTCATCATTTGAAGAAATGGCCGACCTTTGTCCCGTCACAGTGCCCACCTTCCGACAAGACACCCTCACTCCGTGCGAAGAAAGAAACTAACAAGCAAGGAAGAGGAGGGAAGGGGGGGGGGGGGATCGCATCTTTTGTGTAGCCATCAAACCGCCACCCACAGCACGAAAGTCGTTAACCACCACCGAGCCAGCCCAAGTTTAGTAAGGCGAGGTCCTCCACTTGCTCTCCCTCTCCAACCGATCCCACCGCAAAAAGGCGCAGCCCAGCCCGCCTCCGTAGCTCAGCTGGCCCTTGTACGCCATCTCCGCCCAGAAGATGGCCATCAGGTGCTCGTGCTCGGCGACCCAGCGCAGCCAGCCTGCGTCGTTGAGCAGCTGCATGCGGAACTGGTAAAAGAAAGCTGGTGACAGGGCCTGGGCCGGGTTCGGGCGCGGCAGGGGGAGGACGGTGGGGTCGTAGACGTCGAAGCTGGACCGGGTACCGTCGCGGTGCATGTACTCGATGCCGATGCCGCCGCGGTCGGCGAGGTGGTGCAGGAAGGCGGCGGAGAGGTGGGGGTGGGCGGAGAGGCGGAGGAGGACGTCGTGGTTGTTGAGGAGGTCGAAGCGGTTGGTGTAGATGGCTTTGAGGTATACCTCGTGAAGGGGCTCGAGGGCTGAGTGGAGGGGTATGGTCCAGAAGGGTGGTGGTGGTGGAGGAGGAGGAGGAGGAGCAGAGGGAGGGGGAAGTGGAGGTGGGCACACCTTCTCGTCGTCGTTGGTAGTGGGAACGGGCGTGACGGTGGATGTATCAACAACAGCCACGGGTGCTGGCGGTGGTGGAGCAAGGGTCTCGTCTGCGCAAGGGGTGTCGGGCTGCTGGTGGTCACACCCAGTCTCGTCCCCCTCGGCCGCACTATCGACCTGAGCCATCTCCTCGGCGCCTTCCACCTTGCTTGGGCAACGGGATGGGTCAAAGGCGGACGCCAGTGCCTCGCAGATGGCCTTGGTGTGCAAGGCATAGCTGGGCAGGCTCTGCTGGCGGCCTTTGCTGCAGATCAGGGTGATGAAGCTGCGGGAGGCCGCCAGCTTGAGGAGGACCACAAGGCTGCGGCTCTGGAAGTACGCTGCGGTTGTGAAGTGCTCGGGCATGTCCTGTAGCGCGTTGGGGTCGTCCTGGATCTTGGACATCCAGGTGAGACCCTTATGTTCGGTGCCTTCGCGGTAGGTGAGCCACTCGGCCGGGGGTTCTGGTATGATGTGAGCGCTGTGTCAGTAGGATATTTTTCTTTCTTCCTCTCCAAGGTGCATTGGGCTGGGTCATTCTCTAGAGGCAGGTGTTCAAGAGGCTCACCTGCTCCATCGTTGAAGTAATTCATCATGAGGCCAAGGGCGTGGGCTGAGACGCCCTTTGCGTCGTCAGGAACTTCCATAGTCTCATTGTGAGGATAGCCCTACAACGGACGCCTTATCAGCAGGGCCTTTCCATAGATGAGACGGAAGAGACTTGAGAGTGGGTGATCATTATCTTCTCACGTTGGTATCACGGCCAAATGTGGTACGTGCAAGCTCGCTGTTTTCTATAAAATTGTGTCGATCCAGGGTCCACTCGAGGCCCTGATACTTGATCGTAATGGTCGGATGGCCAGCATCGTTTGCAACTGCAGCATCCGCCGTGACGAGGTCGGCCCTGGGCTCTTCGTTGTTGCCGTGTGTGGTGGTGTTCATTTTGTCATTTTCTTCAGTCATGACACCCTGCAACTTGTCATTCTCGCCAGTCGCGTTCACCTTGTTGTATGTTGCAACGAAAACATCTTTCTTAGTGATGTCAGACATCTTGGCCTCGACGGTCCGTGATCGCTTCATAGGTGATCAGTCGTGGTCGCGAAGGTAGTTGAGGGAGTTACGTAGTTGAGAAAGCTCAAAGTACCTCGAGGGGCTGCGCAAAAACAAGCACGAGGTGAGCAGACAAGGCGGAGGGCCTCAGTTCCAGAATGGTGGTCGAAAGACTTGATAGCATACAAGAATTAAGTTAGTCAGGAAACGGGAGCAAGAGATGCAGTGGTAGAAGTATCAGTAGATGAAGTAGGCTCTGCCACATCTGATCCTTAAGTTTTCTTGGAGGGTGCTATTGTTGTCATGTCAACAATAGGGTTTATGCGGAGCAAAGTGCTGATGAAATACACATCAAGTGGCCGGACATGGAGAGAAAGCTGACATTGATACTAATTTCTCTAATTGAAGAACAATGGTCTGGAAAGATGTGCATTGGATTTTCCCCATATTGAACAGATTTTGATTATGAACAGAGGGAATTTGAAGATGATAGCTTTGTAGACTTGAAGACTTGTTCAATGTGCAACGAATCATCTGATGACCAACTCTACACATTGATAGGAAGGGCCAGGCGGCTTCAAAGACCCAGCAGGAAGCACTCAAGTGGGCAAGAGAGTTGAGTTATAGATGCTAGGCTACCTGCCGAACATGCACAGGAAGCCCGCCATAGTGTATACAATATGACCATGTTGAATTCAGAACACCGGGAGCACCGCATACAGTTCCCGTTCTCCTGTCCGCAGTACGCTTGCTTTACCCAAAAGGTTGAATTCGTCTTCATCCGTTTCCTACCGCGTACCCGCGTCTTAAGACTCTCTTTTTCTATGTCTTACTTCACCACTGACCCCTCGATCGCTTCTCACGACCTCGAGTCCCAGGGCAGTGGGTACGTGCCCACCCAGTCCGCAACCTCGCTCCTCAGCTGTAAGATCTCGGTCTCATTCTCGCCCTCGCCTAGGTACTCCTGGAAAACCTTGAGCCTGCCGGGGCCCTTGACGCCCTTTTCCTCGGCATTCTTTTTGGCGGCCTTGCTGACCCTCGATGCGATAGTGACGGCGCGATCCACAATATCCGCCACCCTCGCAAAGTCATCCTCGTTGAAACCACGCGTTGTCATCGCTGGCGTACCCATCCGCAGGCCACCAGGCATCAGAGCAGACTTGTCGCCCGGCACGGTGTTCTTGTTAGCTGCGACGCCGACGAGCTCCATCACGCGCTCGACCCGCGCTCCGTCGATTTCCTGCGGCTTCAGGTCCACCAGGACGAGGTGGTTGTCCGTGCCACCCGACACGAGCTTGTACCCCAGACCGCCCTTGTCCTTGGAATCGCCCAGTCTCCGCGCGAGAGACCTAGAGTTGGCCAGTACTTGTTCGGCATAAGCGCGGAAGTCTGACGTCTGCGCTTGCTTCAAAGCCACGGACAGCGCAGCGATGGTGTGGTTATGCGGGCCGCCCTGGTGCCCCGGGAAGACTGAGGAGTTGATGGGGCCCTCAAGGTCGTAGAGCTCGTCTTCCTTGGTCTTGGGGTTCTGGCGCCGGACGCCCTTGCGGAAGAAGATCATAGCGCCGCGAGGACCGCGGAGAGACTTGTGCGTGGTGGTTGTGACAATGTCGGCGAAGGAGAAGGGACTGGGGATGACCTTTGCGGCGACCAGCCCCGAGATATGCGCCATATCAGCCACGAGGTAGGCATTCGTCTTGTCGCAAATCTCTCTTATCCGAGCATAGTCGATGAATCTGCTGTAGGCGCTCGTCCCTGCGACGATGATCTTGGGTCGGTACAGCAAAGCCAGCTCTTCCATCTGATCGTAGTTGATATAGCCTGTTGACTCATCGAGGCGGTAGGGGAGGGTCTCGAAGTATTTCGAGATCATGGAGATCTTTTTGGTCGGTGTCTGATACCCATGAGAGAGATGGCCGCCATGGGGAAGGTCGAGGCCCATCAGGCGGTCGTGCGTATTCATAAAGGCAGAGTAGACGTAGAGATTGGCCGGTGCGCCGGATAGGGCTAGAGAGCAGGCATGTCAGTCATAATCTGTAGCAGTAGATATGGACGATGGGAGGCACCAACATTGCACATTGACCCCCCACTGCTTATCGTCCAGGCTGAACGTCTCCAGCGCTCTCTGCTGGCAGAGCCTCTCTGACGCGTCGATGAACTCGTTGCCGCCATAATATCTTGCTCCAGGGTATCCTTCCGAGTACTTGTCTGCAGCACAGCGTGTAAGCTTTTGTCCGCCTCCCAACACGGGTCTGTGGTCGTCGTACTCTGCATCGGACTGCCTAACGCATCCAGAACCGCCTGCGATGTGAAGTTTTCGGAGGGAATGAGGTTGATGAAATGCTTCTGTCTTTTCTTCTCCTGTACGCATCAAGCACAGTCAGCAGGCAATCCGCGCATACACGACCTCTTCTGACCGTCGCTATAATGATAACGACGACGAGGACGACGATAATGGAAGGGGGTAGAACTCGCATTTTCTATAATTTCGTACATGGCCGGATCGGCCTCTTTCAGATGCGTGGCCAACAGCTGCACAGCGGACGTCTGGTTAGCTTTGGCAGAACCATGGATAGGAGCGGCATGAGCAGATGCTTCTTGGCGCACTTTCTGCTGGCTCTCGACGCTCATCGAGGAAACACATCTCGTCGCCGAGACGAGGCTTCCCCGCTGGCTCCACGACCGTGCTGGGGCGGACCGCAGGACGCGCGAGGCGCCTCGAAACAGGGGAGATGCAGACATAGTTATGTATACTCTGCTCTTCCACTTGTAGGCCTGGTTGAGCAACCACGATTGATATTGTCAGCCACACACGTTGCTTGCGTCCAGCCCAGGCATGGGAATTCAACCCGAGTGGCTGGGAGGCGACTGGGGAAGGGTCGGCAACTTACCGGAAGCTTACAGGACCATTGTGGGAGGTCGGCGGAGGGAGAGGACTCGGGGGGCTATTAAAAGAAAGATATCAGAAGTGTCCGGGGCACGGTGGAGGTCCAGTAGGGTGCCGATGCCGGTGTCGGTGGGTGGACTGGAGTGCAGGCAACGTGGGATGTCGATGCTATCGTCTATCGTCATTACGTCGCAAGGTGCGCCCACCCTTTGCCGCCGGGACCGACTCGCGGAAGAGACCCCGCTGGGGCAGCAGGCGCCGGAGACTTGCCTAGCTTAACCCCTGCTTGAAGGGCTGCTGGGGGTTCTGGTGCACGGACCATATTGTTTGGGCAGGATATCTTCGACTTGTGCGCTCCGACATTTCTTCCTCCTTTCTTTCCCTTTTCTCTTCTGTATCAACTATATTGGGTATGATGAAGCCGCTTCGATAGCACATCTGTTTCTTCTGCCTCACGGCGGGAGCATGTTGACATGTCTCTGGCGGCACCTCACCACCTTAAGAAGAGACAATTTGAAGCCAATCTGACCCAAGCTGGACGAGAAGAAATTTTTTTTTTTGGTTGATCAAGGCTATCAAGTGCCCTTTCCCCCTGCCCCCATCATCCATTCCCTGCCCTGATCCCTAATGACTCGTTTCCCTTTTGTCTACATCATTGGTGTTATCTTTTATTTTGCTAGATAGGCATGCCACTCACTGAGCAATGATATGTGTCAATGACTCTGTGGTCCTTGCGATCACGGTGCCTGTCTTCCTCCTACCAGTGCTCAAGTGAGCTCAGGTCTTGTTGCCATTGGCAGCCTGACCCAACGAGCCAATGCATATATAGTAATTGAAAGTTTGTGACCATATCGGGGCTAGCATAATGCTTCGAAACTGTAATCTGTATAGGATGATGGGGATATCATTTTTAATGCCCACGTGGATATGTTCTGATGCGTTGAGGTTGCCCCCGTGCTAGTACCTTGACGTGTTGCATCTGTTGACAATCTCATGGCGAATCTGCTCCAGCATATTGCCAGATAGCTATGGGAACGCAATTTATTGTGAACATCCATCCACCTTCTTTGAATTGCAGCACAAGCCACCAGAGGCTGCTCCCATCCATTTCAACTTTTTGTGCATGTCACAGGATGCTTGTCCTTATATAATAAGGATAGCACAGAATATAAAGCATGAAGTGTAGGACAAGAAAAACCCTCGACAACAAGTACATCACATTGCCAGAACAAGCATTAGCTTAGAAAAATGGTGAAACCATCCATGAAATTTGCTCGCAGCTCATTGATCCCGTTTTCAATGCCATCAAAACATGCCGAAACCCCCGAGACAGACACCGAGAGAGATCTTTTCTTTCCCTAAGAAGCCCTGCGATTGTGGATTTCAGAGAAATATGTACTGAGCAGCGCGAACCCAACCGATTACTCCGAATGCAAGATCCCTTTCCGTCTTCATTCAGTGAGGAGGAATGTTGTCGTGGTTGCTGGTACCGTTGCCGTCGACATCGACGTCGAGTTGTCGTCCGGACCGCCCTTACTTCTCCTCCTCCACGTCGCCCATCAGCGCGTTCCTCTTCTCCGTCTGCCGGGCCAGCTTGCGCTCGCGGGCAGCCTTGGTCTTCGCACGCTTGGCGTCCATCTCCTCCTTCAGCTGTCTCTCGCGGGCCTTCTCGGCCTTGGCGCGGTGGATCTAAACAGACAAAAAATGTGAGTATCTTCATTTGTGAGTTGACCTCAAAAAGGAGAAAGAGAGGGGGAGGTACGTACGTGCTCAACCAGGGCGCGCTTGTGCTTGAAGGTGTTACCCTTAGCAGCGTGGTACAGCTCGTGGTAGAGGTGCTTGTCAATCTTGCCAGAGGCACGGTACTTGACGAGGAGGCGGCGGAGAACTCGTTGGCGGCGCATCCAAAGGACTTGCCTGTAAACCAATATGTCAGCGTCATGTTCGTCGCAAGCTGGCCGCCAGCATCCAATTATCCAGAGCTCTTGTCCATGGCCCACTGACTCGTGGCCCAGCCTCGCATGACTTAAGTCCTCGCTCGCAGTGCAACTTGATCTCAACTACAAAGGCGGTGCAGACGTACTCAGGCATACGGGCATCGGCGGTACCCTTTCTCTTTCCGAAACCACGGTGGCGACCAATCCGGCGGGCGAGGTTCAGCTCTCGGGCACGGGCACGCGAGTGCATGGTGACGGGCTTGCGGATGATGAGGCCATCGGCGACGAGCTTGCGGATCGACTGGCGGGAGTTGGCGTTGGAGATCTCGCTGACCTCGTTGGGGTCCAGCCAGATCTTGCCCTTGCCGCAGCTAAGGACATCGGCCGCGAGGCGCTTCTGAGTTCGCAGGTTGACCCTGTGCAAAGAATCATCGACATGTCAGCACTCCACTTTTTTGTGTTCCAATTCCTTCCACCGTGACAAGAGATCGTGTGCAGTGATGGGTTATCGAGGATGTCTCGTGGTGTTGTGGTGATATCAATGCAAATAGGTGGTCGGCAGATCGTTTGCGTGTGTTGTGCTGTGGGCGTCATGGACTGGCCAAATCTCCCTCCCCCAAAGATTATGGTCCATCAATCAGTCCCCCAGCAAACGGCCAATCCATCTCTTTCTGTGTTGCCTTGTGTCCATAAATCGTTGAGGGATTCGAGGTTTGGCACTCACATCTTGACTGCAGTTGCTGGTGATGGTCGTTGGCGATTGATTTGGTCGGGTTGGATGGGGCTGGCTTCGAAGGGAAGGGTCGTAAAAATTTCCAAGCAGCGGACGAAGCGGCAGCGTAGGAGAGAGGTTGAGACGGGCTCCTTCCCCTTCCCCGCCAGCTTGGTGCGGCCAGGCAGGGCGCTAGTGAAATTGTTAGCATCCGCATGACCTAGCACGTGACCTGAGCTTCAGCTAATCCCCTCGACTGTACACCCCTGCAACCCTGCAACCCTGGGTGTAAGTCAGTACGACATGGACATTTAGGCACTTGCAACCTCAAATCGGTGGCTGGTACAGCGAGAAAGGTTCACAAAACGCCTGCACATATCTCTCACGACATCTTCATATCCGATGCGTTACTTGGATAGAGGCCTTAGTGTGCTAACGAGCCTAATAGAAAACGACTGCCCCAAACGAACCCAGCAATGTGACAGTATCCATGGATGTCTGCAGTTTCGCTTCTCCAAATTCGCACCCTATGCCGGATGACTATCAATTGCTTCGGACATCACTCGATGCTGCATGGCCTCGTCCGACTGGCAAGTTTCCTATATACCCGTGACACATACGAACTGGCCGAAGTTTCAAAAACTCCCTTCACCTCACCACGTGAATTGGCGTCAAACAGATCTAATAAGTATCAAATTTCACCCACGAACCACGACGAAGCGATGAGTATACATATGCGAAACTATCCATATTGTCGAAGAAGGGAACAGCCCGACACCGCATAAATCTCGATTGGTGATGAAAGATACAGATACCGCCAAACACGTATTCCCGGAACATCTAAAAAGATGTTCAGGCCACTATGAGAGGATAATGACAAGTTTCCGAGTATTGTACTATCGTAAAGTAAACTTCCGCCGTCGCTTTCAATCACTAAGCGTGAGATAATTACCCAATCAGAGTATCTGCTTTGCTCGTGTTCATGAATCTCGCTGTTCTTCCCTTCTTGTTTTACATTGTTTTTTTAATGAAAAAAGATAATAATAAGACAATGAAAGAAAAAGATCGCTGCTAAGGGGCTGGGGCGGGTGGCTGTTCTTGAGTCGTAGTCTATTAGAAAGCATTGGAGATCGCGAGATGGTCGCAATTGGACTTCAAGCTGATAATCACATTGACCCTTCACTCTAGGAGACTGCCTGTATGGCCAATTCTTCCCTGACCATGTGCAAGCCCAGATCATCTATGACTGTGACGGCAAGAAGAATGTACAGCGTCACTGCCACTACTAACCTGGGCCGCGATATGGTCCGGCGTTAGTCAGACTGACGGAGAGTCACACGCACAGCCTCGCTTTGGATGCGGTTACACAAGATTTGCGCCTGACCTTGGACGGGCCACTTTCTTCCTACAGTACCTCAAAATCAACCTATATCATGCGAAAATCTTGCCCTCTTGTCGTTGATATTCTCGTATTCACGTGTATACCTATGCGCCTACTCACTACGCCTCCGCAGCAAGTCTAATGCTCATCACATCCCTGAATCGATCGTGACGTCTAGGCAACCAAGGAGTTTGCCAGCAATCTTGATAATGTCCTCGTCAAAGAGCGACTCATCGCGCCCCCCTGGAGTCTCAAAGAGAGCTTACAGAGACAACAAGAGCAAAGGCAAGGCAGTGATCTTCGAGAATCTAGCCAATGCCACTCTCGCAGGTCCAGAGCCATCATCCGCAGATGCAGATACAGATTCAGAGGATCGCTGTCCCATCTTCTTCTGGCGCGAGACTGAACCGCCCTATGGCTACATGTCGCAGTGGTACAAATACCCCTTCTCTTCCCCCTCGGACCCATCCAAGATCTTTGTCACAGCGGAACACTGGATGATGTACCAAAAGGCAGTGCTCTTCGGTGACAAGGACATCGCGGCACGGATCCTGGCGGGGTAGAAACTGCACCCAAAAATAATCCGGAACATGGGCCGCAAGATCAGGGGATTTGATGACGAGGTGTGGAAAAGGGAAAGGATGCTAATCGTCGAGGAGGGAAATTGGTTGAAATTTACAAACCCGGCCAACGACGATACCTTCAAGTTGAAGGCACAGCTATTGTATACTTGGGGGAGAGAGCTGGTTGAGGCGAGCCCCTTCGACCGAACGTGGGGCATTGGGTTCGCAGCGAAGGATGCAGAGATAGCCAGAGAGTCTTGGGGGAGTAACTTGCTTGGTATTGCGCTGATGCATACGAGAGAGAGGCTCAAGGAGGCTGAAGGGGAAGATGCGAATGCGGTAGGTAGTGATGGGGAGTCACGGCCAAAGAACACCTGCGACGATGGCTGAGCGGAGACTCACGAGGTTACACAAATACAGAGGTAAGGAAACAAATACCAAGTATGATTGGTCGACTTATGATCATGCTTGCTATTACAGTATCTCAGCACATTATCCGAAGCTTCCAAGGTTTCAGTCGCTGAAAATTGGACCCGATGAACCATAGAGGAGTGGGCTGGAAAATAAACTCGTATTCTTCCGTATTACCTATTCCATTGACTTCTCTCGCTTCTGGGCTATCAAAATCACTCCGCTCTAGGTTAATACTCTCCTACAATGTGGTTATGATGCCTCAACAGCGTCATGGCAATCTTGACCAGTCACATGTTGTGAGGATTCCTTAGGAGCAACCCCCGTGTCTGCTGTCTTTTCCTTGGCAATACCATCCTTTACAGGCTTGTCTGCCACCTTTCATTCCGCAGCTGTCTAAGGCTTCTTAGAAGAAGCTGCCATGTCTGTTGCTTTTCCTTCTGCGGCAGTATTCTCCACGGGCTTTTCCGCTGCTTTCTTTTGTCCTGCTACCTTCGACTGCCCCAACTTTCCCTGTATCATCTGATATTTCACTTGTAACTCCTTGATTTCAAGGTCTCGCCTCGAGATACCTAACTCCAGAGTTTTGCAGAATTTTTGAGCAATCGCAAGCTGCTTTCCTCTTGTTGTCAACTCGTCGTCCTTCTGAAGTAACTCATTATGTAATGCAGCTGCACCCTTCTTCTGCAGACGATACACTTGCAGCGCCTTCTTGGTCACCGGAATATGTTTCTCAATGTCCCAGGCGCAATCAGCACACCCGGTGTGCCCATTGCCACATGGTCCATGATCATCGCCTCCACAGTGTGACATTTTGCAACCAAAATCATGACAATGGCATTCTTTCCCTGGCCGCATGTTGCATTTGAAGCACTTCTTCTTGTCAGGGAGCTGAAAGCCATGCCTATGGCCCCATATTGCGATTTGCTTAAGGGTCAGGTCCATCTCATCACCGTGGACCCGTCGATGTCGACGTGGATAGACCCGCCCCATCATTGTTGCTCTTGAGTGTAAAAAGTTGTTAATGCCAACAGATATTAAACCCAGTCTCTCGTGCAGATAATGCAAATTATTAGAAACCTGTTTCAAAAGGGTCACAAACGCAACATTGTAAAAGTAGTAAACTTACTTAGTTTTATTCCAGCAGGCAACAGCTTTTGGCAAATTATTCACAGAGTCCACAGGTTTGTCCAGTGCTTGTATGGTGTGGTGCACATTGCTATTAATCCAAAAAAAAAAGGGGGGGGGGGAGAAAAAACAAACTGTTTGCTGATAATGTTGAAGGCTTGGTACTTATACTACGAAATTTGCTGGATGTTCAAGTTATTGTTACTACAAGTGACTCGCTCTATTTGGCAGTTCAGGCAAACAATTGAATGTAAGATTATTCTGTCAAAAGGTATGCTCTGACATCTGAGGAATCTTGAGCTATAGTTATACTATTTTGTGTAAATTCCCCTAAGTATGCTGTTGTCACTAACAGCGGTCCGACATCTGGAGTCCACATTCGATATATTGTGAGAAAGATATCTAAGCATATGCAACTTTTCTATACTTTGCATATATGAATAATAACAGTACAATAAATCAGGTAATAAACTCATTTCAATATCGACACTTGATTGAAAAGGAGGTCTGCATTGCACACTCCAGAAGTCTATAATATTATGCCACAAGCTTGGCTTGAAAATTACAGGACATTTATCAACAATGTAATTATTATGAAGCATCAAGATAATTTAGTGAGGCAAATGGGACATGCATTGATTGTGCTGATTTAGCAACGACATAGTGGTGCCTTCGAGATGAAACCGATAGACAATGAATATATCCTAGCATCGGAGACGATATGGATATGATTTCAGAAGCTAAAGACCAGAGGAGCACCAAGACCAGGAGACATCAGCATAGCCATAGAAGCTCTAAAATGTGTGCATACTAGCAAATACCCTACTGATTTTGACTATAGAGTCTGTTGTATTTCGCATTGTGACATGCAGCTGGTTGAGGTCTGGTTGTGCTGGGTTGAATGAATACTGGTGAAAATACAGATACAGCCAAGCATCAGGGCTAAAAGGGAGGTGGGTTGACTGTCCTGCTTACTTATGGAGTTCAGGGACGGGGATAGACACCTAGTGACTGTCATGCGAACAGGGTAGTTTTGCCGAAATCTGGTGAAAAATGCTGAGGAAGAGGGTTTGCAGAAGGAAGTAATTAGGATCGAGACCACGAAAGAGAACCGGGAGCTTGAGTGAAGTGTCTAGCAAGAGTCTCGTCATTCTGATCGCATCACGGGGTTCTGGAAAGAAATCCGTCCATTTTCGAAAAAAGGAGAAGAAGAATAAAGAAAATCAGCCATGTGGTTTTTCGATCCAGCTACTAAGTACTGACTCATGCATTTTATACCCCTGTAATGCATCAAGTCATAGAAAAAAAGAAGACAGCAAATAACCCATTGGCATCTTCTCAGCGCTCATGAACCCTCACAAGGTTCGACGCACCCTTTTTAAACAGCACGCCTGCCTAGTCCTTCCCAAAAACATCTCCGCCAACGTCAACCTTCCCCACACTCCAGATCTCCCTCTCGTCTTCGCGTTCGTCCTCGCTCAATCCCAGCGTACCAGTCATACCGCCCTCAGCATCTCTCCTCTCCCTAGCCTGAGCTCCTAATCTCAGCGCCACACGCTTGAAGTAGTCACCCATGCTCCTCTTAGTATTGGCAGGAAGTGCAGTGCCCACGTCACTAGCCATGAACTTGTCAAAGACCTTGCTCTCGTCGTCGACGACATTGAAGATTGCGACGAATGCGGCTTCGGCTGCAAGTTTCACTGGGATGACCATGTCACGGACCGATGCGAATATTGGGGGCGCAAGGAGGCCGAGGTGCGGACGGACCATATCCATGTTGGCGCGGCACACTGTGCGCACAACTACAAGGGAGAGACGGCGGGAATCGACGGGTCCACCGGGTGGGATAAGGCTGGCGAGGGATTCAAAAATCGATTTGGTCGACTCAAAGGACTTTGGTGTGTCGCTCAGGAGGTATTTGCCAGTTGCCAGAATGAAATTGTCCGCAATGAAAGGCTAACAATAATGAGTTAGTGTTTTGCTGTGTTAAATGAGAAGCGATGGTGAAGTGACCTACCTCTTTGTGAGACGTGCCCTGACACAACAATTCGGGCAGATCCTCAGCCAGCGGAGTGTCCAACAATGTTGACGGTGACTCTACCAATACAGCATTCAGAGTCAATACTGATGTGTGACTGAAAGTCGTGGTCATGGCCCTGCTCTTGAGCAGATTGGTTGCCACCTCTGGCGGCACGTTCTTCAAGAGAGCGCCAAAGAGCTTGGCATTGGTGATAGTCATGTTGTCGTCACGCTCATCTGTTTCCATGTCGATAAGACCGAGGACAGCCGTCCGGGACGACTCGCCCATGTTGGCGCCTGCTTTGCTGATGACCTCATACAAAGCCTTGAGCATGGCTGTTCTGACACCAGGATCAGATGTCTTAGAGCCGGTCACTAGCTCGGCGATGAGAGGGTCAACACGAGGCGTGAACTTGATCAAAGTACCCAGAGCTTTAGCCGCACGTGTCCGAAGTAAGTCACTTGAGGTGTCGGCCAGGGACTTGGCAAAGGTGCGTTGCAACTGAGGCAAGAATGGCTTGAGCGCAGTTGGCATCTTCTCCAGCAGGTTGTTGAGAGCAAGAAGGATGGCGGACTTGACATCCGTTGACCGCTCTGAGACGACACGGATGAGGGGACCTGTGATCTGAGTAACGAAAGGCTTCAGAGAGGCCTCGCTTGTTCTGTCCACAATATCGGAAATGGCGAGAGCAGCTGTTGTTCTTTGGTCCGGCGTTCCGTTCATGAGACCCTGCAAGAAGATCGGCAGGATGGCATTGATGCCCTTTGGTAGTTCGAAACCAGGCAAGTTGGAGCCAGCGACGCCAACTTGGAGCAGAGTCTGCCTCGTGGATGACACGAGTGCGTCCATTTCTTCCTTTCTGAGATGTTTGGTGAATTCGCTCAATGCACCCCAAGCAGCCCTAACGACCTCCATATCCCTGTCACCAAAAGAGATAAGCAGGGCACGGATGATGTCCTGGTTGTAGCGTGAGTAATCCACATCGGTCTGAGCAAAGAAGTTTGCAAGGTGCCGTCCTGTCGCTGCCCGCTTGCGGTGGTCCTCGTGCTTCATAAGTTGAAGGAGCACGTTCATTGTTGTGTTCAGGCCATCAGACTCGTCAATGGACAAGATGACAGTGTCGAACGACTTGTCGAGATCTTCGCGCAGTTCATCATCGGTGGAATTGATAATGTTGTCCATAAGCGAGTTGATGATGCCAGGCAAGCGGCGGTTCATAGCAGCGCCTGCAACCTTGGATAGGGACGCCAACGCCTTTGCATTGAATGAAGAGATTGGAGGAGCGATAAGAGTCGGGATAAGATTTGGCAGAATAATGTTGGATCGGGTCGTCTCTGTGAGCAGTGTCAAAAGAGCCTGCAGAGCATGGTCCGCATCCTCATCAGACCGCAGAAGGTTAAGAAGATATGGCAACACTTGGTCGACAGCACGCTTGCCCAGGATCTGCTGCAGCGAGTCGAACGCCTCAGCTGCGGCCTCTCTGACGTCCTCATCAGAGTCGGTAAGAGCAGTCCGGACAACCGAGATGAGAATTTTCTCGTGGTCTTCGAGAGCTTCTGGGGAGGCGGACGAGATGAGCTCCTTCAGAGCCAGACAGATACCTTGTCGGGCATCTGTGTCGGTCGAAGTCTGCAGGCCATCCTCCAGAGTTGGCAAGAGACTCGCAAGAACACCGTCGCCAGCCCTGCGGATGAGTTCGCCCAGGGAGTTGCTGGCAATGACACGGTGTTCCATGTTGGCGCTGCCGAGGCGGCGAATGATGAGTTGAGTAAGGGTCGGCACCAACTCCTTGAGCGTTCTTGGGCTGGACACCAGTGCCTTCCAGACGCTAATGGCTGCAGCGCGAACGGCGGCGGCAGTATCATTGCGACAGACATACAGTGCCGACAGAACCTTGTTGCGCTTCTCTTCACCCAGCGTCTCGCGCAGGGATGTACCGGCTTCTCTGATTGTCTCCTCCTCCATCTCCTCGACATCTTCCTTGCCCGTAATGCCACTGAGGTTGAATAGTAGATCACCAACAAGCTCGACAGAGCTGAGTCGAATTCTGTAGCTGTCATCAGCCAGACCACGCTCAAGCTCGGGAAGCAGAAGATCCACGGCCTTAGCAGCGAAATTTTTGACGAGCAGACGGCCGGCTCGTAGGGCTGTCTCGCGGATTGATTCCACATCGTCTGCTAGACCAGCCAAAATGGGAGGGATGATCTTCCCAAGGTAGTTGGCGAAGCTGTTTCCGAAGCACACAGGTAGGAAAATGAACAGCGACATGAAGCCTTCGCGAATGGCAGCCTTGGAAGATTCGACATTTTGCAGGATAGTAGGCAGGGTTTCCTCGAGACGGGAGGTACCGAGCCCTGCGAGGACTTCGGATAGCGCCTGTGCAGAACCGAGACGGTCGCCAGCACCAGTGTCGGATTTGAGGGTCTGCATGAGTTGGGGAATGAGATCTGGCAAAGCATCTTCGCCTAACTTTTCCACCAGGGAACCCAGTGCCCTTGAGGCAGTCGCTCGGGTGGTTGGCACAGGGTCAACGACAGCAATCTTGAGGCCAGCCACCAACACGGGCAAGTGGGCAACAAGGTCCTTCTTCTCCGTGAGATGTGCCAAACTACCAATTACTTGAGATGCCTTACGCTTCGTGTTAGACCTGTCGCCTAGACCACGCTGCAAAATGCGGCTGACAAGAGCCAACGACGGCGCATCCAGGTAGTGCACGAATTGAACTTTGATGAGAGAATCCAGTGCCTCGTCTGTGTACTTCGTAGGGTCGCTAAGGGCTTTGAGGAGGATGTCGACCAAACTCTTGACTTCGGGGTTATTGATGACCTCGCCGAACCTCTTCAGACTCTGCTTCGCGGCAGCACGGACCTCTTTATGACTGTCATTGAGGACAGCAGTTAATGGCGGGATGATATCCGGCAGACTTTGCGCCAGCTGTTGAGGATCAAGGTAAGCCATGGCTCCTAGCAGGTCGCAAGCCCCTTTCTTGCTGCGCCACTGGTCGTCATCCAGGCCGAACAACAGAGTAGGCATGATCTTTTTGACACCGTAGGAGCTGAGATGAGCGAAGCAAGCCTTTGCTGCAGCTAATGCGGCATCGCGTACATTCGCATTACCATCGCCAAAACCCGTAAGCAGCTGCGGCACGATTTGGATGGCGTAGGGCTCAAAAAGACGCCCAAGCATGGATGAAAGGAGCTCATAGGCCAAGAGAGCACCCTCTCTTTGGTTGACCTCCTTCTTGTTCTCATTGGCTCCCTTGAGAGTGCTCATTATGCGGTAGTCCTTGAGAGACGTGATTCCACGGCCGAGCACCAGACCAGCGAGACCATAGGCTGCACCACGCTGCTCCGCATATTTCTTGGATGTGAGAAGAGCCTCCATGACCTGGTCGAAGTATTTGGATGACTTGTCGCCGCATGTTCGGACAAGAGGTGGCAGACATTCAGCCACGGCGTACTGAACAGTCTCGGATGGCGTGCTGAGTGTGACCAAAAGCCTATCGATGACGGCAGATATCTTGGCATCGCCTGGCTTGAGATGGCGAGCAAGCGTACCATACATAATGATCACTGCCTCGTTGACTCGGTCGCCAAATGCTGAGCCCTTGTCTGGTACCTCGAGTGTCCGCTCAAATGCCTGCATCAGCTTGTCCAATATGGCCTTGCCGTGGACAGTGATGGCGTTGTTCGCTGCTTCCAGCATCTCGCCTCTCACAGTGTCATTTCGGTCACCCAGCGGACCTGACTCGATGAGGAAGGCGAAGAAGTCGTCAAGTTGAGACTTCTCAAGATGTGGTGCAAGTTCTTTGAGAGCGAATGCAATGCCGTGTCTAGCTTCCCATGGATCAGATAGGTCCATCTTCTTTAGCATGCCAAATGCATCAAGTTCCTGCTTCCTCTCTTTGGCGAGCTCTGCGTAGGACGTCCTTAACTTCTCAAGAACTTCCTGCATTGTCGATTTGTGCAAGCTGACCGCCTCTGCAAGAGAGTTCGCTGCGGCGCGGCGTAACTGAATGTCCTTGCTCTCCACGTAGGTAAGCATCATCAAAGGAACCTCAGCTGAGACCTGGAAATCGCTCTCTTGCCAAATTTCCTGGCCGAGTTCCGCATTCTCATCGACGTCATCGTGACATGCCAGCCAAATTTCTTGTGAAAAGCTCAAATCGCTCATGTCGACCTCAGCACTGATAGACTGGAGGACCGTGGTCCTGACAGACGCTTGTGGCACAATGGCCCCTTGGGCAAGAAGACCTACCTCATGGCGGCTGATATTTGGCGCGATACAGCGCACAAGATCCGCGAAGCAGTCCTTTGCAATCTTGTAGTGCTGAGCATATTGCTGCATCGAGAAGACGAGCACAGACAAGAGCTCTGATCGCGGAATGGCCTCGTCCTCGCAGACGCTGGTGTGGAACGACAAGAATTCAATTGCCAAAACCAGTTGTGCATCGCGGTCATCTGGTGTCTCTCCAAATCCACCTTTGAGGATGACAAAGAGGATCAACGGCAATATGTAGATGAGCGAGACAGTGTCAAAAGGCCGCTGTTCTCCCGCAAAACGCAGACGGAAGAGGACACGAGTCACTAGGTCCTCGAATGGCTCCTGCTGCAAATTCTCAGGGAGACTTGACGTTTCGTGCGCCCTCAATGTTGCGATCCCAATGAAAGGGCGCATAGGTCCTAGCCGGTCTGAGATCCGGTTAGCCAAAGCAATGTAGGCCTGTGGACCGGCGTCTCCGGTGATCAAGCCTGCTCCAGCGTCGAGAGCATTCAGCAGTGAATTGACAGCAGCGCCCATCCATAGAGAGGCGTCGGTGGGCGGGCCAGTGGCGAGACTGCGAACAATACCAATGCCTCTCAACATTTGAGCTGCGACGTGTTGCACGTCCTGTCGTATTTCGGCTTCTTTCTTCAATTGAGCATTCACCTTTGCCGTCTCATCTGCCGTGAGCTTCTTTTGTGTCCCTTTTTTTGCCGCCAGTTGGGCCCTCAGATCCTCTTCCCACTTCAGAGTATCGTAGTCTTTGACGTTCTTGTTGGGGATAACGTTCTCCTTCTTGGCGAGAACATCCACGAATGCCGTCCCCTCTGGCGTCCGGAAGATGGCCGCTTCCAACGGCCCAATGTACACGAGCTTTTCGATGTCGAGATCGGTTCGGATGAGCCTTTCGATCCTCTGGGTCATAATGTCCGGCGCGACGAAGGCGAGCTCTGCTGCAGCATCATACGCAGCTTCCTTCACGGGGGCCTAAGAGAAAAAAGTAAGTAGAGCCCCTTGGCAGGTGAAGAAATTTGGACTTACGGGTTGTGAGAAGTCCGAACGTCGAACAACTTCCATAACCAAAACCTTGTCATGTTTTCTTACCAACTCGCCCGGATCCAGGTTAAGCCGCAAGCACAGGTCAATCCAGGCAGAACGAGGTATCAGTTGCGGTCTCGCGAGAACAAGCAAGGAGCACATTTGCTCCTCAAGCAGTGCCTTGTTAGGTTCCTGACCCGCCTTCTCGAAATCCTCAGATGTCAAACATATTGACCTGAGAGCAACTTGTAGGTTGCTGTTGTCAGCTTTAGCCAGCAGAGGCGCGCTCTCCTTATCGCCACTATTGACGGACTTTATCCACTCCCACATGCCAAAGATTACGATCTTGGACATCTGTTCGACGTTGTGCAGGTACACCTTGCTCAGGGTGTCTGCGCACTCTTTCTGGAGTCTCGTGCTCAGGGACGTAGTACAAATCAGGTACAAAAAGGCGTGTACCCAAGCAATATTGATGGGGGCGGCTTCAATTTTCGGCAGTGACGGGGTGACAGCTGACAGTGCTCTGGAGAGCCACCGCGCATCTTCAGCCGACGTGATTTTGGTGTAGACACGTGGATTGAGGAGAAAAGACGGTTTAGGCTCCAGATCCAAACACTGTTTCGATATGGAAAACTGCCCGAGCAAAGAGCTAAGCTTCTCGTTGCCTTCAATCTCAAGAAGAGGTGGCACGACAGCGCAGAGGACATAAGCTGCGGTTATGGTACCATCCTGAGACGACTTCAGAGGGTTCTTCAGGACATCGTTGTAGGTAGTGAAGAGAGCAGGCAGGACGGACTCGGCGAACTTGACGAACACTGGGGTTTGGGTATCGCCAGATTCGAAAGAGTTTAGAACGTCCCCTACACTCAGCACCCAGATTCGCCGTGACGGTAGCTTTTTGTCTGCGAGACCTTTTGCGTATGTATCAGTGATGGTCTTGGGTATCTCAGTGCCTTCAGTCATGAGAACCTTGACAGAGGTGCTCAAGACAGAAGTTTCCGCAGTCAGTGCAGCCTCATTGCCTTCCTTGCCAATAGGGGTTGGCAGACCGCCGACGATCTTGGCAGCGATGGCTCCAGACGTAGGCACCGCTGACAACATCTCACAGTGAAGGATCCTGTGGTCAGGCGAGGCCAGTTTGCCACCTTTCAATGGGTTCACAAGCTCATCTGCGACTTTCTCCATGAGAACCAGGTCATGACATTTCTCTGCCAGAATGCGGAAGGCCGTGACAGCCCCAGAGCGAATGACAGCATTTGATGACTTGATGTTGGATAGTAGAGACTTGAGCAGATGCCCCTGTAGAACCTTGGACAGATCCCAATCTTTTGGCAAACTTTTGACGAGGGGTGTAATGAGGTCGTTTAAAACGATCTCAGGCGCACGCAGGAGCCCCTTTTCCAACGGGGTCACGATCTCTTTCTCGAACTCCTCAGGCGTCACGAATGCGGAGAAGAAGTCGCTGAGGCCAGCTGCCAGGTGTTTTGGCACTGGCGTCTTGGACCCAATCACCTCCCGAACGTAAAAGCTGAAGTATAGGGATTTTTGCTGTTCCAAGATTGGCTTTGCTTCGGATTTCCTCGAGCATACACCGGCAATCACGCCGAGCATGATGGCGTTCTTGGGGGAGGGTTGCGCAGCTTTCGCAGAAAGCACTTGTACAGCCTCGGATATCGTCTTCTCTCTGTTGTCCGGCACAGATACTAGCTTCCGAAAGCCACGACGAGCGACCACGAGAGCCGAGTGGGCAACACTAGGTCTTGACGAGGCCGAGCAGCACTTGTCCAAGGCATCAGCTGCTGCCGCTATTATGTCCTTGCCAAGCTTGTCCCAGTGTGGTGTTCCGGCCAGGTTTTGCGCCAACAAACTGCACCACTCGAGGAGGACGAAGGCATTGGAGCTCGCAATGCCCGGCTTGGGTGCCTCTTGGCGGATGGCAGCCACAAGAGGCGTAAGTAGAGCGGTGTCGCCCTCCTTGCAGATCGATATTAGACATCGTTGCACCGCCAGTCGTGAATCTCGGTCGCCATAGAAGGAGTGCGTCCAGAAGAGGAGCTTGAGAAGCTGTAACTGGATCTGTTTGTCAAGAGCTATAGAAGCAACAATAGGTCAGCAACGGGCCCGTCACCTGAAACTGCAGAACCGCAGTGGACAGCATACCCTTTTGGGAGATTTTGTCATCAACTGTGCGAAGCTGCGAGATCCTTGAAGAGGTCGACGAGGAGGTCAAGGCAGCCTTGGTAGCCTTGAGATCGAGAGCCGGGGCAGCGCCGTTCAATTCGGCGTGTTCAGTCATGCTGGGCAGTGAGACACGGAATTTGCATGGCGCAACTATTTCGAGGAGGAAGAAGATGAGGAAGAAGGAAAAAAGGGAGACGAAGAAAGATAGAAGCACTCTAGGGTCTGAAGGGTATCATGCAGCGCTCCAACTCGCCCAATTGCTCGTGTCGCCTGTGGATTAGAGGATAGGACGCCCGGGTCTGTGTCTCGTTCTGGGGTCGATGTCTGGATCTATAACTTCGCGCCTCGCCGCAAGACTCACTCGCTTTGCCAGCTTTGGGGAGCAGATGGTGGGGTCTCTTCCCAACTTCGCAAGCGGTCGCGCGTTTCTGCCATTTTCGCGGGGTCATGGTTGGAGTGGTCTTTTTTTTTATGGAGCTCGATCCCTGTTGGCCTGGAGCGTAGGTAACAGTATCAGTGCCTCGTACCAAAGCGAACTCGACCTAGTGAACGCAAGGGCCTTTTGTTTTCAACAGTACCATTACGTCTTTCTGACTTGTTGGCTAAGCTTCGGCGCTCACATATTCTGTGTTCTATACCTGCTCTATTAACCTTCATTCATCCCCCCTCTTTCTTTTCTTTTTCTTTTCTCTCTCCTTCTTCCCGTCTTTCTCTTCCTCTAGACTGTATAGCAAATCGCTGCTTTCGCTCCTGTCGTTGTCATCATCATCATAGCTTGATCTCCATCATGGCAGGCAACAAGAAGAAGAAGTCGAAGCCAGCTGCCAACCCTGCGCGAGGATATGCCACAACATCAGTCGTTTCCAAGGCCCGGGTCGAGCCAGCAGATATTGCCCCTACTCCTTCCAACAAAACTTCAGAAACTACCAAGTCGAATAGACAGCCGCCCCCGAACCCCGACGATACCGACAAGGCTACAAGCACTGCCGAGAAGACGAAGAAGGAATTGACGCCCGAGGAGTTCGAGGCCCAACTTGAAGATTCCGAGCTACAGTTATTAGTGGAAAAATACGCCCAGAAAAGCAAGCGAGATGCACAGCGGCAGAAGCAGCGACTCGACACGGAGAGGCGGCTGTTACGAGGCCAAGCAGAGTCTCTCAATGCGAAGAAATGGCTGCCCACGGAGCTCATGGACCATATCCTGGATTTGATCCAGGCAGAGGGTCGATTTGCCGCCTCGAACACGACTTCGGAGGGAGCGACAGGCGGGAAGATGCTGTCCGAGGAGGACTTGACGATCAAAATGTGGACATTGCAACAAGCCCTGCAAGGCACGGGGTTCCCAGAAGATAAGGTGCAGGGTGCTTTGCAATTTGTCTTGGATATATCAACAAACATTTCTGGAAGTAACAAGGACTCTATCTGGGGCTTAGACGAGGCGTTAGACTGGCTGGCAAGAGAATGCCAAGCGGACGACCTGCCAGACTATGACAAGCGAGGCAGGCAGGGACAGACGCCCGCCGATACCCCTCTGCCTTCTGGGGCAACCACGCCGCTACTCATGGAACCGGAGACTCTACAAAAGGCAAAGTCGAAGAAAAAGAACGGAAATGTGACCGGACGATCATCTGGTACAGCTACACCGCGACGACAAATCGTCACCTACGACAGCGATATAGAACCCGATGATCTTGTACCCGCATACTTGGACGCAAACACAAAATTATTTTCGATACAGCGACCGCAGCGTGATGCGCCACGAAAGAGTCGCAAGCCTGGGCAGCAGCTCCAGCCATCATCAACAGCCGGAGACTCTGCTGACGACCCGGAGACACTCAGACTCCTGGCGAAGTTAGACAGGATTGAGAAAGATCCTCTTTTCGATGACGGCCTAGCGCAGATGCAATGGGAACCTCGGAGGATCGCCCTCGAGAGAGACTTTGCGGAGAGTAAAAGATTCAAGGTTGAGGCGGAATCTTCCTTAAAGCCAGCAGAGGAAGTGTCCACAAAAGAGAGGGAAGAGGCTACATCAGACAACGAAGATGAAGATGATGAGATTGCAAGAGAGGCGAAGCGCATGGCGGCAGAGATCTTGGCAGAGAATGAAGACGAGGAGGATCAGTCCCTGGCGGACCTATTTGCCGCTCTACCCACCAACGAGGTGGATGCTGATGGCAAGACCAGCACTGTTATGAACAATAGCGATGGGACCAAGACCAAGATAAGAGATTTCGGGAAGTTAACAGGTGTCACGCCGATGAGGGTTTTGGAAGAGGCCTGTCGGTCTAGGGACTCTTCTGTCAAATTGACCTATATGAAGGTCTCTGAGACGGCATTTGCTCATAGGCACCTCCTCAGCATTGTGTGGGCGAAAGCCCAGGAGCTTCTGTCTGAGCAGGGTGTTGCTGGCGTGGAAGTCGCTTCGTCAACCAACAAATTCGTATTCAAGATGGCCGAGATCGCGACACCTGATGAGAAGCAATCCGAGGCCTTTATTGCAACGACAGCATTGTTTCTTGTCTTTGGCTCGTCTGCGAAAGACGAGAAGGTCTCGTTGCGATTACCATCTCAATTCCGGGACCTTTGGGCCGAATATGCAGAGGCCAAGAAGAACGAGGTAGATGCCCAGGATCGCGCTATCGTCAAGGAATTACGAGCTCTCGTTCGCAAGCGCCGTGACCAGGAAGAGGAGGACGGTGTGCTGCTGCAGGGAGCATTCCGCGGTCGCAACAACGGCCGCAATGGAGCCGATGCTACCGACATCTTGGCTGAAAAGCGGGTGTCGGGTGGCCCTGAGTACTACCAAGGCATTTGGCAAAAGAAGATGAGCTCCCCAAAGTACCAGACCATGCTGCAGTCCCGTATGCAGCTGCCCATGTGGCATTTTCGACAAGAGGTTGTCGACACCGTGGAGCGGGAGCAGGTCGTCATCATTTGCGGAGAAACGGGCTGCGGCAAGTCGACTCAGGTGCCCTCTTTCTTGCTTGAACACCAGCTCTCTCAAGGCAAGCCATGCAAGGTGTACTGTACCGAACCTCGACGTATCTCAGCTATTTCTCTTGCTCGTCGTGTGAGCGAAGAACTTGGGGAAGGTAAAGGAGATATTGGCACGTCCCGGTCACTGGTAGGCTATTCCATCAGACTGGAAGCGAATACCTCGAAAGAGTCGCGACTGATCTACGCGACGACTGGTATTGTCATGAGGATGCTCGAGGGATCCAACGAGCTACGGGAAATCACCCACCTTGTGCTCGACGAGGTCCACGAGCGATCCATTGAAAGCGACTTCCTCCTCATCGTCCTCAAGAAACTGTTGACGAAAAGGAAGGACCTGAAAGTGGTCCTTATGTCAGCCACGGTGGATGCCGAGCGGTTCTCGAAATACTTTGGCGGGGCTCAGGTGCTCAATGTGCCTGGGCGGACGTTCCCCGTCAAGTTAAACTATCTCGAGGATGCTGTCGAGTTGACCGGTTACACTGCCGATAAGAGGGTCAAGGAGAGAGTCGTCGGCCTTGACGACGATGAGCTTGACATCACGGAGCCAGACAGCTCCCTCAAGCCTGACCTTCTGAAGACGCTTCAGCAATACTCTCCTCGTACCCGCAATACCCTGTCCCAGATCAATGAGTACGAGATCGACTTCGATCTCATCGTCCAGCTCATCTCACGAATCGCGGTGGACCCCTCTTACATTGATTATAGCAAGGCTATACTGATCTTCCTTCCTGGCATTGCTGACATTCGGACGCTCAACGACATGCTACTAGGAGATAGATTCTTCCAGACCAACTGGCTTGTCTATCCCATGCATTCTAGCATCGCTTCTGAGGAGCAGGAAGCGGCATTTCTCATCCCACCTCCTGGATACAGGAAGATTGTGCTCGCGACCAACATTGCTGAAACTGGTATTACTATCCCGGACGTCACCTGCGTGGTTGACACTGGCAAGCATCGTGAGATGCGCTTCGATGAGCGTCGCCAGCTGTCGCGCCTCATCGACACATTCATCTCGCGGGCGAATGCAAAGCAGCGCCGTGGCCGGGCCGGCCGTGTGCAGGAAGGCCTCTGCTTCCACATGTTCACCAAGTACAGACATGACAGCATCATAAGCGATCAGCAGACGCCTGAGATGCTCCGCTTGTCACTGCAGGATCTTGCGATTCGTGTCAAGATCTGCAAAATTGGAGGTATCGAGGAAACGCTTAGCCAAGCGTTAGATCCTCCTGCCGCCAAAAATATACGCAGAGCTGTTGACGCCCTCGTCGACGTGCGTGCCCTGACGGCTGCGGAGGAGTTGACCCCGCTTGGTCAACAACTTGCACGCCTGCCCCTGGATGTCTTCCTTGGCAAACTTGTTCTCATGGGCACGGTTTTCAAGTGTCTCGACATGGCTGTCACAGTAGCAGCTATCCTGTCCTCCAAATCTCCCTTCGTGGCGCCATTTGGCCAGCGAGCGCAGGCAGATGCGATTCGGCTGGCATACCGGCGCGGAGATTCGGACCTGTTGACCGTGTACAATGCCTACTTGGCGTGGAAGCGTGTCTGCCAGTCGGCCTCCGGCAACAGCGGCCAAGAGTTCCAATTCTGCAGGAAAAACTTCCTTAGCCCACAGAATTTGGCCAATATCGAAGAACTCAAAGGCTCGTTACTGGCTGCACTCGCCGACTCTGGTTTCTTGCAGCTTACAGACGAGGAGCGCAGAAGTCTGAACCGCCTCCGTCACTCTGGCGGGGGACGTCGGCGGCATCAGGCATTCTTTGAGCTGCCGAGGCGAGTAAACATCAACAGCGAGAACGATACCATAACGCAGTCGGTTATCGCCTGGAGCTTTTATCCTAGACTGCTCATTCGCGATGTCCCTGGTGGGAAGGGCTTGCGCAACGTGAGCAATAATCAGTCTATCAGCCTGCATCCGACAAGTGTCAATAGGGGCCACAACGAACTCAGGTGGCTGAGCTACTACCACATCATGCAGTCGAAAGCGTAAGTCTACCAGATCGATCTCTGCGAAGATATCAATGCTAACATTTCCAGGCATCTGAATGCTCACGAGACGACCGCTGCAGAGTCATTTGCCATCGCGCTGCTGTGTGGTGATGTTCGCGCCGACGTGAGCCCCCCCCCCCCTCTCCTTTCCCCTCTCTGCCTTAAAGTGTCCCGTATTCTCTGACAAACTCATCTCGCAGATGTACTCAGGGGTTCTTGTCCTTGATGGCAATCGCGCACGATTCGCCGCTCCTGACTGGAAGACGATGCTGGTGATGAAAGTTCTGAGGTCCCGACTCCGCGAGATGCTCACGCGCTCGTTCAAGAATCCGGGTAAATTACCTACGGCTCAGCACGAGAAGTGGCTGGCCGTCTGGCAGCAGATCTTTTCTCAAGAATTTGGGGAAAATAAGAACAATACCGGAGGCGTTGTGAACAGCAGTAGGGCTGGCGCGGTTTAGGAAGCTACGACACCGATGAAGGACACGACAACGATGGAGATGATGATGACGACGCCAAGCGCCCATGGAAGTCCTGAGCAGTCGAGGAAGACCTCTAACGGGCTCCGGCGGATGACGAACGTCACTTGGAAGGTGGCTAAAGCATAATCTTGCAGAGGGGGCCTGGACGACCGCCAGAACAGATTTCAGAGCTGAATCAGAAAAGCGGCGCCCAATGGGCCTGAACAAGATCGTATGTCTCCTGGCCACGGACCATTTTGCAGCAGACTGGCGAAAAGGTCACCACTGCTGAGGATTCACAAATGGCCTCTGATAGAGTCCAGCTATCAAGCGACCATGGGCCATGACACCAAAATGTAGACATATCCTCGTGCCATATTGTTCCTGCCCACCACCGCCTGAACCCCATACTCATTCTCTGCCCAAACGTGTCTCAGTGCTTGCTACGAAATTTGTTGACGTATTTGTACAGTGAAGTTTACATGCGTCGCGGAAGTCCTACACATCTCCTTCCAGGTTACGAGAACGTGATACACTCTTATGTTGTGCTCGTTCAGGAAGGACCTTGGCACGGCGAGAATTACAGACTATACCTACTTCAGACCAGGCTCGACTCCTGGTCTGGATCTTCAGCCCTCCTCCCCATCCCCCCAGCCTCCAACCTCTGCAGAGCCCGGTCAACCTCCTTCTCCCACTTGCTCATACCAACAATGACCCACTCTAACGCACCCACGAGATACAGGGCCACACACTGCCCGATCCAGAGACCCGCCAGCCCCCAGCCGTGAAAAGCAAGGTAGATACCAGCAGGCAGGGCGCCGCAGTAGTAACTGACGATGTTGACCAGGGCACCGACCCACTGGCGGCCCATACCGCGGAGCACGCCGCCACAGGACCCGTTCAGCCCGTCGGCGATCTGGAACAGGGCAACGTACGGCATGACCTCGGCGACGAGTTTCACCACACGCTCGTCGTCGTTGAACAGCTTGCCGAAGACGTCCTTGGAGCCCATAAGCACAGCCAAGATGACAGCGCCCAGGACTGTGCTCAGCACCGCGGCACAATGGGCGGCCCGTCTGGCGTCTTGCGGCCGCCGCGCCCCGAGCAGGTTGCCTAACCGGGCCGAGGCCGCGACGCCCAGGCCGAAGGGGACGGTGTTGATGATCTGGTCGGCGGTCATGATGACGCTCTGCGCGGCGAGTGGGATGGTGCCCAGGCGGCCTGCGGCGAGGGCGACGATCTCGAAGGCCCACCACTCGGTGCCGACATGGACCACTCCCAGCAATGCAAGGCGCGCGAAGGGGCCGATGTGGTGCATGGCCCTGGCGGGGGCGAGACCGCCCCAGCACTCGCTGCCTTTAACAAAAATAGTGTAGGCGACGAGGAGCAGGAAGGAGAGCCAGTAGGACAGGCCTGTGGCGAGGGGCGCGCCGTAGAGGCCGATGTTGAAGGTGTAGATGAAGAGGTAGTTCAGGAGGGCGTTGAGGGGCGAGGTGATGAGGAGAACGTAGGTGCCAGGACGGTAGATTTCTGAGAAAGGAGAAGCACAGAAAAAGGGCCCAGTCAGTAAACATCATCTCTGTTGGGACGATCAAGGAAAGGTTTGATTGGAAGATTTCGGTTGCTCACCTTGCGCCTGTAAATACTTCTTCATCGCCTCAAACCAGACATAACCCAGGCCTCCTGGGATGAGACACATAAGAAACCTCGAGCTCTGGACACAGATGAACTCCTCCTGGCCGAGCGCACGGAAGATGTGCTCAGAGAAGAGCCAGATGACAGCCACGACGGCATAGAACAGAGACAGGACGAAGAGACCCCTCTGCAGGAGGATGCCTAGGTCATGTTTGTTCGAGGACCCGGTGAAGCTGCTCGAGGCCAAGGTGTCGAGCGCGGTGGTCCCGCCGAGAGCGATCAGCCAGGCCGTCGCCATCGCGAACATGTACGAGAAGGCGGCCGTGGCCAGCGCCTCAGGGGACAGCCGGCCCACGATCAGGACCGAGACGGTTTGTAGGGAGTTCTGCAGCGTGTAGGCTAATATGACGGGGATCGAGGTCTTGGTCAGGAGCCAGATCTCGGCGAGCCATGTCCTCCACTCGGGCGTCCCGGGCTCTGTCGGCTCCGCCAGGGCATCTGAAGCTGTTGGATGTTCCGGTGCTCCAGGCTTGGGGAGGAGGGCCGAGGTCTCGGTGGGCGGTATGCCATCTGAGCTCGCCGTCTCGGAGGAAGAGGAGGTGCCGTTTGGCATTGTGTCGCTTGTTTCTTCAAGACCGAGGTATGTTCCTTCTTTCCCTTGTCAATCTCTTGAGGATCTGCAGGAGAAAAGGTAGGCAATGGTCTCAGAGTTGAAATATTTTCGAGACAAAAGGATGAATTGGTCAACAGATCACCGCCAAATATTCACACGAGATTGGCCAAGTCATAGAATCACGACAACAAGGTGAGAATGAGAGAGGAAAAGAGATAGGATACAGTAGGATAGAGATTTTCTTCCCTCTTCTTCTTCCCCCTTCTTTTTCTGCACGACACAATTCAACGACGTCGACGATGTTGTCAGTGAGCTATATGCCCCGCGATGTAACTCATGATGACATAGTAGCGAGGAGGGGCAGGTCTAAAAATCCAAGGGAGATAAAAATGCATGCAAGATAGAGATAAGAGTGCCTGAGATAAAACTGCGCCATAAGCGTGGGTCGAGGACATCTATCTATAAGCCATCCGGCTTGACTACCATAATCAAGCCATTCATCCCATGAACGCCGAGAACAAGAGAGGGGTGAGAGAGATGGGGCAGACGGGCACTGCCGCTTCTAACATTTGTCAAGGTAATTCATAACGGACCGGCCAAAGAAGCGCGGTGGAGCTCCCAGACCGGCAACCAGCCATGGACTATAGAACTTATAGTGGGAGATAGGGAAAGGTCCTCTGGTTCGTCGCTGACCACGGCGTTGTTGACTCGTTGCAGGTGTTGTTATCCTTTCACACCAGAGATCTTATATAAACTTGCCACAGATCTGAATTTGGCACAAATAGCCTATTATGGAACATGAGTGAAGTAAATAATCACTATGGATCACCAGATCGTCAAAGATGTCGTCGAGATTCAGCTTGCATTGAGATCAATTGAACCTTGCAACATCATTGCAATTTCTGAGGGAGGGTGCTTGAGTATATCTGAAGGGGTTTAAAAGAAAAAGGTAAACAAGGCGAAGCAGAAAAGAAAGAGGAAAGGAAAGAATAAGGAGAATCAAAACAAAACTTTCTTTAATAATGCATGATATCGCATACAAAATTAAACCCTAACCCTATCTGGCTGCTGGGAAGCCGTGGAGGGTTCTCTTCTCAAAATGGTTTCTGTCTTGGCGTCTTGTACTTTCCCACCCACGCGCCCAATCAAAGTTTCAACAACGCCATCGCTGGAATGAAATAAGAAGAGAGGAACAAGAAGAAAAACAGAAGGAAGCATGAACTGATAATTGTACACGAGCCGCTGCTTCCCCCTCCTCCGGTGTGGCAGAGAGGGGTGGAGACGCAGGGACAAACATCTCTTCAACAGACTTCACCAACCCTGCGCCACATGGCCCGTCGTCGTCGTGGTTCCGTTGACAAAAAGCCCTGGATCGATAAAGGACCCCGAATCAAGACCACCGACCCTTCCTTTCTGCTCTCCGTGATGCCCTCCCGCGTTGTCACCGCTGATGCCTCCCGTGAGCCACTCGATCAGCTTCAGGGCGCCTTTCATGCCCCTCTCAGTGACGTCCCAGTCCTCCATCCCCATCTGCACCAGGCCCACCGTCAAAAGGCTCTTGACAAACCTCTCGTGTGGCGTACCGCGCGACGCAGGCATGATGCTCAACACGACCCAGGCAAAGACACCGAGGACGGTCTTCCAGCTGCGCAGAGGGATCCTCCAGACGGTGGTCCACAGCCGGAGGAAGTCCTCTTGGCTGCAGACGGCCGGGTCTCGCAGTGGTTTCCGGGTCATGATGGCCCTCGCATAGATCAGAGCTGCCTGCCTCACAGCCTGGTACATGGTGTCCTGGACAGTAGGGCCCGGTGGACTGACAGTATCGATGCTCGCCGTATGGTTTGGGACCGTCGGGCTCGGATGTCGAGAGGCCCGCCGCGGGGGTTCGCCAGAGGACGAACGTCGGAGTGCTATGGAGCCAAAGGCATCAGCGCTCAGGGGGCTGAGCTGGTCCTCAGACCCCCTGTGGCGCTGTGGCGCTGCTGGAGCCTCGGCTGTGAGGTTGGAGATGCGGTCGTAGATCCAGGCGGAGGTGCTCTGGACCTTCTGGAGGTCCTTCTCTGACGGGTACTCTGGGAGGGCCAGGACCAGACCTATCAGGAACCTCATGTCGTCAAGGGTCTGCGCCGTGGCCTGGTGCATGTGCAGGGCCTCGGCGCATCTCGAAAAGGACGCGAGTGACGGCACCAGGGGCGTGTTGAGAAATACCCTGAACGGGACGCGCGCGACGTCTCGAAAGTCGAATTCGGGACCACCTTGAAGATATGGCCGGACCTCAAAAGACAAAGCGATGGCGATGTCGGACCTGGCTCCCTGGTCAGCACCAGCACTCTGCAACAGTTTTCACGTCCCATTCACTGAGAGGGGGGCGGGCGGATGGGTATTGTATCGCGCTTCCCCCCTCACCTTTGGCTCCATCTTACACAAGAACAAGCCTGGCCAGCAAGCCCCCGAGACCCAGGTTTCCGAATCCACCCCGCAGCCTTACCATCTCGCGCAGGCCGGTCAGGTGCGCCCGCAGGTCGTCCGTGTTGCCCCAGTACCACTCGTTGAGCATCAGCTGCATAACGCCCGCAATGGCCTCATCCGTCGTCGACCCTCGGCTCTGCAGGTGCTCCGTTAACATCTCGATGGCACGACACTTGTGTGCCACTGCCGTTGTGCTTTCGATGTTGCCCATCTCGCTCTGGAAGCAGGCCGACGTGTAGATGGCCGTCTGGATGAGCAGCGGGCTGTGCAGACAAAAGGGGACATACTGCCTCATGTATGGGTTGGAGTTGACGTCGGGGTCGCTGTCAAGGGACGCTTTGAAGCGGGAGATGAAGTTGACAACTTTTTTGCCGAAAGGGGGGGGGGGGATATAGCAGTCAGCATTCCTTTCTACACCTGGCGAGACGACTCTGTCCATTTCTGCCTTTTTCCCCTTCGCACCAGATGGGTGGCAGTACTGGACTCACAGAAACGCAATAGCTCAGCATCCTGCCGCGTTGCCTCGAAGGGCAGAGGCGTGCCGTCGCCTGCCGAGCCTGACCACGACAGCTGTCTCAGCCAGAAGAGTATCTCGTCAGTCTTCTCAGCCTGCCACTGCTGAGTATGTATCGCAGGGAACGTGATGATCCTGTCCAGCAGCGCATTGGCAGTATGAAACGCGTCAGAGTGCGCCATACAGCCCGGTAGACATCTGACCGAGGCAACACTGCTCTGGGCAGGCCCGGGCCCCTGCCATTGATCTGCCCATCCTGTCGTGTTGGAGTTTGCAGCCTGCGGCCAGTCTGTGTTCAGCCATAATTGCTGGGGGTGGTGATTGTTGTGGTGTTGGTGGAGTTGGACACGTAGATCCGCCGGCAGCAGCGGCTGGGAGATGCCATCGACTGGTGTAAGCTCGTCTCCTAGGAATGAGGCCGGGAGGAGACTGCAGGGCAGCGTTGTCATCGGGTATTGTCCAGGACCGTCACTGCGTCTTCTTTGGACGACATGTCAGACCAACACCGTTTTTGGGGCGACTTTTCCCTGTTGTTACGGGATGCAGAAACACAGGGAGAGAAGTTGATCACACCTGTGGGTATTCGTCATATACTCGCAGAGAGGAGGAGGAAATCTTCTTGCACAGTTGCTGCATGGTTGGCCTTGGTTGCACTGAAGTACTCTCTTGCGTCAGCAGGTGTGTTCCCAGAAAACCACAGTTCTTGCTTAATACTGCACGGACTCCTCCTTGTTTCTACCCCTTGGGCGCCACACGGCACGACGGAGAGAGAAGGAGGAGGAGAAATGAAGACTCATAGGCCCGTGGAAGAGGGTAAGGGCCACGAGCCAACGATTTCTTTGTTTCCTTTTTCTTTTTTTTCCCTTTCCCCACTTGCCTTTTGCTTCCGCCGTCTACATTCACCGCAGGAGACAGGCACCCTCTCTGACCGCGAGGAGCGTCCTGGCCCGCCAGAATGGGAAGAGTCCGACATGATGGTGCATATAAGACCTGGGACCCGGTGGGGACCAGGCCAAAAACAAGAGAGAAGTCAGGGCCTTTTCGGTAGGGCAAGGTTGTTATTTCTTGGAGACCCTCTTTCTCATCCACGGCGTCGACGTGAATGAGGGAAGCTCGACCCAGATTCAGAGGCAGGGTATGTATGATGCATAAGACACGAAAGAGAGCCAGACAGATTCAGCAACACAGCGGGCAGCAGTCGAGGGATGCTGTTCTCCATGGAAATTAAAAATCGCTCTGACTGAAGAAATCCTTGGGAGGGTGCTCGAGCAGGAGAGTGGCAAATGGAGTCAAAAGAAAGATATCGACCGCCGCCACTGCTTAAACGTTATGTCCCCCTTGCAGCCAGGGGGTTGTGGTTTATGAAATAAAATGCTTTCTGCAGGACGCCTGTCCGCTAATTATATGGTATTTTTAGCATAAATAAGTAGCCCGCAACCTAGACTTAGACTGGACAGAGCCTCAGCTGGAGCCTCGTCGGCGCTGGCTGATAGGTCACCCTTCGAGGGGTCTCTCACTACTTTCTCTCTTGTCTTCCTACTGGAAGCCCCCCCCCTCGGCCTAGCCCTCGTACGTCTCTTGTCAGCGGGGCCCAGTCTCATCTTTGCTTTTTTCTTCTTCTCTTTTCCTGTCTACCACGCGCTGCCCTGAGACAAAAAGTCAGGTGACAAATTTGCATGGCGTCACTCGGGAAAAACAGAAGCGCGCCGAGACCTTCACTATCATTAGAGTAGGAGGTTAAAGGGGTTTTTTTCTTCTCTTTCTTTCTCTCTCTCTCTTTCTCTTCCTCTTCGAGACCGCGTGAGCCTGCTCTCTCTGAGTCTCTCAAACTCTCTCCGAGATAGCCGGCGTGACTCCTTCTGCCTGCTATTAGTTTAAGGGAGATGATGACATCTATCCCCAAGCCACCGACCATCGCTGCCTGCGGTAAGATGGAGGGAGGGGCAAGGGACAAAGGGGAGGGGAGGGGTGGGGGAGGGTGTGGCTTTCGACAGAGCACCCATGCTCTTGGGAGGGGAGGCAGAGAGGTCGAGACTCCTTCATTCACCTTGGTAGGGCGATGGCCCCGATCGGACGGTAGCTTCAGCCAATAAACACGAACAAGCTTCTCGTTATGCCCCCTTGGTGCGCGGCAGTTGGGGAGGTGGGAAGGATCCCCGTGAACGCCACGGAGCCAGGTAAGAAGTGATTAGTAGTAATGGTATTACGGAACTAGTAGTAAGGTTACTTGGATTATACTTTACACACCCTGCAAAACGCACCCAACGAGAATAGGCTAAGGGGGGGGAGGGGGGTTGACTTCTGAGCCAGGTTCGGGGTGAAACAAATTGTACATTGGCGGTCAATAAAAAGGAAGAGAAAAAAATACAGAGTGAGCCGCCTGCAGGGAGCACAGGAGCACAGAGATGGGAGCCTGTCATGTAGGTGAGTCTATTACGCCCTATTTCCCCAACGAGATCAAAAACCATGTTCCTCCCACAGGACTGGCTAGCGACTTGGCGGTCGACGCTGAGAGGACAGCTCTACGAGCTGTGGCGCACCTGTTATATGAATGGCTAAGATCCAGCTGGCTGCAGTGTCTCTGACTAGCTGAGCCTCACTGACAGGTTGCAGGAGAAGAAGGGGGGGGGTGTAGGAGGAGTAAACAGAGCTCGAAGCGGAAGAGCCAGGGGGAGGGGTTTAGAACATCTGACACTGCAACTAATCCTCCTTCGAGGTTGCTAGATTCCAGGACACGAGCATGTCGTATTGAGATCTGAACGTGCCCGAGATGAGGGCAACAGCACTGCAATTTCATAGGTACACATAGCAGCTAGGAAGCAGTAGAGGGAAAGCCCCCAATGTTGCACTGCTCCTGACGGGACCCAGCCCTATAAAGCCCCAGGATATATGCCGAAGACGGTATAGACTGCCTGCAGAACGAGATAAACGAGCTGCGCCTATTCACATAGCACCGTAATACTGCTTTGTGAGCCAGCTGAGGGCTTTTAATTTATTTTCTTTTTCCCCTTCCTTTCTTGGTAAATTGGAACGAGACAGCCGTTCACCCGTCCTCGCCTTCCTCCTCCTCGCTCGATAGAGCAATGGGAGGTACGAGCAGGCAGAGATTCTGTCCAGATAACTTATTTTTTTAGTAGAGAAAAGATGGGCACGGGTGAGAGAAAGTAGCTTGTCGGCTGACCGACCGTCTAGGCAGATAAATGACGAGGGATGAGGGGGAAAAATCAAAACTAAAAAAACCTGTCAGGTACCGAACGGCTGGAACTCCTCCTGTACGACGACCTCTTGTGATTGATTATCAACATCGGGCCAACTTTCATTCACCAAGCTACAAGGTCGTCTAGGCAGGGCGAAGAGGGGAGGGGGGGCCAGGGGGTTAGAAGTTGGGGGCGTTGGGCTGGTAAGCACCTTGTGCAGACCGCAACAGATGAGATTGGTGTGTGGGAAGAAAAGAGAGAAACACAAAGATTGACGAAAGGAGGGGGAAGCCGGGGGGAGGGGGGTGTGCCTACCAAGCAAAAGACTCAAGGTACTGTCGACTTTTCTTTTCTCATTTTCTGGTCTTCAAGAACAAAAAAAACGATCAAAATCTCACAGGCCGACGGAACAGAGCAGAGCAGAGCAGATGAATTAGGCCCTCCTAACTGCCAAGCATGTCCAGCTGACGAGGTTTTAGCAAGCCACGCTGAAGCACACCATCTCTTGTTCGTTTTAGGTTGTGGGCTGACACACGCACACACTCACTCACTGACTTGCACGCCAGCCAGGTGTGGGCTGGACGGGCTGGACGGCATGGATGCATGGATACATGCATGGGTAGATGGGTGGATAAATGAATGAATGAACGAAAGCGCAAAGTGAACTAGGCGCAAAAGAAAGGCCAGGGCAAGGACAGGATAGATTGTACCATGTGTTATGTAGAGAAAGGGAGATCCTACCGCAGCCTTCAGCCTTGTCACTTGGTCTCTTCATGGGGTGGCAGGTGTATCCTCCTCCTTCTGACGCAGCTAAGACTCGCGAGCGCCGCCCTGGTCCTGGCTGGGAGGGGACCCTTAGACTCACTTGGCATAAGAGCCTCGAAGTGCAATGACGATGTGGTATTGGTCCTAGTAAGGGCGACATCATAATCAGCAGCAGCAGCAGCAACAGCATGCAGGACGATACCACGTTCCGTCGCATATGCAGTGGATGCAACGTGAAGAAGGGGTGTGAGCGAAACAGCAGTACGACGCGAAACAATACGGCTAGACTCCTTTTTTATTCAATTTTTTATTCACAAAACGTACGTAGTCACACAGCACATCGTCCTTGTGAAAGGACTGGACCCAACAAGACACACACACAAGCAAGTCGATCAAGGCTGCAGGGGGAGGATCGGCACGGATGCAGGGACTTGGGACGAAGATCCACACTGTTTCCAGTCTCCTGGGTCCAATGGGACGAGGCTGGCTGACCTGTCTTTCTTTTATTTTATTTTTCTTGTTTTAATTATCTCCTTCCTTCCTGCTGGTTTCATTTATTATAGATTCATAAATGGTTCTGAGACCAGATACAGCGTGACTCGTCGTCGAGGCCCAAAAGAAATCATGTATGCTGAAATTGGTATCGTAAGAGCAAGAAGAAAAAGGAAAGAGAAAAGAGAAATCCACTGGAAACCCAAACCTGGTCCCATGAACGCCGCTTTGCCGTCACCGTCATAACAAGCCAAGAGCAGTTATTCAAAGCCTGTCAGTCCAGTCTAGCCCCCAGCCCCGGAGCCCACGCTGTGCCACCCCTCCTCTACCTCCCCCCCCTCTTTCCAAGGCCGGGGCATGTGTGTGTTCGTAGCTTGGCCGGAGCCTTCGTATATGCCTTGACCTGATTGAGTCATCCATATCCAACTATACGCTCCTGAGCCAAGAAAAATAAGCTGCATAAACCTTTCTGCGCACACAACGTTCCCTCTCTCCGCCTCCCCTTGGTCTCTCCTCACCGACCTTGATAGTTCGGTGGCTTTCTACCCACGGGTGGTGGTGGCTGCTCATCGTCGAGCGGGTACGGCGGCGCAGCAGCACCACCACCGCCAACAGCGGCAGCAATAGACGAGATGGCGGGCGCCGTGCCCACCCTCCGCATGGCCTGGTGATCGGGCAGGGGCGTCTTGGGTGGCAGCGGAGGAGGCTCGACCCGTGAGCGTTGTGGTGACGCACTGCCGTAAGCTCCTCGAGGACGCTCGTCTGCTGAGACGATGGCGATTTTGTCCGTCCCTGCGGCGGTCCGAAATTGCGCTGGCGATGGCGCGTGTACCACCAGGTGATCATCATGGTCGGCGCTGTGGTCAGGGACTGGCGCCGACGGCGGCCGAACTCGTCCTTCAGGTGGCGTTTCTCGGCGGGGTGACAGGGGTGGGGGGATAGGAGCCTCCTCGTCCTGCGGGATGGGAGGTAAGACACGCTCGTATGAGCTCCTAGGAGACCGCTGGTTTGTTGGCACAGATAGGGCGTCGATCCCGGAGTCGTACGACTGTCTATCGATAGACCGATTGGAGGGTGTGTTTGGTGCGGGTGGCCATGCCTCTGGAATCTCTGCCGGAAGCTCCACTGCAAGCGGCGAGAGGAGGTTGTAGTCCTCCTTGAAGGGCTTCAGCTCCGTCTCACCGCTGTACCGGTCGAGGCGCTGCTTTGCCCGGTTGATCTTGGCCAGCCTGGCAGCACAGTCCTGCACCATCTTCTGTTCCGTCCTGCGGCCGAGGTACATTCTCGTCGATGTGGAGATCTCGGACAGCCGATTCCACTCGTTCATTCCGAACTCGCCAACACCGACCTCCACGTTCAGCCGGTAGTAGTTGTCGATGTTCACTCCTTTTGAGGGCAGAATGTCCTTCTTCATCAGCTCGTGTGTCTTCTCGCAGCCCTCGATCTTGGAGATGAGTCTCCTCCTGGCCTCGGCGAAACCTCCCAAGAACCCTTCGTACCATTCCGTCTTGTTTGCGTCGCTGCTCTTGGGCCTCTTTCCTGTCCCGAGGCTGAGAAAAACCCCGATCTCGCGTCCGGGCCACTCGTTTGTCATGGCCTCCTCGAGCGCCTCGGGGGAAGGGTTGAATTTTCCGTCGCCGCCATCGTGGAACACAGTCTGGCCAATCCGGATGGGCTTGAAGGCTAGTCCGATCGAGCAGGTTGCCCTTCCTGCTTCCCAGATTGTACAGTCGTATTCGGGAGCCGTCTCCCTCCTTGAGTCATATGACCGCAGCAGGACAACATCAGATTTACTGCGCGCGCCGTTGTAAATCGCGGTCACAGCCCTAGTGAAGTTTTGCTGTCAGCTAAACATAGTCGACAGTTCAAGATGCAGGTTTTCGAGGGTGGCATACGTCTTAGTCCTGTTCTCTCTCTCGTCGTACAGGCGCGCATTTGGATCACCTCCCCTTCCGGAGAAGGCGGGCCGTGCCATCTGAGCCGTCGGGCTCTTGGCGCTAAAACTAACGACACTCGCGTTGCTGAGATGCCTCCTCGGCCCGTGGGTGTTCCCGCCGCGGGACTGTGGGCTCAACGGGCTGACTATAGACGAGGTGCCGTCATCTCCTTCTGACCCTGATACCGTGTGTTCCCTGACGGCCTCCTGGATGGCCTCCTCGAGCTTCGAGGCCTTGAAGAGGGTCGAGTGGGTAGGGATGCCAAAGAGGGTCTTGTCGGTCTCGAAGACCATGCGGGTCATGCGCACGTAGAGCTCCTTGCAAGTTTCGAGGTCGAGCCGCAGGCGTCCCAGCATGAGGGCGATGAGGCCGCCCGTTCCGGTGCCGACAATCAAATCGAAGTGGTCGGCGGGTTTGGGGATCTCGTGGCGTCGGGGTGCGCGGCCCTCCATCTCGACAAAGGTACGGTGCATAATCTCCTGTATGATGATGAACATGCTGTAGCCTCGAACACCGCCGCCATCTGGATGGGTTGGAATGCCAAAGTCAGCGCACAAAGAGTCGCGATAAGCCGGCAGCCGCCGGCGGAAGGGGATAGGAAGAAAGCAGTGAGGGGAAATGCGCACCTAGCGACAGCACACGAAGGGGAGGACCCTTCGTGGTGTCCTTCCGTGTCAGACCGGTCGATGCCATGGGTCTAGAGGCACGGTGTGTAGAGAGAGAGAGAGAGAGTGTGTGTGTGTGTGTGTGTGTGTTTGTGTGTCTTTCTTTTGGAAGAAACAGTGAGACGGATGCCTTGTTTCTGTGCGTGGAAAGGGAGTCGTTGGGCAGAGAGAAGTTGTCAATGTCGAAGGTGGGTAAATAGCTAAGTAAGGCTGCTGAGAAGAGAAAGAACAATGTGATTGCGGGCAGTTTAGTTTCACCGGCGCGCCACGGGAGGGCAACCAAACCAAACCAAACCAAACCAAACGAAGCCCAACATTCTGCTACCATAGAGTAGCACTGCTAAAGTCATAGGGAAGACCAGTATAAGAGGCAGGGGGCAGGGGCCACGGTCCAGGGGCGCAGTGCGTCACTGCTCCACTGAGAGATCGAGGATAAAAACGAGACTGATGGGCGAATGACGGTGGCACGCGGGGTTATTCAGGTTCGGCTCAGCGAGGGAAGGGTTGAGAGGGGGGGAAGGGGGGCCAGGGGGCCCACTGAGGAGCCAGTGAAAAGCCAGAGAGGAACCGCTGAGGAGACACTGAGAAAACAAGGTTGAGGTGTTGGGGCTCGGTAGACTACCGTACCGCAACACAAACCCCCTGTGGGGCAACTGAGCACCGCCACAGGAAGAGGGGAATCACGCAAGGATTACAGCTGTGAGGGGTGCCAAGATGCCATGTTTTACAGGGTTCCCTCAGCGGCCTCACAGTGGCCCAGTGTGGCCCAGCAGCCCACACCGGGACAGCTCGAACCCTCCAGAGGCGAGGTGAGGTAATCAATCTGGAGATGCAAAGGCCCAACTGCTGGGGAGATGCATACATACGTCAAGATACTGACTGTCAAGGGTAGCCGTCAAGAATCCCATTGCAGGATTTGAAAGTGGCTACCAGTAGTACATCACCACCACCCAGGGGGAAGTGTATTGAGAAAACAGGTTGCTCAGAGAAAACAAATTACAAGAGGGAGGGAGCTGATCGACCGTTTACTTTCCCTTCCCTCACGCCGACCAAAAACAAGGATCACGAGAATAGAAAGAGGCGAAGAATGGGTATCCCTCGATGCTCATTTGGACTTGGATCTCTTGTTCGCTACTACCATCTGCTCCATTTGGTCAAGTCGAAAGCCTGCCAAGCTGGCTGCACTATCTACCATAATATGGAGCAGTGGCAGTGCTATTCTCTGTCAGCTCTGTCAGCTCGCGTTCGCGTTTGAAACGCCAAACTCATCTCTGAATTCAGATCAATCGGTACTACTTACTCAGTATGTACGTACATGCGAGTACGGAACAGGGGGTATGGTGCGTATCGACGCCAATTGGCTCATGGTCTCATCGTTAGATCTCAGTCAGGTGTGAACTTGGTCAAAAGTCGTTTTGAGCCATGTGTCACGACGCCTTGTGGAATGGCACTGCCCGGCGAGTCGGGGGGTGCTTGGTTATTCACGACCATCTAATTCTGATTTGTCTCTGAAATTTTATAACATGATCAAATTTGTTCCAAGTTCAGAACAAGAGACTCAAAAGGCTACTATACCTCAGCGAACTCCGTCTTATCCATGTAGTTCTATCCCCAAATGAACTATCAAAGGTTCCAAACATGCGCACAGCGCGCCGAGGTACGGGCCTGTCTGGGCCTGTAGTGCACTGAGGACATCCGCTACTCGCGACGTAGCTAGCTACCGTACCGCATGCTCACGCTCAAGCCGATCTTAGCGTCTCAAGAAGAACAACGCCGTTTTCTGTCAATCTCTCTCTTCCCCAGAAGAAAGAACATGATTGCTTTTTGTACTCTTCCTCTGATTGTCTGTCTCTATTCTACTCCACTTGACCTTGATCTACACAGAAAATGCATCCGGCCAACCCGGCCTAGCCAGGAAACTCGGGACTGGGGTGATTTGGGGTCAGGCGACAACAGGATTATTTCAGTCAGGAGATTCCTGAGTACGGTGATTTTACGGGTGTTTGTATACATAAATACCAGTCAAGTTTCTTCCATAAACCAATGAAATCAAAATCAAGCGTTCACAGTGTTTCTTTAATTCCACTGTCACTACCAGATCTCCGAGATCCAACGGACTTAATTCTTTCCTAAAAAGCAAAATACCACTACTACCACTCTCACCCCCTCTGAACATGGCATCCAAAGTCTACGACGTGCTGATTATAGGCGGGGGCCCAGCCGGCCTCACGGTGGCCACCACCATTGCACGACAGCTACAGACAGCCATTGTCCTCGACTCGGGCGCCTACCGTAACGCTCGAACAGAACATATGCATGGGGTCCCAGGCTTTGACCATGTAGACCCGGCAGTGTTCAGGACCAAGGCAAAGGGTGACATCCTGGCTCGCTATGATACCGTCGAGTTCAAGAGAGCCTGGGTCGCCAAGATCGAGAAGCTCGAATCGGGCCGTTTCCAGGCCACAGACGGGCTGGGAAACATATATGAGGGCCGCAAGATTGCCTTGGCCACTGGTGTGAAGGACGTGATGCTGGATATCGAGGGCTATGACGAGTGTTGGGGCTGGGGGATGTGAGCAAAGGCGGAGTCCCTGTGCTGTGTATATGTATTTGAAAAGGCCTCACGGATGCTAATAATTGCCTCTTTTTCTTAGCTTCCATTGTCTCTTGTGCCATGGGTTTGAGGAGCGAGGCGGGGACTCGGCCGGATTGCTGGCTCTGGGCATGCTCGCCAAACCAGCGATGGCGACGCATGTCGGCAACATGGCTCTCCAGCTCGCCAAGAAGCTGACAGTCTATACGAACGGAGACGAAGAGGCCGCCAAGGAAATTCAGGCGAATGCCAAGATTGCCGACTCGGAGACGAGGGTCAACTTCGAGAAACGCCGCATCAAGAGCCTCAAGCTGATCTCTCGAGACACATCAGATGTGCTAGTCACGCTTGAGGACGGCACCGAGATCAAGGAGTCTTTTATTGTAGGATGCAATTTCATTAGCCATGTCCCTATCCATTTGTCAATTTTTACTACAACTCGAGACTAATGGAATGACCATCACAGACTCACTATCCTGACGCCGAGCTGAATGTTCCGTTTGCAGCTCAGCTCGGACTGTCGACTGGCGAGAGCGGACAGATTGACGTGCATCCTCCTTTCAACGAAACGAGTGTGCATGGCGTCTTTGCTGCTGGAGATGCTGCTTCAACTATAAGAGTGATTCCAAATGCAATCTACGGGGGCTCGTTGGCAGCTGGTGGCTTAATTGCGCAGTTGCTCGCTGACAAAGCGGAAGGAAAATAGTACTGTCTCCTGCTAGATAACAGTTGTTCTACAACTCAGAGGTCTTGTATTGTGTGATAAAAATATCTCTCCTTAGTGGAAGTAAAGATGAACAAGTCAATTGAGGCCCTCAGACACATCGTTGAAATCGTCACTTGAGAAGTATTGTTCATCGCCGAAGCTTCCACCACTCAGGAAAGTTTCTCTCCTTCCTCAACTCTTCAGACTCCGCCTCGAGAGCCTTGAGCCAGTCCCCTCTCCAGCCTCCTTGCACATCCGCTCTGTGCATGAAAGGGCCACCGAGTAGCCACAGAAAAGTGCCCTCAGCTCTTGCTTTTTCGACATCCAGCAGTCCCATGGCTATGTCCATAAAGACGCCATTCTTGTCATTGGCATAGAAGACACAAGCAGAACACTTAGAGCAGAAGTATCTCTTGACGCCCTCCGAGCTGCAGTAGACCGCAAGAGTTCCCAACCTCGGATCGCGGGTCTTGATGTCCGTTGACACAGCCGCGTAGAGATCCTGCACGGTGCCAGGGAACCCGGCCGCGTCATCGGCAGTCGTCGAGGTGGTGGTTGGATAGGCGACGTGTTTCAAGAATACAAAAGTCCAGTTGACAAAGTCAATACCGACGCTTGTTGTACACGAGTTGCAAACGTCCGTGCCGACCACAGGTTTCCGGCTGACCGGAGAGACAAACCACGGCAACTTCTCTGCTTCCATTGCAGCGTATTCTCGCAGCGCTTGACCGGACTGGAAGACGAAATTGACGCCTTTGCAGTGGCATCGGAACGGGATCTCCTCCGTACCACTCTTCCAATCTGCCGTGGGGAAGGCCGTTCCCGGCCAGTCGTCTGCGAGCTTCTCGCTTTGATGCTTCAACCCAGACCAGCGCGGAACCGACTGCCCATCACCATTTGGCTTACGCATCCACAGACTCGCGCCGCCATCGACCGTGTCCCCCACAAACATGTGATCGATCACCTTCACGAGCCCCTGTGGGCCGTCATCGACCAGACAGCCCGTGAATAGTCCATACTGTCTTCCATTCTCTCCGCCAACACTGCCGTCCTTGCGTTGTGGCATGTCCCAGAACATAGTGCTTGAACAGGTGCCGCAGTAGAGTATCTGCAGCACCTTGGAGAAGTCGTACTTCTTCAGCGTTGATGTGCGGATGGCCTCATAGTCACCTGGCCAGGCGATGTCGTTCGAGTACATAGCCCCGGTGAGATGTCGACACGAGTTGCAGTGGCATGTTGTTGCTCCGAGGGGGAGGCTTGAGCGCGGGACGACGGCGGTAAAGCTGTGGGTTTTGCACAGGCATTGCGCCTTGATGTGCACATTGTTGTCGTTCTGAGAAGCCATGATTGTATGTTGGGAAAAGCCGTCTGAGTGAGAATGATCCTGAGATTGTTTTTGCTTGAATCATATAGCGCATCGATAGATCTTTGTAAAAGTCCCCTCAGACGTCATTTGTCATCCTAAGCCCTTGGAGTTGACACCGTGACGCGGAGGACGCCAAGGCATGTCAAAATGCCTGTCTGCAGGGCGTGAAGAACCACCAGTAGCCCGCGCAACCTGCCACGTGCATCGTATTTCTTATTGTAGCACTAGGACTCTATCGAAAATCACTGTCAGTTATGGATTATAATGTGAAGCTGGGCGTGCGTCACGTCTTGGATTCTGTAGTCTATTCATAAGAAAGTTTAGGTCGGCAGCCCATTGCCACCGCCTACTGCTTCACCAACTTCTCTCAAGCCACATGCATGGACGGCTCACTATCTTGTCTCGTCGTTATGCAATGCTCTTCCGCAGATAGGCAGCGACAAACTTCTGACCCTCAAATCCAGGCGCGTCCATCTCATAAAGGGGCTCATCCTTCCACTTGACGTAGCCCATCCTTAGATACCAGTTCTCATTGCCAGCCCCTCTCGGCAGGGTCCTGCCATAATTGGCACGCGCATACTCGGCCCGGCTCTCCTCCTCATCATAGTACCTGTTGCTTAGCGTTGTGACAGCAAGAGTCCTGCAGTTCTTGGACCCGTACGGCTCCTCTCTTGCGACTCGCTCCATTTCCTCCATCACGGCCCGCCCAAGCTTCATCTTCCGATATTCGGGCAGGATGAAGAGCCGCGCGACTGTCAGCACGGACTTGTCGTGTGGGTTGGCGAGTTCCGGGTCGGCTGGCTCGGACACGGAGTCGAGCGACACGTGGCCGGCGCGCAGGTCCGGCTGGGATGCCGATTTAATCCAGAACATGTTTTTGGTCCTGGCGTCCATGGCCGCACGCCACACGTCGAGGTAGTCTGGTGTTTTCGCCCAGCCGCAGATCTCGCGCTGGCGGAGAAGCTCGGTGCACTGCGCTTCGTCACGGAAGTTGATGGGTTCGAGGATGCATTTTGGCTCGGCTGCTGGCTCGGAGGACGCCATATTGCAAAGTGTGATTTGGGGCTATCCCTCTTTCTCCTTCTCTCTGCTGTATTTTGTTTCGCTTTTGCCTCGCTTTTTTCCTGCTGCATCTCACAAATTGAGCCGTGCCAAATTGGCCGCTTCCAGTCATATATAATCGGGTCCTCAATACCCCTGTTCCTATTACCATAGTGCGAGGTGGATGACTTGATAGGCGGCCTAGAGTGGAGTATCCCCTATTACGTACAGTACGTAAGTAATTCTATTAGCTGAAAGAAGTCAAAGGCCTGTCCCTTTTGCATCCCTAAGGGCGTGTATGACATTACTTGCGCAGTCGCGCACCGCAGTCTTGAATGCTGAATCGAGCCGACGAGTGGACCTCAATACATGCTATTTATTCCTTCCCCTAGGGTCACTGATATGAAGCTTCAAAAGTAAGCACGCGGAGAAATGTGTACAGGTGTATATTTCCCTATATGACTCTTAAAGGTCGAACTCAGGAGCAAAACTTAATCGAAACTTGCGACAGCTGCTGTGCTATCTCCTCATCTGTCTTGTGTTTTCTCGAGACAGAACCATCAACCAGAATGAAGGAGGTCTAATGCCAGCCATATTTTTCATCGTCCAAAGCTCAGATGACCTTCTGTTCAGTTTATTGTCTTCAACAGTAGTAAAAGAAATAGTCAAATGTAGATACCGGATAATCGCCCTATGCACCCGGGTTCCCGGCAGGAGGTGAGCAAGAAAGTCACATAGAGCACTTGCTGGCGCTATGAGCCAATATCTATGATCCGAGACTGTTAAAAAGAGGATCATCGAGAGCACATCGCTTGAATTGTGTCTGTACATATGGGGAAACAGCACCTTTAAAAGCAGGGGATCTGCATTTTTTCTTTTCTTTCTTTCTTCGGACGGCGCGCATCTTGAGCTCATGCTGGTGTACACTCGACCATTCAACTCCGTTCTATATTGTCGATACCGGAAAAGGTCCATTATGTCCCTTTCAAATTGTGTTTAATCCGCCCTCAAAGTAAAACTCATGACGAGACAGTCGAGGACATCGTTCAACCCATGGCCTAATGCTAAAACGGGATACGAATGACAGCAAGTAGAACTGTGGTTCTACGGCTCTACTGCCTCTTATGATCCGTAGACATCATAGAACCAAAATTACGACATTCGAATGGCTGGGAAAGCCCGTCTCGTAGCCTCGCTGGCTGACCGTTCAGCGCCTTGGAAGCTCTGGCCAATGGACTTACACGGAGCAGCAGAGCACAGTATGAACATAAGAAGCTTTCGCACGGCCTTCTAAAGGCCTTGTTCGGATCCCAGATCAAAGGGGCAACTACTGCTAAATGCTAGAATACAATGCTGGCCTATGGCTGTACGTAATGAATTGATTTATGATGAGATCGCGCAGACTCTTAAGTTGTAGATGGCATATTCGACGTGCCTCGTCTTCCCTCATCTGTGTTTAAGTACTTCGTACTGTGCAAGATGCAGCCGCGTGTTTCGTACAAGCTCTCATGAGACAGTCCATGGAGCGTATAGTGGGAGCTCTTTAACGGATAGTTCGTTGTTATAGTCGAGATTTGTAATAGGGCCAGTCAAGTCTAGAAATTTTTAAATACAGCATTGCAGTATCTGGAAATCATGCCTACTTCGCACCTCGGCACCTCCATCGACGGCATCGTCTGGTCAGTGGCAGCAAAGACCTTAGGATATTAGGTCATGTAAGATCTGGAGATCTTCACAAAAATCTTCCGTTTCAAGATCATGTTGGAATGACTTGGAATATAGTATTTAGAAGGCTCAAATATCCTCGGGCTGATTGTTACTTGGCCAATATGGAGACGTTGAAGGGAGGCACGGACCGTGTAAATACGTTGTTCAAAGAGCAAGCTACTGTCTAATGCATCTCGGTTTGTCTCTAGTTGATGGAATCTCGAAACCAAGTCCAACTACGACAATCAGATCGACCAGTCTTGTCTACGCCCAGATGGCCAGGAATCCTAGATCAGAAGGTCAGTTCGGTTTGACATTCGGCGGGAGCTCCACGTCCGCTCCAGGAGGTAGTTCCTCGTCTGGCAACCCGATACCAAGCTCCACAATCTCGTCCCAACTGCGACCCATGCCTCCAGTGCCTTTCGTAAGGTCCGACTGCGTCAACTTCAGAGGTCCTCCCTCCTCAGCCACTGCCCTCTCGGCAAAATCATAGATTCGATAGTCCGCATTAAAGTAATGGTCCCCCGTGACAGCCTGCCTCATGAATCCGGAGTGCGAAACGACCACAATCACCTTCTCGGGCCGGTGATACAGCTCCTCCAGGTCCGACTGGGCGCGAGCGAGCAGGTTCTCTCTCTTGTACTTGTACTTGGCGCCAGCGGGCGAGACCTTATCCGGATAGACGGGGTCGACATGGCTGAAGTCGATCTTGGGGAACTCGGCGGCCACCACGGAGACTGACACGCCAGTGTCGCAGGGCTTGGCCGAGTTCTCCTGCCAGCCCGCGTGCGCCTGGATGGGCACACCCCGCTCGATGAGCCAGCCGAGGGACAGCATCGCCGTCTCGCAGGTGCGGCGCATGGCGCTGCTGATGATCAGGCCGATATTAGACTTGAGATCCTCGGGCAGATTCTCCTGGAGGGCCTGGCTCAGCTCGGCGCACTGAGCACGGCCAAGGTCTGAGAGTGGTGGGTCCCGGATCGTGTAATCTTGCGAAGCGTGTGAGTGAGTCGCAAATCCAAGGCCAAGGGAATGGGGCTAGGTGGGAGAGGACTCACCTTGGCTCACATTGTGTAAGGCTTGGGCATGGCGTATGAGGAGTAGCGTTGGAGGCATTTTGAGGTTCAATGTAGGGTGATGAATCTATTTGTTTCTTGGCTTTCTGGGCTGTATGTCATTAAGAAAATCAGGATTTGTTGAAATCAATGGCAGAAGTTTTAACCCGCCCAGTAATTTACAACATCTGGGGGAATTCCATACGTGGATGCTTTCGATTGTTTAGGAGAAGTGAGTAAGTTGATCGGCATGACATGTTGAAATGCCACCATGTCCCTGTGACTGCACCGACTCAGTACAGTGTGAAATGCGCTTCTACTGTCCCGCTGTGTTGACTAGGGTAGAAGAAACGCTCGGCAGGCAAACGTCAGTAGCTCTTCAACAATGCTGAACGCCAGCGATCGTAACCGCATTCTCCAAACAGTTACTACTCTTCATTTAAAAAAGAGTTAATTGTCACACACATATACAAACAGACACAGACTTCTCCTCTTCGCCATGACCAGTGTTGACGAGCTGTTCAAGGTGAGCCGTTCGGCTGTAGAGCTTCGCCTGCGAGGACACTGAGAACTGACCAGAAGCATTCCCAGAAATCGGGCTTGCCCAGCAAACGCAAGCTGGAACCGCTACGTGACCCAGGTGAGCTTTCCTTTCCCTAGCCTCCCTTGATAGTCTCCCTCTTCCTTTACTTTTGCATAAGTCACTCACACCCAAAACCTATAAGATCAAGTCTATAAATCCGCCAAGCTCTCCAACGGCTCCTCCCGACACGCCCAAGTAGACGATGCCACTGACGACCACGGCGACCTCGAAGCCGGACCCGCGCCGCCCCCCGATGGAGAAGACGATGATGGCGACTACGGCCCGTCGATGCCGCCCGGAGACGAGGACGAACCCGAAGACGAGGAGGGCCGCTTCTTCGGCGGCGGTGTGACCGCCCAGGAGTCTCGCGCGCTCGACTACATCAACGCGACTGACGCTGGCGACGACGCCTCCCTCTTGGCTGAAGAGAAGATCGACCTCGCGTGGCTGAAGAAGACAGCTCTCAAGTTTGAGCAGCGTATAAACAAGAACGCCACCCAGCGCGCAAAGTACGAGTCCGACCCGGCCAAGTTCATCCAGAGCGAGGCGGACCTCGACGCCGACATCAAGGCCCTGAGCATTCTCGGCGAGCACCCAGAGCTGTACCCGCAGCTGGTCGAGCTGGGCACGGTCGGGAGCCTGGTGGGCCTGCTGGCCCACGAGAACACGGACATCGCCATCGGGGCTATTGAGATCATCGGCGAGCTAACGGACGAGGATGTCGCCGCCGAGGAGGAGCAGTGGGATGCCCTGATCGGCGCCCTGCTCGAGTCAGATCTCGTGGGTTTGCTGGTGAGCAACTTGCAGCGGCTCAACGAGGATGGCGATGATGAGGCGGACCGAGATGGTGTGTACAAAGCACTCGGCGTCGTGGAAAATCTATGCTCCAATTCTGCCACGGCTGAGAAGATCGGGGCGGAAGAGGGCCTCATAAGATGGCTTCTGCAGCGGATCCAGAAAAAGGAGCGACCCATCACGCAGAACAAGCAATATGCGGCCGAGGTCCTGGCAATTCTTGTGCAGAGCTCACCTGCAAACAGGAGGAAACTGGCATCTATGGATGCGGTCGATGTCATGCTGCAGCTGGTCGCTTCGTACCGGAAGCTGGACCCAGAGAAGGGCGAGGAGGAGGAGTACATGGAGAATCTATTCGAAGCGCTTACAAGCATTGCGGACGAGCCTGAGGGGAAGACAAAATACATCGAGGCTGAAGGTATCGAGTTGTGTCTGATCATGCTGAAGGAAGGCAAGCGCAGCAAACCTGCTGCTCTGCGCATGATCGACCACGTGGTGGGTGGCGCGTCTGCAGCGGAAGTGTGTCAGAAACTGGTGGATGCGGGCGGCCTCAAAACGATTTTTACCATGTTCATGAAGAAACATCCGGATAACCAAACCACCGAGCATCTGGTCGGCATCTTCTCGTGGATGCTGCGCCTCCTGCCAGCCAACTCTTCAGAGCGGATTCGACTCCTGGCCAAGTTCGTGGAGAAGGATTATGAAAAGGCCGAAAAACTGATCAAGCTCCGGCGGGAGTTTGCAGCGCGGCTGCGGCTCATCGACGAGCAGATGGACAAGGAGAATCAGCGATCTTCAGAAGAGGATGCAGACCTGGAAGATGAGCGTTTTCTGCGCCGGCTTGATGCGGGCCTGTTCACACTGCAGACAATCGATGTTGCCCTAGCTTGGTTGATCGCCGAAGACGACGGCGCACGGAAGAAGATCATGGCTTGGCTGGCGGACCGAGATGAGACATTCGAGGTCATCAAGACCTCGCTGCAGGAGCGGCTTGCTGCCATTGACGATAAGGGGTCTCAGGATGGCAAGGACAGCGCCGAGATGCTGACGACGCTGATGGAGTTTTTGTAATTACATGATACCACCATAGAATGGGACAAATGCACAACATGTTGCAATTCAAACCATAGATCTATATGTCACTCGTCAAGTTGTACGGTACTCCATCCCCCAGCTGCCCGTGTCTTTCTGTCATTCCCAAAAGATCAGCCGTTCTAAGAGGACAACAAGTCGCCTCTGATCTTGCCTCCACGCCCGCCCTGCTGCGCTCCAGTCGCTCTTTTCTCAATACCCGCCCATCAATCACGCCGATGTGGGGGGCACAGGCTTGACCTCGAACACGGCAGTCAGCAGGTCCTTGACAACCTTGTCCTGGTTCGTCTTGCCCGACTCCTTGATCTCCTTGATCTTCCCCTCGGCCTCCTTATTTGCTTCTTCCTCGGCTTTCTTGTTTCCTTGTGAGTGCTGTGGGAGAATTGGGACGTCTCGTTAGTGACTCATGACCGAACGGACCAAGCGCAATGACAAGATATTGGTTGCTAGGACTGGCAGGGGGAAATTGTGGGCTGAGACGGGCTGTTGTCCGTACCTCGGCCTCGAACTTCTTGTACTCGTCTTCCTTGTTCGACTTGTACTGGTCTATCTCCTTTCTGGCCTCGTCACGAGCCTCCTTGACACGCTTTGTCCGATCTGGTTGCCATGTCAGTGAGAGTGTCTCTCTTACCCACGCTGAATCGTGGGGTTTCTCGTAAGGGAGATGTAGGATGTTGTGGCGGGTTGCGTACATTCTCGTGCTGTTTTTGGACACCATCGTCAGCTACACTTATGTCTTGCATCATGTGTCTTGGGAGGGGAGATACTAGGACATCGCCGTACCCTTCTGAACAATCTTGGAGGCGTCTTTCTCAGCCTATCAATATTGTGTAAGCCACTTGCCCCCATCTAGAAAGTATGTATCGGCCATCCTACCTCCAGGAGGGTCTGAATGCCCGCCGAGTTCTGCGCAGACTGTCATTCCATTGTGTCAGCTCTTCGCTTCGGCCAGAAGATCGTCTCGGAGTCGTTGCCCACCATGATGACAAGATGAAAACGGGAAATCGTGGACGAGTCGGCGGAGAGAGGGAGGAGGGAGGGTTGGGGAGGGTTGGGTCGGTCAAAAGTGTGTCTTGTTGGGTACTCCTGGTTGCGGTTGTTGTCGAGAGTTGGAAAGATAATGAATGGGAGGAAGACGGCTATTACGACCACCAACTCGCTGGGATGCCCAGCGATGATGGAGAGGGTGGGACAGCTCCAGCGGGAAGCTTACCTGGTGCTATTACTGGACAGTACAGGGGTTGTGCCGGGGGGTGGGCAGCCATCCGGCAGCTAACTGCCTGCCGCCGCGAAAGTATGACGGCGACAGTGCTATGGGAAATAATATTTCGAGTCGCATGGTCGCTGCTGCTCCCGGGTGCGCCTAGGCTTGCTTGACCACCTTCCATGCTCGCACGATGATATAGTAGCTCCTGAATTCCGTCCTCCCGAACCCCCCCCCCCCCCATCTCCTTCAACACTCTCCTTGACCATCCCAGGCAATCACGACGATGGCCTCTCGCGGCTCAAAGATCGCTCTCGCCAGCACATCACTCTTCGCTGTGACGACCATCGGTCTGGTGCATTTCCAGCAACAGGCCGAGAAAGCCGTATGCGTCCCCTTCTCTTCTTCGTATCCTGCCGCCTGCTTCCTCTGTGCTGACGATATGGACCGGCCGGTCCTACCCAGGCCATGCACCAAGGCGTCGTCCGCGACATGGAACAACAGCGCGTCAAGCGGGAGCGCCAGCTCGACTTTGAGCTGCAGAGGCAGCTGGAAGCCGAGTACAAGCAGGAGCAGACTGTGCGGGCCTCTTCCGGCGCCGTCCTGGACAGTGTGAAGAAGTGAAATGACATGGAGAAAGAGCAAGAAGAAAACACAGAAGAAAAAACAGAGCTGGCCCAGCTGAGGTCTTCCCCCCGGCGAGAGCGGAAGGGAAGGGAAATCATTACAGGGCCAGCAAGCCACATGCCAAGATCTTTAATGGTTCGAGGTGATGGCGCTGCTCCATCAAAAAGAGGAAAATCTGTCTTCCAAGGGAGATGTTTTACGTATGAGTGTGTGGCTAGTACGCCGCCACCGATCTACTCGCTTGACGGGAGGGCTCTTCTCTGTTAAAGCACAAGATTCAAACACTGCTCGTGATGAGCCTCGCCCTAATGCAGACCGCATATTATTGAAATAAAAAAGCAGGCCGAGTTTCCAATGCTATTGCCACGAAGACTGTCAAAACTTCTGCGAAACAAGACACGAAGGAAGGAACTTCATTAATATCAGGACACAGTCCTATTTTCTCGCCAAGTCTCCTCATCTTGCAATGCGCCAGGGAGATTAGACTCCATAGGCAACTAGTAGAAAACCATACATCGCCACTCAAGAATGCGCTGCTTCTCGATACGTGAAAACCCGGTCACGTCAATATTGTATCTTCTGGTTTGGGCTTGCAAACTACAACAGGCGGCATCTTTCTTTCTAGAACTTTCGAATCACTTTAGGTCTTATTTCCGCCTGTAACGCCCCCGGCTCCCGTTCCTGATATGAATCATTCTGGTTGTGATAGACATCGCCCAATTTGGCAATATCGATCATACAGGTCTCCTTCAACGGTGAAACTACTCCCGGGGTCCGTTTTTGGGGTGATTTTCTCTCCATTCCTCCTGGCTATGGGGGACCATTCCACCACAAAAGACCAGCAACTCCAACGCCGAAATCCATGCATACCATTTTTGCTTTTCTCGTCCTCTAGCCGCGCGAACTGCCAACGGCACAACAAGATGAGGGGTCATGAGGCGTCTATGGCTCCACTAAGCGCAAGCTGGAGAGAGCGCGGAAAAGAGAGGGAGAAAGCGCATCGATGAACAGGATTGCTCATCTAATGGAAACACCCGAACGGTCCGTGAACATGCGTGAGGCAATGTTCATAGCCGCAAGCTCCTGGAAGAGCAGCTTGGCAGCGTACGGAATGTAGACCTGTGCGATTTTGGTCTTGTTCTTGCAAGGCCGACACTCGAAGGTTTGTTTGGTGAGATTACTGTAGTATAGCACGTTAGTAAAGCGAAGGGGCTAGGGACAACAGGCAATAAATGGGAAACTCACGCGATAGGCGTCATGAGTCCACAAATCTCGCAGATGTGGACTCGGAACGCATCTGAAACCTCGAATAGACGCTCCTTCAGGAAGGCAGCGGCGCCGTGAGCTATCATACAGTCACGTTCCATTTCTCCGAAACGCAGACCACCATCTCTAGCACGACCCTCGACGGGCTGGCGTGTCATGATCTGCACTGGGCCACGAGCACGTGCGTGTATCTTGTCGTCCACCATGTGACGGAGACGCTGGTAGTATGTCGGGCCGAAGAAGACCTGCGCTCTGAGTTTGCGGCCTGTGTGTCCATTGTACATGACTTCAAAGCCACGCGATTGGTATCCGTGCTGGCGGAGAAGATCCGAGATCGAGTCGACCGTGACTTCGGTGAACGGAGTCGCATCGCCCTCCATGCCCTTCAGTGTCGCCAGTTTTGACATTAAGCACTCAATCAAATGAGCAATGGTCATGCGAGACGGAATAGCGTGCGGGTTGATGATAATATCGGGGGTGATACCCTCTCGAGTGAAAGGCATGTCCTCCTGCCGGTAGGTGACACCGATAGTGCCCTTTTGACCGTGGCGGGAGGCAAATTTGTCACCAATCTGGGGAATTTTGGTGGTTCGGACGCGCACTTTTACGTAGCGGAGGCCATCCTGATTGGTTGTGACAATAACAGAATCAATGATACCGCTCTCCGTGCTTCGGAGGGGCGTGGAGGCGTCGCGCTTCACGTGCTGCTCGGTTCGTTGGCCGAGCTCCTGGTTGTCGGCATTAATCGGCGATGTCTTGCCGATAATAATATCCTCACCAGACACCCGGACTCCTGGTGCGATGATGCCGTCGTCGTCCAGCTTGTCATACGTGCCGTGCTTCAGACGGAGAGTGTCGCTCCTAAAGGGTTTCTCGAATGACTCGACGACGTTGATACCGACGCGCTTCTCCGAGTCGGTGTAGGACCGGAAAAACAGACTGCGGAACAAACCACGATCGATACTGCTCTGATTCATGATGACGGAATCTTCCTGGTTGTATCCAGAGTAGCAGGCGATAGCGACGATGGCGTTCTGCCCAGCCGGAAGTTCTCTGAACTTTAGGAATTCCATGGACCGGGTCGTGGCGAGTGGTTTTTGAGGGTAGTAGAGGATGTTCGCCATGGTATCCATGCGGCGAGAGTAGTTGGTGAGGAAGAAACCCATGGCTTGTTTACCCATGGCCGACTGGTAGGTGTTACGAGGGGACTATATACATTGTCATCAGCAAACGTGCGGCCATGAGAGTGCAGTCTTGGAAGTTTACTCACCTGATTGTGGTCCGGGAAGGGAATGATGCTGGCGCAGATTCCAAGAAGCATAGCGGGATGGATCTCACAGTGGGTGTACATGTGAATATCCGGGTTAATCCTGGTCTTGACACGGGCATTCAAGCTCCTGCCATCGTCCTCAGGCTCCTCGTCTTTGCCGTCCTTGCCCCGGAGCTTGCGTTGACGGAAGTCTTCAAGGTCTTCAGGGGTCATACAAATCATGGCTGTCTCCTCTTCCTCGGCGTCGAGATACTCAATGACGCCGCTGTTTTGCAGACCATCCCACCCAAAGTAGTCCTCGTCGTCTTTCTTTCTGGAGTACTTGGCATCATCCTCAAGACGCCTGCAGTGCTCCTTGGTCAGAGCTAGGGTCCCCTCCTCGGCTCCTGTTTCGTTGTCCGGCGTGTTGACGACGAACAGAGGTCGCATCACACGACCGGCATCAGAGAAGATCTTGAACTCGCGATCACGGATATCTCGCACCAGAGAGACCTCATGAGAGATGATGCACCGGCGTCGAAGCTCTTGGACAAGAGTGACCAAGTGCGCCGGCTGGCTGTGAACACCAACCCACGTGCCGTTGATGAAGATCTTGGTGGCATCAGGGCTGGCGCCGGGCTCGTATTCCTCCAGCACTTCCATGTTGCGTTGGACCATGAAGTCCTTGATAGGCTCCGCTGGGGATCCGACACTGACGTAGCACATAAGCGACAGATTCTTGACAAGACCACAAGCCTGACCCTCGGGGGTCTCTGCAGGACAGACCAAGCCCCAGTGGGTATTGTGCAGCTGGCGAGGCTTCGCCAGCTTACCATCACGCCCAATGGGAGTGTTTGTGCGTCGCAAATGAGACAGTGTCGAGGCGAAGGTGTATCGGTTCAGAACCTGAGAAACACCAGCCGTAGAACTCATAGCCTTCTTCTGCTCACCCCAGTTGCCGGTCGCAAGGGAGTATTTGAGACCGTTTGTGAGTGTGGAGTGGCGGATGCCCAACGCAAGGTCAAAGTGCTTGCCCTCGCTGACGCACCGCTTCATGTATGCCATCATATCGCCAGTTAGCTTCTTGACAATGTTGCGGAACAGCTTTGCTAAAAGCGGCCCAGCCAGGTCGAGACGCTTCTTGCCGAAATGATCACGGTCATCGGTGTCACGCCGGCCCAGGGCACACTGTAGCAGTTTGTGCGTCATGTATCCGAGAAAGTAGGCCTTGCGGGTCTCGCAACCCTCTGTCTGCGCAATGTGGGGAAGCAACTCTTTCTGGAGGATCTCCTTTGCGTTTTTCATCCGCTGGATCTTGGAGGCGCTGTGCCCCGAATTGCTACGCTTCGCAATGTAGTCCAGAGCAACCTCACGCTCCTGAATTGCAAAAGCCTCCTCAATGCAAGGCCGCAACATCTCCATCATCTGTGTGTCTTGTCGGTCATAACAGACGGCATTCAAGATGTCCTCGTCACTGATGACCCCGAGCGCGCGGAAGACGATGGCGATCGGAATTTCCTTCTTAACGTAGGGCAAAGTCGCTTGGATCGTCTGTCCGAAGCCTCCCCGCGCGGTCTCGCCCTTGGCCTTGAGCTTGAGCGTCGTCGAGCTGATGAGGCGCGAACCCTTCTCGAGAGCGCTTCGAATCTCGGCCTGGTACAGATCGGGGCTCGGCTGCGCCTTCTTGAAGACCTGCACAATGTTGGCAGCGGAGCGCTCCTGTGCGATCAAGACCTTCTCGCTACCATTGATAATAAAGTAGCCACCTTGATCGTAGGGACACTCATTCAGCATAAACAGGCCGTCATCGTCCTCGCCGCGCAGATGGCAAATCTGGGACTTGACCATGATGGGCAGTTTTCCAATGTATACCATGTCCCGCAGGTGCTCTGGTGTGCTCTTCTTCGACGCTGGGTCCTCCTCAGCCTGGTCCTGGTCCCACGCGATAGTGGTTGGCAGCTCTCCAGTCTCGTTCCAGTGTTGGTGTTGATCGGCGTCCATTTCATTAACGGCGACCTTCCTCTCCCTCGCGACCGAGACAGTCTTTGTTATTTTGACGTAGAGCGGGCAGGAGTATGTGAGGTTTCGGTCGCGACATTCGTAGGGAAGCAAGTTCTTGATGCTGCCGTCTGCCTCGGTCAGAGTCGGGCGGGTCATCAAAATGTTGCCGAACTTGATCTCGTATCGGCGAATGCGGGCAGGCTCATCATCATCGGTCTCTGGTAAAGTCTGGTCGAGACTGACGGTGGAGTATTCGTCGATCAGGGACTGGACGGTGCTGTTGGTAAACTCATCGAAGGAGTCGATCTGCTGGGAAACGAGGCCCTTCCTATTGAAGAAAGAGGAGATGACGGTCCAGCAGTCTTCAGCAGTGATGAAGCTGTCATCGTAGTCGCCCTCATCCCCATCTCCACCGAAGTCGTTTTCCCACACATCATCGCCATAGGCGGCCATCTTGCCGGAAGGTTGCGCTTACTGCAACGGTAAATTCGCGTGGATGATAGAGTCGCAGAGAGACAGTAGCGCAGGAGACTTGCAGTCAGGAATCGCGTGGCTTGGTAGGAAGGAGGCAGGATCCTAGAAGGTCAAGAAAGAGGCAGAAGGAAAGAGGAGAAGGACGCGAGGCAAGTAAAGTACGAAGTGATGGTGATTAGAAATGGCGGCCGACCACCAGACAGCTGGGTCGCATCGACTCCAAAGATGCACGCAGCTTCAGATCATCAAAGAAAATGAAATGATGGGATTTCACAACCAGAATAGAAAGTGCCGGAGGAGGCCAGATGGATTACGCCCTGTTCTGGTGGTGATATTTGAAAGGAAGGGTGGTGGACGACAAGTCGTGTCGGTGCACGTCGTCTGGGGATTTTTGTTGCTCGAGGTTCTTTGCTATGGATGGGAGGCGACCTGATGCTGCTGTATCAGCCGCGGCCACTCCCCTGCTAACTGATATTGGTTAGTATACCTTGCATCCATGACCCTGTCACTCCACCCCCTGCTGGCCAACCCTTACATAATCAACGACTACTGAAAAGAGACGTCCAGCTATAATAGTCCCCACACTTTTTTCTCTTAACTTGTAAACAGAACAGATGTCGAAAAATATTCGAAAAGCATTCACCTCCAACTACATACCCTCTTGATATTCAGTTGTCTATGCTGTTATAATTTTTCTAGAAGCTTTCTCTTAACTTATATCAACACTAAGAACCAACCTATCCTGGCGCTATAACCACCTCTTATTCAATATTACATGTCGGCCATAACTCACATCAGCTCTAGGCTTCAGGCCCTGTGACACAAACTCTCTGGGAAAGCACTGGGCATTTCGTATCTGCTTGTCACAAAAAAGCTAATAACGTTTTAAGAGTAGGAGATAGTAACAGCACATTATTGTGGTAGTAAGTGGTGAATGTGGTGGAAAAGTCAGGCTATTTGTTTATCATAGGTATAGGAAATCAGTCGCAAGTATTCATCAGCCTATAAAACAATATTACATATTTCAGTTATATACCTAGGTAACTCTCACAGTACTGCAGCTTGTTAATAGTACATAAATTGATTATGTGACAAAAGAGCAATGAGATATCATCATGGACAAGTCGAACTGTACATTTGAACAAACTAATAGTGATACATATAGAGCATTGATGATCTCACCTACAAAAATAATCCAGGTTGCTTTGCAATGATCTACATCAATTATTCAAAGAATTCCAATCAAACTCAGCCATGGCTCAAAAGTATGTCTCAGTCATATGCTTTTGGATGTCATGAACCTCTAATCTGTTCTATAGGGAATGGCTTTGGAACACTTTATAAATAACAATCTCAACCGCAAAATGCCTTTGAGCATCTGGTCAACAAACCCAATCCACCAACTTTTCCCTGAAATCGCCCTTAACCAAATTCGTAATACGCCAAATTCAGCAATTTCGTCAAGTATTGAGAACACCATTTATCTCTGAAGATAAATATTTGTCTCTTGAACTCGGTTCTCGATCGATTTTCCAGAAACAGATTATTCCACAAACAACATGCCTACTGACAACCACAAGAAGGACCACCACAAGAAGGGCCACCACAAAAAGGACAGCCACCAGAAGGACAAACACCATTCCCCCAATTGCGGAGCATGCAGGTCAAAACTACAGCACTGCCCTCTCGGGCATCTCCGTGAGGCCAGGCTTGTTGACACACAGTCCGATATTCCAAACCGAAATGCTCTCGAATACTTCTCATTAAAGGGTAAACCGACATCCAGGCATCGTCCTTACAGCTTCGACTCTAAGTCATGCCAGTCTTCACATAGCACAGAGGATCATGGTAGGAATGCTCAACCGCCATCACCGGAGCAGCAACATTCTAGCCAAGACTTTGAACCCTTTGACACGGAAGAGGAGGCCCCGGCCAGTCTCCCAGAAGCAGATCGGCATGATGCTGTTGAGAGCAGTCTTGGCTCTGAATCTTCGGGTGCCCCATTCATGTCTGGCGCACAACCAGCTCCAGTAGATAATCACGGTGGGAGTTCCTCGTCTCAGGGGCATAGCTTTACCTCTGTATCAGGCCATGTGCGAAGTAGGCGCCGTCCAGGGACAGCGCAGTCATCTTCGCCAATGACCCAAGGGCAAACTCGCTCCCGAGCCCTCCCAGATCGACATCGCAAATCAGGCAACCGGACCGGGAGTCATGGACGAGATGCCACCATGGAAGTATTTGAGTTCAGAGAAGACAGCACAATCTCAACATCAGTGAGATCTTTGCATAGTGCTTCCGACAACTAGAATTTCCTGTCAGGGGACTAAGGTATGTCGAAGGGCCATGACGACTTGGCGACTCAAGAAGCCATTGCGAGAGAACACATACATCGAATGACAGCTACCATGTCTTCCTGTACTATTCCCGAGGACTACATTCGGCGCATTACCATGAAGCACCTCATTGTGACGTGGCTCTGCCCATTGATTCCCTAGAAAGACATGATAAGGAGATTAAGCTATGCATTTCGTTACTTGAGTATTTAATCAAGTAGAAATACAAGACATGATACCTATTTTCTATTGATTGCATATGATTTATTCTCAGTGCCTCTCCATGATACAACAATTTTTCTCCACAGTCTATGCAGCAGCAGCATTGCAGACTTTGCAGATAAGGATTCAGCTTTATAATTGGAATTAAACTTTATAGTACTTTCTAAATGCAAGCTCTGCTTTTCCTGGCATGCTATTATACTGGGAACTAGAACTGGATACTTATATGATTTTGTTTACAACCCGGACTTTACCATCAACAGTATTCATCAATGTTGTCAATAGTTTCTCGACTGAGTTATGAGAAAAACCCAAGAAGGAAGAAGAATAGGGAGGGCACTGAGGTTTAGGTGTGAACAAAGTCATCAATGTTATTGGGGATCGCGCACTTTCTATGCTGCAACGACATGAATGTAAACAATGTTGCAGTTCATTTAGAGGCTGCATAGGACATAAAGTACGAGGCAGAAATGACTTATATCACGCACAACATCGAATATCATTGATTGAGATATTGTGTGTCGCTCAGAGCTAGGTGACATGACCCCACTTTGACCTCACAGCAGAGCAACTTGAAATCTTGTACAAGTCTGTAGTATGTCACACAGAATGTTCATCTACTAACCCATGTATCTCAACTCCTGATGATAAACGTCAGCCAAAGATCTTATCATCATCCTGAGCCGGTCTGAGCGTGTCAATCACAATTCTTCGCATATGCCAATCAGAATTTTGACACAGTAGGTTCTGGCGCCCAGCATAGTCACAAGGAACAAGGTAAGGAAGTTGCTAATACAGACTCAAAGATTCAGCAACAACAGGCTATGCCGTGTCAGTAGGACGCACGAAGTCAATTACTTCTCACGGAACGCCGTGATACGGTACGAAAATGAATATAAGTACGCCTCTGCTTGAGCAGTCATTTTGTTTACCAACGTCTTCACATCGCTCATACATGAATCAGGATGCAGAGTTTGAAGACTTGTGAACAACCGCTAAGATCAAACCTGCCTACATTCCAATACATTGAGCTGTTACTGACCACTATCGAGATTGGAACGTCCTCTTCGTGGCCTGACACTTTGATATTCTTCACAGCCTAGCCTTGCGTTTTTTTCTTTCAGACCAAAATGCCTCACGAACATCATCACTCGTCCCACCATAAGAAGTCCCACCACTCGTCCGGGAACCATGAGTCTGGGCATCGTTCATCTGGGAGCCATCAAGGCGAACACCACGCTTCTGGGAGCCAGTCTGCTGGACACCAGCACGCGTCTAGCTCCCACCACCACCATCACCATCACCACCACGAGACTTCAAGCGAGCGAGAACGTCGTCATAAGAGAGAACAGGGAATATATTCCCAGAAATACGACTGCAACGGTAGCTTTCTGGAGGCCCCTCCCATAGTTCAGTTTTTTGGAGGAAGAGTCTATGGAGCTCACGGACCGCAGTCTCATATGAGGCCCAGCCGGTGGCCCGGATTCACAACATGGATGGCCGGAGGCTCGATCAGGCCACATGGCGACTGGAGTTCATACGCTGATTCTTATCACACTCACGGCTCCCAACACGGGTCGTACAATGGGGAGGGTGCTGAGCCCGATCCTCATGCTACTACCTCTGCGTCATCCGAGAGCTCACAACAGACTGCCCGAGCAGCAGCAGGAGAACATTCAGCGCCGGAACAGGCGGTCGAAGAGCCTGACAGATCCAATCGCGGCGAAGGTAGGGGTAGTAGTCATAGCTCACGGCACTCCGCACAACACTGAGAAGCTACCCTGCCGGATAATTCCCGCTGGCTGATGTTTGCATCCATGGCTTTGGGAAGTGCCTGTTTTGCGCCGAATTCCGTTAACAAGGTGATGATACTGAGTTTTATGGAAACAAGAACATGTTCGACGTTTTAGCTGCAGCAAATTAGTCATATGAACTTGAACTGCTTCACTTTAACACGATGCGGACATGCAAGAGATTTCTGGGAGATTTGTTACTTGTACTCAGTTTGCAAAGCACAATAAACTCTTGCGTCTTCCCCCAAAAAGATGACATCAAATCAAATACGTTCATGTGTGGTGACAATGTTGAATCCTCGTCACTTTAAATCGGTCTAGAATTTCACTGACCAAGAATGGGCTTTTGAAGACGCTCGCTAATACCTTTTGGACCACCAAACATGGTAAGACACAGGTGATGAGACTGCGAACCAAGCCCCGGAAGACTTTAGATAGGTACTTAGCATGCAATATATCATCAATACTTGACTACTTACTTCTTTGTATCAAGTACGCAGTACTAAATCTTGTCTCTTGAGGCTAGGCGCGGCTAGGAGCGATCGTTCCACGTGGTGCCGTCCGCTAGAAATTTTAGACAGACGAGCAGCAAGTACTTAAGATTCACGAGTATGAATACGATTGTTGGATATGTTCGGACCAACCAATATAATTGCTGTCTCATGAATCTACGCACCAGACCCGGGCCTTTCCAGTAGCACCACTAGCTATAATTAACCAATCCTCCACACCACATACAAATCGAAGACCATCAAGAAGTTCAAACAATAAGATTCAAGCACATACGCACTCGTTCCCAAGACAACACCTTTACACCAGACGCAATGCCTAAACGAAAGGAAAATCCCAACGGGACAAAGATGTCAGGGGCCCTCGCCGATGGAGAGTTGTTGTGGGATGCTCTCACGAAGCCATCCAGAAGCAAGCGTGCTGTCTCCCCCTCGAGCCGGAAGAGCATCCCAACTTATAGCCATGCCACTCTTGAGTATCTTGCCTGCAAGAAGAAAACCAAGACAAGTGGGAAGGGGAAGAGCAAGGCACATGAGCCATCAAGAGCAGGGAACTCACCTGCTCCGGGACGTACCAAAACTGCAGCGGCTCTAGAATATTTCGCCTGCATGAAAAGACCGAAGAAATTCTCGAGGGGGAAAGCAAAAGGAAAGCAACCATCCGCTTCGCCAAGTCTCGATTCTGTTACGTCTGCAGGCTCCATGCCTGGGCCTAGTCGATAATCTGGACGATGAGAGAATCTTTGCAAGGCGTCATGCTCAAGCATTCAATTGGACATATTTTCTTCCTGCAGTCTACTCAAAGGCTGGATTTAACAGTCAAATGATAAACACAATCCCATTAGCATTGTATGTATGTTTATGCCGGGATTTGGGATCAGATGGCATGGGCTCTCTCGTCAAACCGAACAAAATCACTGCTTTTGAAACAAATCTGACAATTTTACGCTCTAATGTCTTCCACTTGAGGTGTCGAAATATCTACTAGGTAGTCTTCCCAACACTTTTTAAACCTCATCCAATCTTTCTCCTGATAATCATTATAATTAAGGTTCAACCCACCCTCAAGCCCAAGAATAACACTCATCTGCAATCGGCACCGTAACATTATACAGCGACTCGGACCAAAACTCGGTGACAAAGAGTTCCAGGTTAAACTCAAAATCGCTCACCACCTCGACGCCGTTGCTACACCCAGCCCCAGCCACAACCGGCGTCACCGTCACATTGGACCCCGTGCCGGCGCTGACACTCTGTGCGCCGTCCAGAGTAGCAGTGACGGGGAATGACACCTCCGGCGTGAGCCCCGCGCTGAGGTCCAGCAGCCCGCCCAGGATCTCAAAGTCGAGCTCGACCGTCACGGAGACAAACGGGGTGACCCCGACGGCGGCCTCCTCGCCGATGGTCAGGTTGGCGTGGTAGCTCGGCGTCCAACCCGCAGCCGTGGTGCCGTTCCCGACCAAGTCAAGATGGACGCTGGCGCTGTCAATCTCTGCGCCGAGGTCGAGCACGATGTCCACGGCCGCGTCGACGCTGATCTCGGCGCCCACAGCCAGGGTCAGCTCTGGGCCGAAGGTCAGGATGCCGGGCACGTTGACGAGGTAGTACTCGACCCCGTCGCCGTACGAAAAGTTCCCGTCGTAGGGGGCGGTGACGTCCAGCTCCAGCACCAGGTCTACCGAGGTGGTCGTCTCGACGTCCACGTACAGCGAGGCGAGGGTGGCCGAGCTAACGTCGAAATCCAGGTAACCGCCGAGCGTCACGGACAGCGCCACTGCGCCGCTGTCGGCCTTGGCTGTGAAGTATGGGTCGTACTCGTACAGAGTGGTGGCGGGTAAGTCCCATTCCGTGGCGATGGTCACATCTGAAGGGTCGATCACGACGTCTCGCCTCCGGCGTCGTGTGGATGCGACAGTGCTGGTGGAGGAGGGGAGGCCTGAAAAGTTGGCGCGCATGTAGGCTGAAAGGATCTGTCAGAGAGACGCAGTCGAAACACGCAAGGAGAAAAGAAGAAGGAGAAAAGAAGAAGGGGAAAAGAAAAGGGGAGGGGGAAAAAAAGAGGCCGGTCGCTCTTACAAGAAATATTCGTGACATTTGTCTTCTCGGCACTCGCCACAAGAGACGACGCACTCGAATTAGTCGTCCACTCCGCCGCGACAAAGAAACCTCTCTCAAACTCCGTGTCACAGTCGCCCATATGATTCGTCACCAGCACCAGCTCATCATAGCCACTCCACTCGGCCAGGGCAGCATCCAGAGTCTCGCTGCTGTTGAACACCATGCTCACGCTGTCCACCGAGCACTCCACCGCCGTGATGCTGTTGATGCTCTCAAGGAGCACGCCGGGAGAGGTGGTCGTCAGGCTGACGTTGACGTACTTGGTGCTATTAAGGCCGTAGGAGAGCATCAGATCTGTCTGTGGTGCGAAGGTGTTTACAGTGGATGAGGTGGTGTCATTCTGTGGAATGGGCCCGAGGGTGATGTTGCTGGAAGCCGTCGCGGTAGCAGCGGCTGAGCCGATGAAGGCTAAGGAGGCTATGCCCGTGAGAAGAGAGGCAGCAGCCATGTTTGCAAAGACAGGAAGATTAATTACTTGGCCAGCTGGTACACAGAAAGACAATTGCTGCTGCTACTGATGGAGGAACGACAGGGCTGAGGAATCTCCCACAGATTGGGAGAGAGAGCGAGAGCACTTGAGACCTGATGAGGCCAGGAAACCCCATGATATTTCATCACAAACGGCATTGAGTGATGTTCCGTCTCTCCCTCCCTCCCTCCCTCCGCACTGCAGGCTTTGGTTCTCTGGCATGCACAAAAGTGAAAAGGGAATCAATCATCTCCGGAAACTTACTCGTTCTGCGTCGTATCGGAGGGGGATACTCGGACCTGCAGAAGTGGGAACCGTACCCTCGTCGATAATACCCTGAATTTACCACCCTCCTCCGGACCTCCTCCGGTATGCGCAGTCAAATTAAACAGGCATCTTCCGAGATGGCGTTTCGGCAGATTTTGTCTAGGCCCGGGACTGATCCCTCATGACATGTGCCACGGCGTAGCGTACCCTACGATCTTGTTCGTAATCACCCACGATCCTATGAAATTGCCTAGTAAGCAGGTTAAGTGAAGAATGATGGGGGCCACCACTCTTGTCTTCATACAACTTGCTGCTGCTGAAGAAGCATCCGTCACACCTCAGCCGACGGCCGGCTATCTGAACAACGTCTGTTTTCGATTGGTGAATGCCAACGACCATCGTTGAAATTGAAGCACGTCAAGTAAACCTGGCATGATTCCAGCAGCCCTGGCTTGTGCGATAATGGAGTCAACATTTCTGTTCCGCGGAACCCATTCTGCGTGGGGCACTGTCCGGGACCAAGAAACCTAAATTATTAAGAGCTGTCACATAAACACGTGAAAGACGCAGGTTCAAAAAGCCTCGCGAGAGCCCCCCCCCCCCGGTTGGCCCAATGCACGTGGACTCTTTTGTTTGACGACAGCTGCCAGTCAAGGGGTTATGGAATTTCGGCCGAGCGGTGCGTTGCGGCGGGCCATTCCCGCTTTTGGGCGTCTGAGCCGAGTCTATTGTATGAGTTGACGATGACTTCCGACCCCGGTCCTGATACGGGTACTTACTGATGATACCTTGGTACACAGAATGGCGAGGAAGCAAAGATACTGTGAGTGCATAGGTATGCGAGCGCGCGCTCACAGGAGTGGGATTATTGGGCTGACAACAGCACGAGAGAGTCTGCTCCGGTGACTGAATAGCTGACTGCTTTGGATTGGGAACTGGCCCCAATTCTATGCCCCGACGTAAGAGGGGGTTGGGTTACACAATATACTGAACAAGTCAAGAGCAACCAAGCGCCGTGAGAAACGTGCTCGTGCCTCTTAAACTGGAACAGACACGATGGAACCTTTTCCTTTCTTCTTTTCTTCTTCGGTCTATTCTGGTCTGGGGCCTATATACGCGCTCCAATGGCACATGAGAATGATCACCCGGTGATACAGATCCCACCAAAGTCATCATCCATCGTCCAGATGCCTGCCAGGCCAGCAACCTCGACCTCCTCGACAGGCCTCTCCTCTTTGCCCAAGAAGAAGTCGCCTCGTCCCTCCCTGCGAGGCAGGCGGCTCATGAATCTCTTGGCCCAGTCCGAGACCGCCGGGTCCCCGGTCTCGTCCCTAGCCTGCTTGAGGAACGACATGAGCTGCGTACCGCCCGTGCCCTTCAGATCCTTCCTGGCGGATGTGTCCAGGGCGATGCCTTGTGGTCCTTTTTTAGTAACGACCTGCGGGGTGGTGGTGGTGCTGCGGGCCTGCTGCTGGGGCTGACGGGACGCCGTCGCGAGGTTCACGCGCTGGCGGACGGCCTCTGGGCTACGACTGCGGCTACGGGCGCGCTCTGCCTTGGAAGGCGTGACGATGTACCGCGTGACGATGGCAATGTGGCGATCGCGCAGCTTGCTCAGCATCGCCAGGCAGGCGTCGTAGGCGACACGGAGCCCTTGGTCGTGAGGCCCTTGCTCCTCGACAAAGTCACGGATGTTGGCGACAGATCCGACATCGTTGAGGAAGCGCGCGTGCGGGCCTGGCATGTACTTGCGCATCTCCATGATGAAGTTGTGTCGGGGCGCAGGCGCCCTACCACGGCTGCCGTCGGACTCAGAGGCAGAGCCATCAGCAGCAGCAGCTCTCAGACCCGTCGGTCGGTGCTCGACGCCCAGCACCAGGTCGAAGAACTGGATGATGGAGCTCTGCGCATTGCTGCCGCCGCTGTACTGCCGGTACTCGCCGCGGCCGCTATCGTTCACCTCGTAGAGGACCCCATTGGGGAGGCCTGCCTCAGCCATGTTCTTGCTGCCGGCCAAGAAGGGTCGGATGCGGTCATAGAAGATGGTCGGGTGGCAGTGTTCGTTCATGCGGTGGAGGAGAGTGCCCAAGTCATCGAGACGCTCAGCAAAGGTGTGCAGGCAGCGGGTGACAGTGGCAGCGTCGCCCTCGCGCGCAGCAGCAATGGCTGTCAGCATGAGCGGCATGATGGGTGCGCCGCGGGCCTCGATGGCCACAGAGACGAGGTAGAACCACGATTCGTCTGAGGAGCCGGTGAAGGTGTTGAGGGTGGCGAGGTTGTCGAGGTCGTCGATGTCCTCGTCCACAAACAGGGGCTTGAAGTTCCACAGACAGAGCCCAGCATAGGTCGCGACAGGCGGGACCTCGAGGTGCTCTGCGACAGCCAGCAGGGGAACCGAGATGGCAGGCGGCAGACGCTCGCTGGGGCTGTCACCACCCCAGATGTAGCCGTGCGCCATGAAGATCAGCAGGCTGTAGGCCCTCCGCCATTCCGCGTCGTGTTCCAGACCGGTGGTGGAGAGCACGGGGAGGCGATCAATGACACCTCGAAGACGCCCGCTGAGGATCAGAGCCTGCAGGTTGGCCGTGATGGCCTCCCACTTGTTGTAGTATGGATCCGGAAGCCTCGTCAACGGTAGACCTCCTGGTAGGAAGCCTCGAGCTGGAGAGATTCCATAGTCGGACAATACTGGAATGGGAGGTAGCATGACTCGGCTGAGAGAGATCTGTTGTCTCAACAGACGGTCGTTGCAAAGAAGAGGAGGAGAATAAAGACCTGAAGGAACGGTCTACAGTTGGGAGGCTGTTCAGCAAAAGGGATAAAAGTCCTGACGCAAGGAGTATACAGAATTTGCTCTGATATACTCCTCAGCCGTGCGGAAACGCTTTTGTGGTGCTGGCATGCGTCAAAGTCTTCAAAACGTTACACTCTCAGGTGCAAATGTTGTGGAGAATAAGTGACTTGGCTGAAGAAGACGAGAGGGAAGAGGAAAAGAAAGGGACAGGGTCATGACTTATAGTTACACGAGAATTGCCGCTCGGCCGTTCTTCTCTTATTAATGGAGAAGATGTGACAAATCCATCCCACACAACAACCAACAATGCCGCCGGTTTTGCGCCGGCATGAAGAGGAATGCAAAAGAGGCATGGCTTGGTCTACTTGTGGTGCCATTCTGTTTCTGGCCTGATCCTGTTCAGATTTGCTGTGTTGGTTGTTAATCGCTAAGCCGACTCAATCCATGTCTCCAAGTGGTGGTCCTCGCAATACAATGTAATGTAATGCTATGCAAAGTGTAAGTGTGTCTCTCCTCCAATTGGATAGAGAAGGGCGCCGGGAGAGAAGGGGGGGGGGGCGTCGTCCGGGCGGTGATTTGGGAGGGCATGTGAGAGGCAAATCTTCCATGTCTCCGGTTCCGGGGCTGCCGGACCATCCCGAATACCAAGCCTTGCTTCGTACTTTTCATATACTACTTACAGCAAGTACTATCAGTAGTTGCATGAAAGAGAGTGTGTTCCGAGTCGTGTAGGCTGTTTTACAGAGCGTGCTGCACACTTCAGCCAAATCGAGTTTCATAGCTGGACCCAAAACGTGGGACTGCCTCGTAGCAGTTGTCTTGCGAGAACGACCACAACAGGGCAACTCGTCGACTTGAAAATACCAAAGACCTTGACAATAGAATAAAGGAGAGAGCGAGAGAGCGAGAGAGAGACAGAGAGAAAGAGATAGAGAGAGAGAGCCGAAGGAAACGGCGGCCAGGACGTTAACGTGGGCATTTGGAAGAAAGGTTACCACAGTAAAATTTCCATTGAGGCAACTGCTTGGCAGCTAGGCACGCCGAGGAAGAATTTCCCCAGACGACAGGCGCACTTCATTGTAGGTCAGGGTTATCCACTAATGAGCCCGCGTGCACAGGCGCTTCTAGTGCTGTGACACCCTTGAACCGCTGAGCCAGGTGCTGCGTACTAAGCAAGCCAGGCGTGCCAGGCTACAGGGGCCTGACAGACAATCCTGAGAAAGCTCGAGGGGCGTATTGCTAGCCAGATCTGGAGCTTGCGACCTGAGGGGCATCCACCTCGTCGCCAAGGCTGGCTGCGCTGAGGGGTGGACGGGCAAATGATGCAACTTCACAACTGAACCACTGCCTTCGTTCTACCATGTTCCGGCGACAGCTGCCGCTCACCCTGCCCTTCGACCTTCACCAAGAAGACAACGATGGTTGTCCCGCAGCATGTCCTCAACTGGCTCTACAGCGTCCTGACTAGCGTATGTCCTTGGGCGGAACTCTTTCATCAGAGCATCTCTTGTCTTGACCACTGCAACTGACTGACCCCCTCTGCATCTCTTCCCGATAGGAGTACCACGATGTCAACCGCACGTACAACGACGTAGCCCAGGCGCTGTCCCAGTACCCATCTCTGTCTCCGAGGACAGATGTCCACAGTACGAGCTGGTCCTTTCTTTCTCTCCAACTGCTCCCGTGTTTCCCAAGACGACTTCCAGGCTGACACGTGCCATCCTTCTGATAGCCTTTCCCAACGGTTCATCTGCCCTGCTCCTCCGTCTCTCGGGAACGATACCGGTCCTCTTTCGAGGCACGACATATCGCTTTCCCATATCACTATGGGTTCCTCATGCATACCCGCGAGAGGCTCCTCTCGTCTACGCCACGCCCACAGAGACTATGGTGGTCCGTCCTGGGCAGCACGTTGATCCACAAGGGCAGGTCTACCATCCATATCTCGTTGGATGGGCAGATTACTGGGATGTATGTTGGCCCCAGAGAAGCCGATCGAGCCCTGAGACGAGGGATACTAATGGGTTCCGTGACAGAAATCGAATATTCGTGACTTTCTTGTGATATTACAAGACATCTTCGCCAAAGAACCTCCAGTCATCGCGAGGGGACAATCACAACAGCCGCGGCCTCCTCCCCCCCATGCGCAACAGCCACAGGCCACCCCAACACCGCCTCCTGTTCCTCCACTACCACAAGAACTCTCGGCCAGGCCCCCGAGCTCGATGCACTCAAGCCCTGCGCCCAACGGCCAGCCTCCCGTTCCGCCTCCGAAACCCAACCAGCAGCTTCCACGAGCAGACGCCCCTCCACTGCCTCCTCTACCGCCCAGTGTAGGGCAACTACCAAGTCAATACAGTCCGGGTTCCGGTGTGCAATCCCCACCTCCGCCACCATCTGTACAGAACAATCGCATGTCAAGATACGATAGCGCCCCGCCTCTGCCTCCCCAGGCTCAACAGCAGCAACAGCCCGGCCCACCACAAACATACCCAGCAGCCGGGTCTTACGCAGCTCAGCCTCCTTACCAACCATCTCCCGTACCATCCTCATACCAAGGAGGAGGGTCACCACCACCTCCCATTTCCCCGGCCGATCCTCGTCGGTTTTCGAGCTTCCCCCCTCAAAATCATGCCCAATATCCGGCTCCACCACCACAAGCACAACCAATACAACAACAGCAGCAATGGCAGCAACAACACCCCATGCCGGCGATGCCAATGCAGCCGAAGCAGAAGGCTCCACCTCCACCGGATCTGATGGATGAGCCCTTGACCTTGAGTATACCCTCCCCATCATCTGTCCCGGCGCCACCAATACCACCGAACCCCGAGAAAGATGCCTTGCTTCATCAGCTTGCCACCACACTCTTCCAGATGCGCATGCGCGTTCGTGATCAGAACGACTCTAGCCTGCAGGGCCTACAAGCTCAGCGTACCGCAATGTTGAGCGCGATGGGTACTATGCAGTCCGAAATCGGTGCCTTGACACAGCTCTCCAACCTCCTACAGAACAACACTACGATCTTGCGCGACACTATGCGCCGTGCCGACGAGGTTGTCAAGGACAGCGCAAGTTTGCCCGAGCCGGACATCGATCAATTACTCGTGGCACCGACGGTGGTTGGCAACCAGCTCTACGAGCTTGTCGCAGAGGAGCGGGCCTTGGCGGACGCGATATTCGTGCTGGGCCGCGCCGTGGAGAGAGGCAGGGTCGCACCCGCCGTGTTCGCAAAAACCACTCGATCGCTCGCTCGGGAATGGTATCTCAAGAAGGCACTGGTCAAGAAGATCGGCAAGGGCATGGGGCTGGCTTCTTAGAACGCGGGTAGTCAAGTCGACGGTCCTGCCGAGGGGCCTATGGGGTATGATAATTCTGATGATAACGAAGATAAAGGATGGTGCCAGTTCGAGCCTTCAGAACACGACGATCTCCTCTCGTGCTTTGTCGATGCACCCTCTGGTGTTTTGATACAATCAGCGAGACAAAACAGACGTCCAACGAGTTCTATCGAGAGACCACACACACGAGACCACTCACATGGCGGGAGAAAGAATTGAGAAGGGCGGGGATGGTCTTTGGGGAGCCGCCTGGGTTGGTAGACTACAACGCTCTGTCCAGCACATCTCATCCGCAGCGGCAAACCAAGAAATTGCACCGCGGACTCGATCCAGGGTAAGAGGAGACCGACCTCAGATCGTTTTGCACGAGGCAAGAGAAAGGGATGTTTTATGCGCGTGAATGAGAAGAAGGCCCTCTCTAATGAAGCCATGCCCGATTGTCATGCATCAAACGCAAGTAGAAAGCATTGCGAGAGCACAACACATTCAGACTAGGTTTGTCTGGGACCTCAAAGACCAAGTCTTTCTAGCAATCTATCCAGGTATCGTACTAGACTGTCCTCTGGTGAGCCGTTTAATTCGAAATCACAACGCCATTGAACGACCACGCCAAGCCTTTGAACATGAATTACGTACAGTACAACTGACCAATGCTGATTTGAAATGAAAACGAAGCCTCAACCCAACGAGTCACCTTGCCTTGCAGTATGAAAACTCGCTGTACTTCCTCGACTACCCTGGCCTTTCCGGCGTCTCTGCCCATCGCGGATTGCCTCCTCTTCACCCCCTCCTAGTACCTGTAGGAGTTTTGCCGAGCTCGATCGCGATGGCCGAGGATGAGAAAGCTCGCATTCTGACCTCGCTACTACCATCGGCACGTCGGCATCATCACTCCTGCGGCTAGCGAGGCTTCGGCTGGGGCTGCTTGAGGTGTGTCGTGCAAGTGTTTCCGGCAAATTGGTGCTCGTATTCACGTCAGACCGCAAGCTCTGGGGAGAACACAGCGCTGAGAGGTTGGCTGGCCTTGCCCTGACAGGCGCTGTCAGGCCAATGGTCATAACACTGGCAGATACGTCCTGCCCGTCGTCTTCTCCAACGACCCTGGCATGTTCTTGCCTCTCCTGCTGCCGCCTGAGCGCTGCCGCCTCGACGTTGGCATTATCTGTCTGGCTTCCCGGGCTCTTCATGGGCCGGAACGGGTTCATACGGTCCTGCTTCGTAGACACACGCTGAATGCCCACGGACGGGATCTGATCCGCGCCTTTATCCTTCAAATCCTTGACTGCAGCAGACACATGCTTGGAATGCTTGTCATCGATGCTCTGTTGCGTCATCTGGAGTTGATGCCGCCCGTCTGGAGATAGGTCCGGTCGCAGTCTGGCCGTGAGACGCTTTCGAAACGGCTCGGCAGCAATCGTCTGCTGCTGCTGGTGGTGTTGCCGCCGCCGCCGCTCCTCTATAGTCACCTGCCGGGCTTTGGATGTGGACTGTGAGCAGCCCTCGTATTGCTCTTCGACAGTAATTGGGATGGCTGGACTACCTGTGTCCTCTTTTGACTCCTGGGTGGACGCTGACTTGCGCTTAAACGACGTGGATAGTTTTTGCAACAGTCTAGAATACCCATGACTCCCGCCTTCCCCTCGACTTCCGCTGCTCTTGTCCCCCTAATAGTTGTGCACCTGCGGAACATCTGAGTGGCTTAGGTATCCCGACATGTTGGAGTCTGTTGTCATATCGTCCCCCTGCGCGGTTGTCCTATCAACGGGCAGGTCTTGGCTCCTCAACTGACTGATATGGCGCTGTGTATTTTCGATTTGGTCAAGGGTGTCAGTAGACATCTCTTGCGTCTCTCGATCTTTGCCTCGGTGACTTGACACCTTCCGAAATGCTCTGGGTATCCAGCTCAAGGACTTTCTCCCGCTAGCTAAAACGCCCGAGTCCGAATTGAACGTCTGAAGCTTCGGTCTGTCCTTTCCTTGCTTTTTATCCCCGGCTGCCACCACATATGATGGTGGCGCTTCTGGCTTGATGAGGCCTTCGAAAATGCTGACCTTGTCTCTCACTGGCACCGAGGACTCACGCCGAAAGGGACTCGAGAACATGCCGCACATCATAAGAGCGCCAGTGTCATACTCGTCATCGATTTCTGGCCGCGCCTCGGTGCCCGTATTGCGAAATATGTTCCCATCTTGCGACCGTAGTGGAGCCCGAGGAACATCCTGGGTTTTCACGCTGTCAAATGTTCGGCCAGTACACACTTCACCTGACAGCTGTGTTTTCGAAAGTGGCTCAGGGGTTGTCGGGCGCGGTGTTGTTGGCCCCGGAGATGTTGTCGGCGAAATATCATCATTTAGGTAGCCATCTCGCCTGGCTGTCCTCCTGGCGTTCGAAGACCATGGGTCCTTGGCAGATGCCGCTCGGGGCCTTTTGCTCCGGTGCGCACAACCATCAGGAGCAGAGCAATCCGAGCAGTCCTCCTTGTTACCCCACACAGGAGTCCTGAGATGAATTATAACGGGCGAGGGCTCGCCCATGGAGTCCTCATCTGACAGTCTCGCGGAATTGGGCTCGTGTGGAGCATCCAAAGTGAAATTCTCTACAATCTCGTCCATGGCGTCAGTTGAAATGGAGTTCTTGGTCACTGAGACGCGTGGCTTTGCGCTATGAGATCTTCTTGTAGAGGTGTTGAGAAGAGATATGCCCTCATCCCCTGGGCAACGACCGGCCTCGAAGGATTTGCGTAACTCAGAAACGGATCTTCCACTAATGTTCGGAACGGACGGGCGCGATGAAGAGCTGATTGGCTTTGATTGAACGGTAGAAGCTGTGGTCATATGTCGGTGACTTGGGTGCAGGCCATTGTAGTCCCTCGGCACTTTCTGGATGGTCGAAGTCACGACGCAGGACTTGGTTCTTGAAGGGACCTGTGTTGATGGACGAGAACTAAAAGCCTGGTTGGACATTGAAGTACGTGCGCCGAAGAGATCTGCAGACAGCCGCGAGGAGAAAGCATGTCAGTCAAGGGCAACATTAATCGTAAAGATCTGTTGGTCGTGTCCGGAAACGGTAATACCTTGACTGTGTTCGGAAGCCCTGTGGACGCGGGTCACGACGTCAGCTCCTTTTTGGGCCAAGCCTCCCGCTTTTGCAAGTTTGCTCTCGATCGGCCGATTATCTATGATTGAGGAGACCTACTCCTGGACTGAGCTGGGAGACACGCCCCCTGTCTCAGCTGTTTCGTCATCGTCTGCGGCCCTGCTATTGCCTATGCCAGCCTCGCACAGGAGGAGAGCACGGCGGCCAGACCAGTGCGATTGTACCGACGGAGAAGATCTATCGCCACGTGCTTGACATCGGGTAGGCATCCTGCTGAGCCGAGGCGAATTCATATTTTTAATAGAAGAGATGCCGCTCGAACGATAGTCGCTTGACCCAGTTGCGGGAATGCCGATGGCATACGGCTTCTGGCTGGACGTCTCTTCCATTGCCAAGTCGTTGCAGCACCTGCTAGGCGTACCAGACGTGTAGAAGCACGATTTCTAGAGCTCAATGACAATTGCGATGCTCAGTATCGTCGGGACAATACGTAATAGGGCGTGAGGTACAACGCTGGCGACGAGAATGGCGATAGCTTCGAGTGGCAGAGTCAAAATTGAGTATGGGCAGCAACCATAAATCCAGCCATGACGATGAGGTCTAAAGTTGATCGGTTTCAAAGGATTGCTTTTTAAACGTGCAATTATCACTGCGAAGAGTTGGCGTTCGAATTGCTGATGGGAGTCGCACGAAAGCGGAAGACAAAACATTGAGCAGAAAGTGAGACCAACAGACTCAGAGCACTACACAGAGGAGGATCTGGTAATGATTTGTGGCAAGTGCATCACTGGGTCGTCACTGCTGATTCTGTGTTCATGTGTATTGATCAATACCAGGAAGCGGGGTTCAGACATGGTCGTTCCTACGACATATTGGAAGCTCACACTCGTTGAGACTCTGATTTGGATTTTTACCAAAGGAGAACGAACAGAAATTGGTAATGATTGTAAGTACCCAACCTCCCAATAATTATTTATCAGTAGCTTGCACGTGCCTGGTAATTAGTCCCAAAGTCCCAAGTTCAATTTCCGAAGCATCTTTGGGGGCTAACAACGTTGGTGAACCTCAAGCTATTCGTCAGCCCAATGCTCCTATCCTGTTGACTGTTTGTGAAACTTTTTAACGGAGTTGACTTCATGTGACCACCGATTCTATGTCTAGGTCTGTTTGGGAAATCTCAACTGCAGAGTTGAGGAACCTTCTAGAGCTCCTCCTCCGATCGTCGAAGTTCACGATTGACCCTGACGTGGCCCGCCTCAATATCAGCATCGATTCTAGCCAGCTCAATATCGGCTAAACCCGTAGGACCACCATTGTAATAACCCGAGCTGGAGACGGTGGCAGTGACGCCCATCTGTTTGTGGACGGCATTGCTGCTCCTGCGCTGGCCACCTGGAAACACGGAGCTGTCTTTGGAGGACTGGCTCCATGTGGGATCGAGCAGAGCATTCTTGTTGGACGCAAACGCCTCAAAGCGGCCCCGGGGATGATCGCTAACTCGTGTGGTTCCAGACACCTCGCTGTTGAAGGCAGCTGGGTCGGCAATGCGCTGCGCGACCAGCGTTCCGAGGGGCATAACGACGAGGACAGATGTGTAGAGGAGGGAACCGGGCTCGAACTGGACTTTTCCAGAGTACTGTAACCCGGCAAAGAAGACTGATGGGAGAGAAAAGCAGAGTGACGTGTCAGCTCCACCCAAACTAGATGTCATAAAGGGCGTATGTATACGGACAAACGGGAATAAGATTAACTTACCAGGGATCAGCATCAGGACGCCGTTGGTCATAACTAAAGCGTCCATCGCCCCGAGCCCCTTTGTCGTAGGCAAGAAGCTGCGGTTCTTCCACAGGTGTGTGGCCAGCTTGCAGATAAACAGGAAACAGAACCAACAGATGCAAGCAACCTCGAAGCCGAGGAAGCAGTATCGTACCCAGGCGTACCTTACGATCAGCTCGAGTCCTTTGGTGGGAGACACTTCCAACTGGATGATCTGGTATGCCGTGGATGCTCCCATGAATCCTATCTCCAGGAGCACCAAGGCCATGGACAATACCAAAATGCCCCATTTGTAGGAACTGGGCCAGAGTCTGATCATGGACCAGGCCTGGAGGATGAGCGCCCCCATCATCATGATGTTTTGAGGGATCGTCATGACGGATGACGCGATGGAGTTGGCGTAGTCGGTGCGGGTGACGAATCTGAAATCGTTGCTGTACATGGCGTAGAACGTCACCCAGGAGGAGTCGAAGTAAACAGCGAGGAGGATGACCCGGATGACATTATTGCAAAGCCCTGCAATGTTGAAGTAGGTTGGGAACCGCCAGAACTTGGTCTTGGGCGTCATCGTCAGAATCACCACCAGCATCACAAGCGACGCGCCAATTTCCACGCCGTAGCCAGTGCACTTGGTGATCATGACCGAAGTGTTCATGTCGACCTCACCAAGAGATATATGTTCCACATCACCCTTTGGCAAGGTCAGATTGATAGCCTGATCTACCAAGGAGGCCATCATCGTGTCCGTGCCCCAAGGCTTTTCGTTTGAGCCGCCCCTGATGGAAGTCTTCGTTATTTTGAGCTTTCGTGACGCTCCTGGTTTGGTCAGTATCCATCCATCGTATCGGAATGACTCTCGCGGTGGCATTAACCTACCAAAGGATACACTCAATCCTGAATTGCCAAAGCCCAATACCCTCTTGTGTCAAACAAGGAACGGGTTGCAGTCCCAGGCGCAACGGGCTGAAGCGTTTCTCTGCCGCGACGGTTGAGCCTTGGAAGAGGACGAATAGGTGAATGGGTGAGAGAGTGACAAAGAATGCTTGAAGAGCGTTTTGATTGTGGTGGCATTCGTGTCCAGACTCAGCACGATCTCAATGCTTCTCAACGAAAACAGGCTAGCAACTGTGGCCTTTGTTGACCGAGAGAAGTCAAACTTGAGATGCTGGCTTCTGTGAAGAATTCTTGGGATAGAAAAAGTGTGTGGTCTTGTGTTGGAGCGCGTCCGTCGAATGCAAAGATATGAAATATTGACTGATGCATGCTTGACTACCGGTATCCAGCGCAATTACAAACATGGCAGCCTGTCACTTTTTCGAATTTGCTTCAAATATTGGCTCCCAAGAGAGAACAATATCAAGGACGGTGAGCAGGGCTGACATTGTAGAAGCTAGAGCGTGGAAGTGCATAGAACTAGGTGAGGGTAAAAGAATGGGTCATGAGTTGATAACATATCATTCTTTGGTGTTGTGGAAGTAGATATGTTTCTCATTGTCTTCGAGACTCTTTTAGTATTGTCTCCCCTGCGCTGCGGTGAGGCGAGAGCCATGAACATTCTAAAGCGGACTCACTGCACCAGGCATCAGGTTGCATTTACGACTCAACAACGATTGAATGAATCAGGAAAAGCGAAGACTGTCGAAATGACTAGTCGAAGTAAGATGCAAAATTGAGACGAGAACTTATTTCTGCGCTGTCTTCGGAATCTTTTCCGCTCGACTTGTAACCACTGATTTCCAATCGGTCTCTGCCACTTTTCAAGGTGTTGAAGCCTTGACTTGTATGAATCTTGTAGGAGTCAGATATCTCAGGAGACATTGTCGAATTGAATGGGCCCCTTGGCAAGCACTAATTGGCAATGCTGGGGCATTCGTTTGGGCAAGAATGAAGGCTTCTGCAAGGTGTTTGTGATGTTATATGTAACGCGTGGATGATCTGACTTACCATTGCCAGTTGCTGTGTACCAAACAATCAGGCAAGTTATAACATGCAAAGATCGAGCAATATCTACCAAGCTCTGCCACAGTTTCTCCTACCGTCGTCAAGCCGTCATGACCTCCCTCACACTGTCCTTATGAATTCTCGCCAGCCAGGTCTTTGCCATGAACGCTCTGATCCTTTTGCCATAGAGCATGAAGAGGATGAGAGCAAGATTATTCGCCAACAGAACACCACAAAACACGCCCGCGATCATCACGGCATAACCGTTTTCCTCAACCCACTCGAGGATATCAACCCCCATGCCAAAGCTGATGGCCTGCTTCCCCAGGTTCATGGCGATGAGCATCTCGCTGGTGTTGGCGGTGTAGCTGTCCAGCGCATAGCTGAGCACGAACGTGAAGTAAAAGTACGAGCTGAACTGCGTCATGATGACACCGGCAAAGTACCCTACCCAGTGGAGGTCCTTCTGGGCCGTGAACCCGAAGACGATCAGGCCTGCAGGGGCTATAAGCATTGCTGGCAGGCACACGCCCAGTCGCATCTCGGCCTCGCGAATCATATTGTTCTTCTTGGTGAGGTGAGCGGCCAGACGGTCCGAGGATGTAGTGAAAGGGATGGCTGAACCGTAACCAATGATGGTAGCGACGGATATGAGACCACTGTTCAATTCGGACCAATTGTAGGGAGGGGCAGTGACTTTCAGCGGTGTGATGTAATTAAAGGTGAGAGCTCCGAGACCAATGTAGATTCCTGAAGAAGAAGAGGTTGTGATCAGTCGTGGAGGGGTACAGTGAGCCGCTGAAGAGTTTGTATGATATTCTACTCACCATAAGTCGTGACGACCCAGAACACGTGGGGAACCAGAAAGTAAGTAAACGATCGCACCATCATCAGGAAGAAGTCAGAGTCTCGCTCATACACGCCCCAAAACTTGAGCTGTTCAGTGAACGTCTTCCGTCTCGGCAAGTTCAACTCTGTGTCGACATGAGCAACGGCAGGCTTGTCTGTCGTGTCGGGAGTGTCTGCAACATCAGCAGGCAACTTGCGGTGGTAGGTAGTCTCCTCAACGATGAAGAAGGCCAGGATAAAAAGTGCGCAGGCGAAGGCAAACTCGACGTAGAAGAAGAGCCTCCAAGAGTATCCACCATTCAGCATGTAGCCGGCGAATAGCGGGCCCGTAGAGCCGAAGCACAAGGCAACTAATGAATAGCAAATCGCCTGCGGTTAGCATCAAATGTCACAAACGTCGTATTAAAGCAGGAATTTTTCCTGGACCTACCGGTATAGTACCCTATACGCTGGCCTCTTTCGTGTAGAAAGAAGATGTCGTTGACCAGTTGAACTGGCAAAGCCTCACAAACCCCCGACCCGAAGGCGTGGATGATTCGGGCCGCCATAAGACCTCCATAGGAAGTAGCTTGCGAGGCCCCTATCAGCCCTGCACTATAGCAGAGCAAAGAAAACAGCATCACGGGCCGTCTGCCAAATTTGTGATACAGCGGTACAAGTAAGAGGGATCCTGATATCTCTCGTGTCAGTGTCGACGCTCATTTCTGCCTGAAACAGACACCGCCTTACCAAACCCAAAGGCCAGGTTGGCATAGCTGATGAGGCCAGACGCTGTGTTGGCCGATATGTCAAATTCCTCCGCAAAGATTGCGATGTACACCGATGGGCCGAGGAGCGAAGAGTTTCCAAAGAAGGAATATAATGCGCAGACCACCAGGATCATAGTCTTCTTGAGATTTCCCCACTATTCCGGCGTCATTGATTAGTGTCTGGCATCCGACGCGCAGTGCATGGAAAACGGTTCAGCGATGGCTCGAGTGCGTACTTGTAGTGGATCGTTGGGGTCTTCAGCTGGTACAGGGAAGAGTGCTTGACCGTAACCCGTGTCGTCGCCCTCTTGTGTGTCTTGTCAGCGTGTGTTCTTTCGCTGTCTGTGAACCTAAAGGGTGGTAAATCCTTCTCACCTCGTGCTCGGAGATTGACGGTTCCCGGCACGTCCTCCTCACGAGCATGGCTGTGTAAGAGACATCAGCCATCATATTTCCGGCTCGGCTTGACAAGGTGTTTTCGCACTGTCACCTACCTGTGTGCCAAGTGCGTTCGCGTGGTCGTCGATTCCGTGATGGCCATAATCGCGTCTCACTCAGTTGCTGTTCTACAATTGAAAAACCTGTGGGAGGTGGACCATAGAGAAAACTGAAGAGGATGAAGTGTGTACGGGTTTAGGACGGGGTGGTTGGTGTGGGAGTTTGCTTCTGATATCAACACGCATGTATGCCTTCGGATCCCACGTCGATCAACCGATTATGTATGCCAAGCGGCGCATCTTGCTGACTCCTGTCCCTGCGGGTTTCAAATGAAGAAAGCGGTTGGTGAGCCAATAAAGCAATCAGGTACTTGACCAAGACACTGGGCCATTCCGAGAAGAAAATCAGCCAGACATGCATTTGCCTTCGCCCCTGTTGTCCTCTGCGGGGTATCACCCACAAACACCCTCCTCCTCAAAGCTTGATCTGCCGACTAGGGATAAACGGACACAAAATAATGTTCTCATACAATTCTTGGTCAGCATCATCTAACCGTTCGGATCTGGGGTATTGGTCTGGGGTAAATTAAGCTACCATTACATAGTACAACAGGACCGTGGGCGACATCCGGTCATCCGCACCATGGCGCAAACTGCCAAACTTTAAAGCAAAGAACCTTATCCTTTGTCAAGGAAATATTTTTCCAGCAACAATACCATAGCACCTCCTCAGCACAATCCAAGAGAAAGACTCCGTGGCTCACAAGAAATAACTGCCACACTCAGACGACTCGAAGGTAGCCGGATAAATATGCATGTAAGCTGCGAGTTTGCCCTGGCATCTGCCGTGTCACCATTGAAAAAGCCGAAGTAAGGTGGAAAAGCTGAAGTCAGCTAGCTAATCTCCTGAAGATCCAAAACTACCGGTCCGCTCGGTCTCTGCATATTGGGGTTCGCGACAAAGCCAATTTAGCCTTTTCAAAGGTGTTGTTGTTGGGTTTAAGTGAACCCGATAACCTGTCTCAGCCAGGCCTGGTATTATGTTACTTTAGGCTACCTGGTGACTGGATTTAGACTCTGGCCTAATATAAGACTACTCTCCGTGATGATGACATGGTGATGATGAGCAAGTGTCCCCCAAACATACATATGTATACACATGATGGATGCTTCTTTAAGCTCGAAATGATACGACGCGAGTATCAATTTTGCGGGAGAAAGACCTAGTAATAATCGTACGTGTAACAAAGAGGGCCACCCTGAGTGTCGAGGACATCTCCGACCGTCACATTTGCCCCCAGCCCATTCATATTGAGCACAGTTTCCAGAGTTACCGCGGTCTGGCAGGGCGCATATCCCTGGGTACACGCATCCGCAACCGTCGACTTTCGGCTGCTGTCAGCTTCCTGCCAAGCAGCGAGTTCATGGTCGACAAATAGATGATGCATGAAAAAGATTGGGTCGCTCGGACTCGAATATACGTCGGACCTGATAAGATTGTGTTAGCAGAGCCAGGTTGTAGTCAGGACAATTGCGGTTTCAAGCATAATAGACCAAAAAAAAAAGACATTTTGGTTTAGAGGAGGGTCTACCCACATGACAGATCCGATCCCATTGTGTGTCCACGCGTGTGGCCCCATCTCGGCACAGCTGCTGAACGTGCCGAAGTAGTCAAAGCCGGCGCAGTAGTTAACATACGCCGTGCTGGACTGGGCCGTGTCGGTCTCGTTGAGAGCCCGCGAGAGACAATGTTGGACATTGTTCGTCCCGGGCCCGATATGACAGGTCAGGTGCGCAAAGACACCATCCGTGACACAGGTTCCGACCCCGTTGGTCGGTCCAGACAGGGTGCCGAAGTACTGGGCAGTGAACAGGCTCGACAGGTGAAAAGCACCGCTGTCCAGTGTCTCATCCCACCATGGCATCGCGCGGTCGAATCCACAGTCTGAGCGCAGGGCCTGCTCGAATAGGTGCACAAAGTACCGGTGCCAGAGGAGGAAGATGCCATTGCCGTGCACCTGTGTGGTGAGTTTCTGATGCGTTCGGACCAGATCTTCGTAGCGGCTCGTCGAGGGCGAATAGGCTGACCCGGCGGACGGTAGTTGGGTGAGACATGAAACGCCGTCTACAAAAGCTTGGCGATCAGAGCTGGAGTAATCACGCCACTCAATACGTGTTTGTGGGGAGGTACAGGAGGAGGCCTGTGGGGACTCCTCGACGGCTAAGCTTGCGGTTTTGATATTGCCTGGAGCGTTACTGGATGTTCCGTTTATAGTACTGGCTGTGTCAAGAAGCGTTGGATCGTCCACAACTTGTTGCAGTGTGAGCGTATTGAAAGCCCCAAAGTCGTCCAATGGTATGTCTGAGACATCAACACTACGGATGAATATCGATGAGGACTCAGCAGACTCAGCGGCCATCTTTGTAGAACGCAACGTATTTCTCTCTACGGCTCGGAGGGCAACGCTCAACCCTAATTCCGCCGCCGATAGAAGCAGGAGGAAAACTAGACACTGCATAGTGATTATAGCCGGTATTCTAAAAGAAGTAATCGTAGGGAGAAAACAGTCACCAAAGTGAGAGAAGACTTGGCAAGCCGGGGAATGGATGAAAGAGAGCGTTGAGGTGTAATATGCCAGGCCAAGGCGTTCAGATGCTAAAGACAAGGGAACGAGGGGACAGCTCTGCTCATCTTCATACGAAGATCTAATATTTATACATACCTGCACATAATCCGTTGATCCCCAGCTGAAAAAAAGGCCGCTCTCGGAGAAAACGATGTTCACAGCGTCATCCTTACTGAATTACAGGCCGTGAATACGATCGTGCGTAATTAGTGCTGCATCCACAAGGAGAATTTGGCTTTCGTTGGGCTTTGTGGCGTCCTGTATGCCAAGGTTAAGCTTATTTCCCCAGAACTATCAAAAGCCACCACGGGTGCCGTGTTACGCTGCGGGTCCTCGAGCCCAGGATACTAGCAGGGCTTTCCTACTTCGATCTGCATGGTCTTGTATATTTCTAGAAAGGTCCGTGTCCGATACCAATGCAGTGTCAGGCTCCATTTTCTTTTGTACTACGTCTTCACGACCATAAGCCCTCCATTGCGATGTACAATGGCTCTGAACCTGTTCATCAGAAAAAGGGGCAGGAAATTAGTACAATCAACCGGCGCCATTCGCAATGGTGTATGTTTCCCTGTGCCGTTCCCATATATTGCCAAATGGGCTGGTAATACACATGATAACAGAGGTCTGACAAACCAGTTACTGACTTGCCTCATGAATCTGATGCAATGGATATGGACCTTTGCCTATGATCCTCTAGTCGATTGGTTTTCTTCTTCTTCGGGATAAGGATCACTGGACAAGCAAAGGAACTCGGACTGATTATCCGAGACACGAACATCATGAAGATCAATATCCTCAAATCCTTGAGGTAGTTTAATTCGTGCAGTGGTATTCGAGCGCTTAGAAAAGGAGCACAGGGCTGGGAAGAGAACTACGGATCTTCGGCATCGTAAGACATTGTACACAAGAACGGAGTTCTAGAGAAGCTCACCGCCACACACGCACACACACACACTCACTCACTCACACAGGCCTAAAAGGGAGCCTTGACTGTCAAAGATCAAATATTCAAGGGGTGAGTGGCATAACCGCAATATCTCGAGGGCCGAATGTCAGCTTGTTAGCTTGTGCTAAAGAGCTGAATTGGTCAGCGCGCTTGAAAGCTCGAGCTTGGCTGCCCTCACATCGAGCCAGTAATCATACGACTGGCTACTACAAGTCAGCTTTCGGCAACAATATTTCTCATCTTGAAGGTAGTTAGAGAGTTTCGTAGCTAAGTTCAAAGAAGATACGACGAGGAGAACCTCTCGGAGCAACATGCTCAAGTCGCACTGCATACGACTATTGGCTTAACCGGGAGAGGTATCGGAGTCTGAGTATATTTAGGGCAGTCTTATGCTAGAACCGGCGAAGAATTGGGGGCACACAAAGGACGTGCATTAGCTCTTGAATTCATATGCAAAGCTCGTGTTAATTTAGCATGTTGTGCTTAGGCAGTCTCTATAGGTGGTTATGCGAGCCGTTGCCCGGCTGTCATGGGCCGCTGCTTGATTTTCAGTTACGGTCGTTCTCCGAACCGCTTTGCATTGTAGCAGCTATAAATTAATAAAAGAAATCAATGTCAACGGCTTGTTTTTCCTGCATAAGTTATTCATGTTTGAAGTTCATTGGGTATTTTGCGAGTATATCGAAGCTACAAACACACTTCGACGGGCGGCATGGATGACTTCTATATCAGCAGACGACTTGCTAAATAGAGGGCCATTCTGAGCAGAAGCATGCTGACATCGAGATGCATCATGGAGGTGCCCTAGGTTGTGTTTGGCTTCATATCAATGAAGATATAAGGACATATCTACAGATTGATTCATGCTGGGGTCCTGCTGCCATCCAGTTGCCTTCTCACAGTCACTGATTGCGCTATGTACAAGCTTTACCTCTTCAACCACTGTATTCATTTTCCTTTCTTTTGAAACATCTAGGTCCACGGGTCTCAGACCGCGGGCTGGGACTTATAATTCAAGGCTTGAGAATCGAGTTTGTGATTACGGCCGCCGTACTCAAAATTACACGTTCGTAAGGTCCATCGAAAATGAACCATTGTTGCAAAGATGGATGATGCGATGTCCAAATAACGAATGAAAATACGAAAAAGAGAAAACCGAAGTAAATAGAGGGAACGAGGAATAACTGGTATGGTCCTTGCTGTCGGACATCAAGAACTGCCCAGGTGTGGGTAGTCGAGGATCCCCTTCGGAGCCTCTGCGGCCCTCGGTGAATTCAGCCGAAGATCGGGCCAAGTGCTATATTCATAGCTTTATGGAGCATCCACATCGAATCCTCTGTCCAGTCAAGGTGTCTCAAAATTTTGCCCCTATTCACCACCAATAGCGTGCCACCTGCTTAGGTGCCTTGTGCCGTTGTGCGCAAACGCGTGGTTATCCGTTGATTCCGGGACCGAATCGGCATCCGGGAGCAAACATTGCTCAACGTGTTTCCGGTAGTTACTTCGTCATATCTGAGTTCTTAGAATCTTTTTAAGGGGAACCTCGGAAACCCCACCAGATTGTGTATCAGAGTGGATATACTGAACGAACGACGACGAAGACAATTGCTGACGGGGGGACCTTGCGCGTGACCGCTGTGATCAGGCATGTACGATACTAATCAAACGAAGCGGTCTGGCGCGCGTTTGAGCGAATCCTACACAATGACGCACTGTAGGCCCAACATAGTAGATGATGTTCTCCAAGACCACCTCGCGCGTTCGGGTAATGTGTTCGGCGCCGGCACGGAGCTCTGGATCGTAGCGATGTGCTGAGAAACCAAAACCACGGCCAACGGCAACAGCGAATGGACATACAGTGTGGACGAAGGATGAAGCAGTGCCTTTTGTTATGTTTGAAATTTCCTCGGGACAATCGGACGTCGGTGCCTTGAGTTGGCCCGCTGCGATGGCCTGGTTTCATGCCGTGTGCAAACTGCAGCTTCACGGAAGCAAATACTGTGGGAATTGCATCCGTCACACTGCTACAAGTAGCATATAAAGCACACTGGCTTTCCTTGCCCTATTTAGGCGCTTAAGACGTTGGACGCAAGCCTTAACATCCCTTCCCCCAATATCAATCGACTTTCCGACGCAGAATGACAGATATCCTCTTCACTAGTATTAGCGAGCAAAATCGCTACTTGGTCCTCGGCGTCCTTGGGCTGGCTGTGTTGGCATATGTGTACAACGCCTTCTCCACGCCCCTGGCCAAAGTGCCGGGGCCTTGGTACTCCCTTTTCACAGGCCAGGTCCTCAAGTACTACGGCCTTGCAGGAAAAAGAGCCAGATATGTTCATGATCTGCATCAGAGATATGGTCAGGCTTACACACTTAACACTGCTGTCAGTGTTTGCCTACAGTTTTGACTAACAAAAGCATACTGAATCCAGGCCCAATTGTTCGAGTTGGCCCAGAGGAGGTCGACGTGACAGATGTTGCTTCAGTCAAGGAGATTCACACCGTGAAGGCGACATATACCAAGTCACCCAAGTTCTACAGTGCACTCAAGCCACCGGGTGATGCCGCAGGTAAACAGCATCAATCACGCAGTCCCGCTTTAAGTGACTACTGCTGATGATGAATACGCTCATAGAAAATGTCTTCAATACGGTCGACATTCAGTACCACCGCCAACACCGTAAGCTTCTATCCGGAGGGTTTTCCGATGCGTCCCTGCAGAGTTTCCACCCAATCGTGGAGGGGCGAGTCAACCTGGCCATCGAGCGCATGGCTAGGGAAATGGAGACCCGTGGCGTGGCCGATGTGTTCAAGTGGTGGCTATTTGTGAGTCCACATCAAGAGTCTTTCAAAACCTCAGCGCTCTGCCCACCCGTCCCCATCTCGGAATGACTTGCTGATAGTTTTGAATTGCACAGATGGCCACCGATGTCATTGGCGAGCTCACCTTTGGCGAATCCTTCAAAATGCTAGAGCGTGGAGAGGTGCGACTTCAAATCCCAGGCTATCTTTCCAGGAGGCGCTGATACTGACTGGAGTAGAAAAATGAATACAGTCGAAACCTCGAGAAGATTGCCGTGGCAGGTGCTAAGCGAAGCGCATTCCCCTTCTTAGCAAAACTTGCTTATTACGGCGCGCCTATCCCAGGTTTCGGCGATAATACCAAAGTCATCAAGAACAACATCAAATTTGCCACTCAGTTGTTGCAGCAGTACCAGAGCCTGGTCGAGCAAGACCCGAATGTATCCGTACCAAGTCTCTTCCAGAGGCTTTTCAAGGAAGAGGAGGAGGCTTCCATGTCGTTCAACGAGATCCTGGCCGAGGCACAAGTTTACATTATCGCGGGGAGTGACACGACCGCGCTCACGCTGACCTACCTCGTGTGGCGCGTCTGCGGCCTCCCGGAGGTCAGAGAGAAGCTTGTGAAGGAGCTCCAGCAGCTTCCCGTGGACTATCATGACAAAGACCTGCAACACCTTCCGTATCTCAATCAGGTTATCGAAGAGAGCCTGCGATTGCATGCTCCTGCACCATCTGCTCTCCCTCGGGTGGTTCCTCCCGGAGGTGCCACACTCAGCGGCCACTACCTCCCTGGCGGATCCATCGTGTGCACCCAAGCCTGGACTCTTCACCGGGACCCTGAGGTCTTTCCTGATCCCGAAAAATTTGATCCTTCTCGGTGGGCTAATCCTACCAAGGCGATGAAGGATCTCTCGATGCCATTTGGCGGTGGTTCCAGGAGTAAGCGTCTCTCTGCCTTTCGCCCCAGACTGTTCATCCACACACACACACACACATATATAATGCTTTCCTTTAAGAATTTTTGATACTGACTCCGCAAAAAGTCTGCCTCGGTCTCCATCTTGCCCGCCTGGAGCTACGTCTGGCCACTGCGCGTTTCTTCCGCGCGTTCCCCGACGCAAAGAGGTCGACTCGAGAGGGCATGACTGACGACGACATGCATCAGATGTTGTACTTCTTGGCTCCTCCAAAGGGCAAGAGATGCCTGATCGAATGCTCCTGATCGAATTTCTAGAAATATCATGGCAACAGATAAGATTAACAAAGTGTTTAGAACCTCAAGGATTTCGATATTGTATGATGTCTCCTTGGTTGCATTTGGGTTGGCGCACATCACCATGGGTATGCAACGATAGAATAGTATGGCATTGATCGCTGGAGATCGCAGAATGTAGTATGTAAACAATGTAGATCGAAAGTGAGAACATGACTGTACATTTCACTATATCTAGAGGCTCACATCAACAAGTGCGTGCCTCACCAACTGTGTCGATGGGTTGTGTGGTTTTTGGCAGTCGACCAGAAGCGCATAATCACCTTCATTTAATATCCTGTTATCCGACACAGGAGAAAGAAAGACAAATGGACGGCTAGATGGGATTGTAGCAGGAACCATGGTACGCGATTGATGCTTGAAAAGGATGTAATTAGATATAACGTTCTAGGTAATGTTGCCCATTAAAGCGCCTCTTCTCTCATCTTTCATCCCCATTTACCAGACCAGTGGCCGTCCGCTTCCCAGCCACAGGTCCCTCAACAGGTATGCGCACGAAGACATACACGCCTGGTCATTGACCAGTGGCAGGATGTTGCCCATCACTTGAACCTTTGGTGGATGACCAGACAGGCAATGGGATCCTTGTTCTTTGTATATGCATTGACATAGATATGGTACATTCCCTGCGGCGCAGTTAGTCTCAACACAAATAAGTGGCTGTAAAGCATAGAGAAGCGACGGGCAGAACCTTACCCGAGGGATGAATCTGTCGGGAATGTGCCATGTTCTGTCAAAACCCAGCTCGCCCGCTGGGATTGGACACGTGATGCCAGTGTATTTCAATAATTCGCAAAGATTCTCTTTGCGGCGCACGACGGGGACAGGTAGTACTGAGTACTTGACGTTGATCTCCATGATGGCGCCGTCTTCAACCAGTTGACTGAGCCGGGCAGATACTGTGACATTGAAGTCCGAGTTTCTGGTACACCACCAAGTGTATTAGTGAGTTATCCATGACTCCCGGGGGGGGGGGGTGGATTAAGGTTATGCATATTATTTACCTCTGAAGTACCTGAGGCGAGGTGTCGATAAAGTTGAATTCTGCTATATAATTTTGGCCAGCGTTCTTGCAGTGGTGGATGCTCGCGTTTCCAGCCACATGGTCTCCTGGAGCTCTAGAGAACAGCATCGATGCCGCATTGGCGATCTCTTCAGAGAATGAATGCCAGGCCGTCATCTTCCCATCTTGGTCCAAGGGTGAACCCCAAGTCAATTGCATGAGGAGCATCCAGACGATGGCAGCGGCAGGAGCAAGGAGCTTCATTTTTCCTGTTGACTTTGAGCAAGTGTTCGTGTGGCAGTAGAGAAATGGAGCGTGAGGAAGAAGAAAATGCTCCGCAGGGATAATTCAAGTAGACGCTTGATGAGAAACTATAGGTGTAGGTAATGAGCTGTGACTGCGATCGTGTTGCAGGTGGATTTTGATCAAGGAGAGTAGCGGATGATTGGCAGCAAAACAATGATAAAATAAAGCGATGTTGGTAGAGAACGAATCTTTAATTTCTGTCCAAGAGCTTCCTGGAGATGCTCCTTCTCATACTAGCAGACAAATCGTTCTTGAGCCAGCAGGCAGTCGCTGCTCCAATGGTCATTCTTGGAAGGCTCACTAGGCAGCTAGCTGTCCTCAGGTCGTCACTGCCCACTGGGTCCGAATAGAACCTACGAGTCTTTCGCTACCGGATGTAGGACTGATGTGTATACAAACTGGACTCTTTGGTATCATGGGGTGATTCAATACAGGTCGAAGAAGGGTCTTGCTGGCATCGCTCCCGGCGTGGCCTCTTCGCGGATCCATTAAACCGCTTATGCGTGTTTAAGGACTGATGGCAGCTATACGGCGAGAAATACATTTACCATTAATTATTTACTGAGGTGCTCATAACTTATAGCAGACCCGATGCCTACAATGCAGCTTTGTTCTTTCTCCTTATCCTTTTCTTTGATTTTATTTTGCGGCAACCGACCCGTTAAGCAGCAGTGTCTCGCTAGGCGACGATAGACAAGGGATGCCATGTCTGCAGTATCTGCACTCATGCCAGGCCTACCCGACCGTATCTCGAAAGGAGAAACACATTTTAAACCCCAAGAGACAAGAATTTTCGGGAGGCGAGAGAAATGGATGCTGAAGCTAATATCCATAGCAGCACCGTTGCACCTCCTGAAGATAGGAGGGATGTTGGTGCCGGCTACCCCGGTGACCGGCACCAGTGCATGAGCAGTGGAGATGCGGGATGATGCCATCGATGGGAGGGGAGCGTTTCTGAAGGATGAGAGAGGGAGAGAAAGGTGGGTGGCAATAAAGCGTTTCATTCACACCAAAGCTCTCTAGTGTGAATCATTTTAAGGTCTTCACGTCCGGGTAACTTTGCCAACCGATAAACTGAGCATAGCTAAATTATCATGGCTCTCAGGACGTCTCTCGTCGTCGCCGGAGGTCTCTTCGCGACGTGCACCACCGCGCTCAAAGACATCCCATCTCTGGGCCTAGGGACATGGCTTTCCGATCGGGAGAAGGTCCCTCACGCCGTTGAGTTCGGCCTCAAGAACGGCTACGATCACATTGATGCCGCCTGGATCTATCGTAAGTCTTGTACTGCTGAATCATCCTCCTCAATCTCTCTTTCTGCGCCGTTGCCTTCTGAGACCAGCCATCTGAAACTTCAAACCCATGAAACCAGGAAACGAGGACCAGACCGGCAAGGGCATCGCAGCCGCGGCGCTCCCCCTTGACGACATCTGGGTGACCTCCAAGCTCTGGAACTCGCACCACAGACAAGGCGAGGCCGAGGCCGCCATCCGCGAGACCCTCGACCGCCTCGGCCTCGACCAGCTGGACCTGTACCTGGTGCACTGGCCCGTGGCGTTCGAGCCCGACAGCACCAGGCTCGACACCGCGACCAGCCTCCTCGACACGTGGCGCACGGTCGAAGGGTTCGTCCGCGCCAACCTGACGCGGCACATTGGCGTGTCCAACTTTGCGCGCGCCGACGTCGAGGCCATCCTGGCGGCGTGCGACATTTGCCCGTACGCCCACGAGTTCGAGACCCACCCGTATCTCCAGCAGCAGGACTTTGTCGACTACCACGCCGACGTCGGTGTCAAAGTCATTGCGTACTCGCCCTTTGGCAACACGAACCCCATCTACGACGGGCGCAAGAACCTCGACCCTCTGTTGAAGGACCCCTTCTGGACCGACCTGGCCGCCAAGAAGGGCGCCACGCCTGCGCAGGTCGTGCTGGCCTGGGGGATCCAGCGGGGCACGATTGTGATCCCCAAGAGCACCTCGGAGGAGCACCTCGCCGAGAATGTGGCGGCGCGCACCATCACCTTCACCGACGAGGAGATGGAGGCCATTGCTGGGCAGGACAAGAAGGCTCGGTTCAGTAATCCCAGCAAGCAGTGGGGGGTGAAGCTGTTTGCCGACCTGGATGATCATATTGACCTGGAAGCGGTTGATGAGCTGTAGGCGGCAAGATGTGGAAGTTTTTCTTGTCTGAGCATGTTATCGCTTCTACAGACTGCCCAGGTGGGTAGCGAGCTTGTTCTGGAAGAATACATAGGATGAATAGGAAGAATTTTGTGTTCGATATAACATATTCGGCCGTAAATTCGTTACTGCTTTACCCAAAGAGAGTGGTGATCCGCATGCCAACAAAGCATATTCAGCCTCTGCATGACCAATCTGCTCGTCCCATCCCAACCCTTGATTCTGCTTGCACTATCATCCATCCAAATAACCAAGACTTCTTTTCAGTCCTTGTTTCTCACCCACAGCCATCAGACCCAAGGCCGGTATGCCTGCCCTCCCCTTGCTGCTGAAACTGTCGAAACAACCTCAGCTGTAGTTTCTGCACCATATCCACCACCCGCCTGGTCTGCGTCTCGTCCCCAAAGAACCCAAAGTCCTTCTGGATCTGCCTCTCTAGCTCCCGCTGCACCCGCTGTGGGAGGCTGCGGCTCAGGTACTGCTCGTAGTCGGAGGGACTGCAGAACCAAGCTTCGCCATCCGGAGAATCATTGAGTTTTGTTAGGAGGGAAGTTTCGCCTGCGTTGCGGGGATCTGTTTGGTCCTCTTCGTAGACTATTAGGAGATGGAATTAGTAAGTTGGCGAAGAAGAGAGAGAGAGAGAGAGCGCAAAGTCAGGGTTGACCTATCAGGCTTTGACTTACAAGGCGTGGGCAGCGAGTCCAATCCCGAATCTGGGAAGAGCACCATGTACACCTCGTTCCACCTCTGCTCCTCGGTGGTGTTGGGCGGCACCCGCTTTTTGACCCGCAGAGCCTCCTCCTGAGACGGCATCATAGTACCCTCCGGGAACGCATCTGTCCTCATCTCGCAGGGAACATCGGCCCGCTGATGCGCCAGGAGATCTGCCGCGCTCTTGCAGCGCTTCATGCAGCGACTGCAAGTGTGTTTGCCGATGGTGTGACATCGGTACAGGTGTTCTCTGTTGGCAGCAGATGGGTTAGTATGGGGGGGGGGGGGGAAATGACTATACTTGTGTGACAAAAAATAGAATCATGGAAACCTACTTTACTCGATGCACCGTGGGCCAACCCGGCCCGCAACAAGTCCGTTTCTGTCGGAACTCGCCCGGGTTGTTTTTGTAATACGGACAAGCAAACCTCTTCTCAGGCTTCTTGTTCCCCTTCCCGCCCGCCTCGACGACAGGTGACTCGACCATCGAAGAAGTAGAGCCGCTCGCTGTTGTCTGCGGCGAGTGCTCACTCGGACTCGTCGTAGACATCTTGGGCGAGACGCGCCTGTCGTGCTCGTCCGTAATGTCCTCGACCACCCTCTTCCTCTTCCTCTCTGCAAGCCCGCCGGCGGTCGGGCTCACGCTCGTGTTTGTGCTGTGGTTATTGTTCCACGCCACGGGCGCGGTGTAGTTCCAACCGCTCAGCAGGTCTGCACAACTCAGGCTCGCATACGAGGGGCCGCCCACCGGCATGATAGGCGCGGTGTTCCACTGGCCCAACGTGGCGACATCATCCAGCGTGGAAAAATGCCATGCGCTCGGCATCGCGGTTGTTGATGCTGCTCCGGTGGCTGCTACATCCTCGGTGACGATCGTGTTGCCGAAGGTCGAGCCGCCAAAGTCGTCCAGGCTGCCGGGTCCCGACAAGACGGCGAGGTCGCTGCTGTTGCTGGTCGGGCTGGCGACGACAACGTCCCAGGGAGTCTTGACGACGGGGTTGGGCAGACAATAGGCGTCGCTCTCCAGACACCTGCGGGTGAGCTGGTTTAGGTGGTCCGCGACTTCGGCACCAGAGGCACGGGTGAGAAAGGCATTTTCGACGATAAACATGCGGTTGGTGATGTAGTCGAGGAAGTCCCGGATGAATTGGGAAGCGTTCTTGTGGCGATACAGGTCGTTGATCCACTAAAAGTCATTGTCAGTACGTGAAGATTCCGGCAGAAAAAGTCAAGATGAATACTCGATCGATGATCGAGACGATGAGATGGTCAGGAGGGGAGAGCCATGGAAATGGGCAACTAGGTGGAGGTAGAAGGAATAATGAAATGAACAAGAACAGTAATAAGAAGAAGAGATGAGCAGAGAAACAAAGACCCAATTGAAAAACAAAGTGACTCACAGCCAAGACAGACTCCTTCAGGGTAGCGCCAACTCCACCAGTTTGGCTCGCATCGATAAATGTCTCGAAATACTCATCCGACAACTTGCCAGCCGCCGTCCTCGTCGTCCTCCGCCTCGCAAACTCGGTCAGGCCGCTGGGACCCAATAGGAACCAAGTCACAAACTCCAGGTATGTACAGCCCAGACCCCAGACATCCCAGGAACGCGACACGGGCCTCAGCTTCGTATCATACTCGGGCGGCCTGTATGCAACCGTAATCTGTTTGAGGGGATCGGGGTTGGACGACGGGTCGAAGAATTCACCACCTCCGAAATCACCGATACTCATGACGCACTCGTCAGCCACCGACGACGGGCTCCCGCTGCGCGAGTTGCGTTCCTGATAGGGGCTCGAGCTGTTGCTGTTGTTGTCGCTGCTGCTGGGGCTGTTGTCCTCTGACATGTACGGCAGACCCATGGCCAGCGCCTTCTTCTGCTGGCCCTTGCTGAAGATGAAGATGTTCTCGGGCTTGATATCACCGTGGAGACCAAACTTGTTCATGGCCATGCGCTGCTTGTCACTGGGCCCGTCACCCGGATTTTGCATCCAGCTCTCGGCACCAGCGTGGACAGACTTCAAGGCAGAGGCGATACTGGCACACTGACTCGCCAGCCACCGCATCTCCTCCTTACCCGCCAGCGGCTTCGGCGTCGACTGCCACAGTCTACGAAGATCACCGTCGGCCCAGGGGAAGACCAAATGGTAGTAGCCCTTGTACTTGTACGTGGCAAGCAGGGAGAGAAGGTTGGGATGTTCTGCGTTGTGCAGACGCAGCAGGTTGCGCACCTCGCGGCGGAAGGCCTCGTCATCCTTGGACTTGAGCCTCTTGATGGCGAAGTAAGGATTGTTGGGCACTAGCGCGTTGACGTTCTGGAACTTGTGGTGCGCCTCGTGGATTTTGACCTTCCAGACTTCCGAGTTACCGCCCTTGTAGTGGTCGTGCTTCTTGTTCTGCCACGACTCGATGTAAGGGAGGACGGTTGCCTCCTCCAGGTCGAGAAACTCGCCTTCCTGCTGCTCCGAGATCTCCCAGAACACAGGGCTGCACACGCGCCACTGGAGCCGCTCGTACACGTCGATATCGGCTTGCGTCCAGCCGCTGAAGCACCGCAGCTGCGTCCCCAGGGCGTCTCTCCTGCGGAGCTGGAATAGCGGCTCTCCAGCTGCTGGGGCGCTGGCCACCTTGACCCTGACCAACGGCCTATCGTTGTCGACCAGCCCCTCGGAGGCGAAGTCAATGATCTTGTGTGGTATATCTAGCAAGACAAGGATGGCGAATGTCCGCAACAGGCCGATCTGAAGTGGGCTGTCTTTGCGGCGGAGGTCCTTGACCGTGACCTGTGTGGCGAGCTGCCGCAGCTCCTGGGTCGACTTGGCAGGGAAGTGCTTGCGGAGTTCTGTTGTGACGTTCTGATGGGACAGGATGGCCCTGAGGGAGTCTTCAGGAATGAAGAGCTGACCGCCGTCACCTCGGACCATGGCGTTGCTCAGGCGATCTTTGAGCGCCGAGAAGTCACTATCCGCCGTGGTAGGGATAGACCACGTCGACACATCAAAGGCATTGTTCATCGGTACAGAGGACTGTTGTAAGTTTGGCAATATCGAGCTCATCTGTGTGCCGGCAAAGTCAAAGGACTCGACGCCCGCCGCCGATGCCTCGGTCATGTGTCGAGTGCTGTCCTGCGTCTGGTGGTGTGGTAGGCCAGTGCTGCAGGAGTCAAACGGTCCCAGGAAGAGGTTTTCATCGTTGAAGTCGAACGAGTCAAGAGTGTTGACTGTATCTTGTGTGGTATAAAAGTGGTTTAGAGAAGCAGTCTGCGATGGTCAGTCAGTCGCTTTGTTTTGGTGTTGTCCATGGTTGATGGTGTTGGGGTCTTGTTGATGAATCCTAGCAATGGATGACTCCTTCAGTGCACTTACCGAATCGTGCTGTGAACATTGTTAGCATCGTTGTCTGCTTGGATAATATGGTATTATACTCTGATGATGAGTAAGAATAGAGGCGTACGACATACCCAAAAGTGATCCAGCTCAGACTCAACTGAGGAGGTTGACGTCCATCGCGACTCCACCATGGCCTTGGGCGTCTTCCCTTCAAGGCCTCCTCCGGTGATCGGCGGCACTGCACCAACGAGGGCCTCGTCGAGGTCCATCTCAGGGGCCGTCATGGTGGTTGACAAAGTTGTGCTTTCCTCTCGGCCAGTATATGAGATTTTGTGAGCACAATTTAGCATTAACAACGTTTCGCAACAACAATGAATAAAACAAAACTTCCCGAAAAAGATAATAGTAGTCAAAAGTCAGTGAAAGGCAAGTGTCCTTCCATATCAATCTCACGCCCAGTCATACCCGCAAACTTGCACCCAAGCCCCTGTTCCCACGCTGGCGAACCAGAATCTTCCATGTGGGGCAACCACAGCCCGTCTTCCTGCGCATTCGCGCACTGAGGGTCTGTCTCCAAAGGGCGCAGACGCTTTTCCGCGCCTGCTAGGCCGTGGAGGGCATGGTGGCGTAGGCTGGGGGCACGCCTGTGCTGATCTTTGCATCCTCGGCACAGCCCACTCTTTGTTGGCTACTTGGTTGCAGGAGTGAGGAGAAAAAAAAGTCTGGGGTTTGTCGTGCGCAAGTGCGCACAGCGCAGCATGTCAGACTATATGCATGGATGAGGGGGGGTTGGGTCGGGTAACGTCGCACTCGAGCTGCGTATCACTGCAGAAAGTAGTAAGCACGGCATATTACTTGACATTGACGCTTGATAGTATCTCTCTGAGAGAGAGACCGTCTGTGTATAGATTCTGTGCTCAATTGAAGTAGTTGTAGGTGGCTGACCTTCGAGATGTGACATGCAGTCTACTTATGCAACAGCATCAATAAGGTTCGGAAGATTCTTCTTCAGCACGATGCTGAATTGAGCCCTGCGATGAGAAGGACCGTAGGACAACGGCATATTCAAGGGCAGCAACCAATGGTCAGTACAAAACATACACATACACACGCACGACCCCTTACGACTCCATCAAATCGGACCTGTCAAAGACGACATGTTGCTAGGTCTGCACAACGGCAGCCAAGGCATAGACAATGTGTTCCAAAAACTCAAAGAAACCGCTACAACCTCTGGGAATTTTTTGGTATCCTTCAGCCCACTCGCTCCGCATCAGCTAGCTTGCCTGCTCCTTCTTGCGTCTTTCACAACCGCAGGGGTATCATAATTTGGCCTTTCACGTCGCCCGCGCGCATTCCATTCGGAACGGGGCTTTTGCCACCGCTGTCTCGTCCAGTCACCAGGGGGTAGTAATCTAGTAGCAGAACATTTTCCTCCCCCCTCTTGCGACTTGTTGCTTCAACGTCTGGCTTATTCCGTCGGTTTTTTGGTGTCTGTCTATCCGCCGTCGGTTGAACGAGCGGCGGAAAAAGGCTATCCACCTATCCGAGTCAAGGAGAATCTTGAAAAGGAGGTTGGATGAAGAAGTTTTTTTCTTTTCTTCAAGAGAATGATGACAGGGGAAATAAAATAATTCAAGAAGAGTTAAGGAACAAAATAACAACTGGTACGTCTTGACTCGTGCTGTCGGCTCAAGACTGTCGTGAGAGACCAGAGCCGGGCCTGTGCGATGGGTGGGAGAAGATTTCGAATAGTATCAAGAGAACAAAAACTGGGACCGAAGAGGAATAGAGGATGAGTATTGAGAATTTCGACTAGTTCGAATACAGGACGCCGGCGGGTCAGGAAAACAGGCTGGTAGGTCAAAAGGGCACAACCCAGTCTGCTTGTGCTGAACCGGGGCCCTGTTCTGCCGGTCTCTCTACAGCGCTGAGGAAATGATTCGGCTCCCCCCTCCTCAGGTCTGGAGAAGACCGAGAACGCTCCCTGTGCGCCGTGCATCCTCTGAGCTCTATGCAGCAGGTGCAATAGGGGCGGCGACGGGGGCAGGGACGGCGCTCAGGTCGGCTTCCGCAGGGATAGGCTCAGCGTCGGCCTGTTTGTTGGGGCAGTCCCTTGCGATATGACCAGGCTGGTTGCAGGTATAGCAAGCCTTGCCGGCGGTGCTGAGAGGACCTCCGCCGGGAGCTTGGCATTCCTTGGAGATATGGCCTAACTTTCCGCACGCGTAGCATTTCATAGCCTGCGCCTGACAGTCGCGGGCGAAGTGGTTGGGGCCACCACACTTGTAGCAGGTGGGACGGGGACCGCCGGTGAAGCCGCCGCGGGGGAATCCGCCAAGACCGCCTCGGCCGGGGTGGGTACCACGGCCGAAAGCAGCACGAGGCTGCTGGCACTCACGCTGTGAAAGCAAGTCAGCACGCCTGAATACCTGACCTGGAATGATGCGGAGGGTTCTCTCTTACGGCCAAATGACCCATTTGGTTGCAGTTATAGCAACGGCCATTGGGGCCAGAGCCGTTCAACCTCAGAGTCGGGCAGTCGGCCTGGACGTGACCTAGTCCCTGGCAGTGGTAGCACTGTTTCGCATCCGTAGTACGAGGGAGAGGGCACTGGTTCGACTCGTGTCCCGGCTGCTTGCCTGATGACAATGAACACGACGATGACCACGACAACGATCAGCGAATTTTTCTCGACAAACACATACAAAAAAAATTTTCTTTTCTTTTTTCGTTTGACACTTACAATTGTAGCAGAGGCGCTCAGACGAAGAGCAAACTTCGGCGTAGTGGCCGACATTGCCACACTTGTAGCAGGCACGACGTGAGAGAGACATCTTGTAGTCACAAATTGTCTGCCCAGAACCAGCGTTAGCAAACAGTAGTAGCTCAGATGTTCCCGCTCCTCAAATGCACTCCTCCGTGCACACTGGTTCATTTTCATGGGGTATCGGCAATGTTATTTTCGTGTAATCTCTTGGGCCCGTTCAGGATAATCCAAAGACGGCGGCGCTGCTGGATGGGGCGCAAGTGCTGTACGACGCCTTCAGGGAAAGGATCAGCCGGAAGGCTGCTGCCGCTTCAGGTGTGACGACAGAGGCACAGCAAATCAGCGCCGGGCGGGCAACGGCAGCACCTCTGTCGCAACAAATGGCGGGCGGGCGGGCGGGCGGCACGGGGATGCAGCTGGCTGGTCGCATTTATGGCCTGGACCTTGTCGCACCGTAGCATGCATATTGTTTGTGTAACAACCGGCGATTCCGCGTGCAGCCTCTGTATTCGCTAGTGTGGTCCCTGCTCTTTGCGTTGCTTTTTCTCATCTCGCATGCGCCTCGATCGCTGTGACCATCCCGGGGGAGCCCTGCTGATGTGGTACTTTCGGCGGTCGGTAGAGCTGGCCTTGTTCAGGACGAGAACGAGGAGGACAAGAATACTTTGCTGGCGCGCAGTCTGGTCGGTGTGGGGCCCATGTCGAGGTGATTGTGAGCGCATCCATGATGACAGATTTTCGATGCTCCTGTGGCGCGATCGTCTTGGGGGCACTTTGCTCAGGGATTGTGGCCATCCCCGGAAGAAGAAGAGCCACGGCGGCCCTCTCTAAATTGGCATGTTGCGAGTTGTACGCCACTGGAGTGCGCGCCAGCGTCTTGGTCTGTCCGTATAAGAGTAGAGTCCTCCCCAGGTGACGATGTTTTGCTTGCTGATTCTGCCGACAACTTTCGAAAGGACTCGTTGTGTGTTTTCCAACAGGCGCTCTCCTCCGGGTTATCGGGGGATGGTTGCGCTCGACGGATGGTGTGAGGAAGTCCGCCGCCAAATAAAACCCCGCAGATGACCAAGAAAGCAAAGAGGGAAGGAGTGCATTTGAAGTTGCAAGATAGCCCCGTGTAAAGAGAAAATAGTACGGCTAGGATGAACAGAAATAGAGATCAAATGATTAGAGTTGAGACATACCGCAGTGCAGTGCTATGTTGTGCTGTGCTGTTGCGCGCGCAAAGCTTCCCAAAACAACAAAGGCTGGGGAAAGAGAAAAATTCTGTCCAGCTCTTCGACCTCGACTTCGACTTCTTTGTTTCCTTCTTCGACTTGCTTCTGCCGTTGACTCTTATCAACCTTGTACCTGTCCGACGACCACTTCCGAACGTCTCCAACCACAACCAAGAAAGAAAAAAGAAAAGACCCAAGAAAGGACTTCCAGAGGAGAAGGATGATCTGAAGGGATGTGGTACTCGAAGAAGAGGGAAGAGAGAGTCGAGAGGAAGGCGACGGGGAGATGGCCAGTGCCCAGTATTAGCAAGCAAGGCCCTGTCTAGCCCACTGGATCTTGGCGCCTCCAGGAAATGTTCAGGTAGGAGTCAGGACCCGTCCCTGTCACAGCACCAGTCCGTACAGTAGTAACGGACTCAGTTAGGCAAGTAGGGCAAAGTTGCGCTATTGTGACCTGCCATGCATTGTACTATGGTAGGAGGACGCACGGCTCCTGCAGGGAGTTTGCCCTTTCTGCGGGTGCTAACTCTGTCAGGAGGGGAGTGCCCTGTTATGGTGGGGGTCCCACCCTGGCACCCTTGCACCCTGGGCCACTGGTGACCAATCCCCCCTGTGGTGTAGCTGCAACCTGTGAATGCATGGCAGTCTTGCGCCTATCTTAGTGCCAGTAGCGTGGTGTGTAGTAACACAATACCCACCCACCATGCCATGCAGAGCACCACGTGTGCACTTCCTACACGATGTGACTCCACACACATATTTGAGGCTCATTGCTCAATATACTGTGAATACGGAGAGGAAGGACAGTAGTCGCTCGCAGAACTCGAGACAGATTCAGACCATGAGGACCACAAAGAAGAGGCAGAAGCGTGTTGATTTTTATAGAGTGATGAAAATGACCAGGAGAGTTCCCAGTCAGAGTGGTTGCCGCTGCTTTTGCTTGCCCTTTTTTCCAGGAAATGATGTTCTCCAGCTGGTCTCAATGTCTTCTCTCTCTCATATAGGTACAATATGCCTCATGTATCCTAGGGGAACAAAGGCCCAACCAACTTAGCCCTTTTCACGTCTTCCTATGCCCCGATCCTTTCAGCCACAGGCGTCAAAGACACAGGTTCCACATTCCAATGTCAAGAAAACGAAAGCATCTTCTTTCATGATAAGCATCAACAGCAAATGATATCTTCCCTCCATGCCCTAAACACCAAAGCTAGAGAAATGCAACCCCTCACACCCCTTTCCTATTCATACATGCCCACACATAGAATACACATCACCTGTTCGGCGGGGTGGCAACCCTTCCCATCTCAGACGGATGCACAGGTAGTGGCGATGGCATAGGCACGACCTCTACGTTTGACAACGGAGCAATGGACCGCGGCCGTGCCTCGACGACGTAGCTCACACCATCCTCGGACGCGTACGAGGGCGGGCGGGGGCCGGTGCGCGACCGTGTGGACGAGGAGCCGCCCTCCTCTCCGCTCGAGGACTCCGAGCTCGCCCTTCCGCTCTCTTCTCCGTCTGGCGCTTGCACCTCCTCATCGATCGTGGATGATGTGGTCTCAGTGTTGCGCTGCCAGTAGATTCGGTTTGGGTCGACACGCTGAGAAGAGAGAAAAAAATCGTGGTCAGCACAGAGCTCCGTTATGAAACTTCACCTGATCATCCTATCTCGACGAGCTGTGGGGCGGCCAAACCCCCCCCCCCCCCCCCCATCCAAGAACTTACCACGCTTTCCCTCCAGAGTCCATAGGCCGGCGGGTTCGTCTTGGTAGCCTCGCTCTCGATACCCGCAGCCTCCTCGTCGCGCGCGAGCACCACGCGGATTGGCTGTCGGGGGATCGCATAGCCGCCAGGGCCATACATCTGCGGGAGCCTGCTGCGTCGGCGTTCCTCGACCGGTTTCGGCCGGAAGATCTGTAGGCAGAGGCGGATGAGCCCCTGGAAGAAGAAGATGGCGGAGAAGAGGATGATGAGGATGAGGAGGACGGAGAATTCGTTGTTGCTGATGTTTCTGGTCGCGGACAGGGCGAGATCTGCAAGGAGAAAAGGAAATCATTCTGGTCAGCACACCCAGCAGACAAATAGCCACAGCTTTAGGAGCTGGATTGTACTCACAGACGGTCAACAACAGCACCAAGAACATGCCCGACACGAAACACTGCAGGATCTGCGACCGGATCTTGCGACTCTTGATCCACGGGAAGCAGAACAGGAAGTGCTTCGGGTGCGGCCTGTTGCTCGCCTCCTCGTCCCCATCCTCGATGTCCCTGAGCCGCCTTTGCCTTCTGCGCCGCCTCCTCTCCTCTCGCTCCTCGGCCGTCTCGCCCTCGCGCCGATGCCGCCTTGTGCGATCGCTGCCGCTACGCTGCCGCCTCCGCCGCCCGTCTGCCGCCATCTCAGCCAGCTGCGTCTCAGCCGGATCCGCTGCCGTGAAATTGCCCCGGGCCTGCCGGTCTCCGGCAGAGTACAGCTCGTCGGCCTCTACGCTGCCGAGTCGGGTTGTCGACGCCTGTGGTCGGATAAGTGCTCGTGAGGGTTCGGCCACTGTCATGGAGGGAATCGGCGGCGTGCGCGGTCGACAGGCAGGCGACTGTGGTTCCCTCTGCGGTAGTCCCCTCTCCATGACGGGCCTCGACGTGGGTGGGCCGTTGGAGCCTTGCGTCCACGTCCGCTGGAGCCCAGGAAGGTGCAGTCGCGTGCTCGGAAGATCAAGCACAACGCTATATCTGCCTGGCAGCCCGGACTCTCGTCGTTCCTCGCTGTCCAAGTCGTCGTAGTCATCATCCGAGTAGACACTGCTGCCTGCTTGCTGCACACTCGGGGCGGTATTGGACCTCGATGTTCGCGCAGTCGGGGCGGCCCCGGGCCAGTCTGTGCCGGCTGCGCTCGTTGCATTGGTGACGTTGGAGAAGCGAAACCTGGAGGGCATGCTTGACATGCGTCTGGGTAGCAGACGGGAAAGCCCGCTGCCGGATTGTTCTGTCATCTCAGGTGTGACGGCAGGCTCTCGTGGAGAGAGCGGTTGGGTCTCGAGATCGTCTGCTTGGCTGCTGACTGCCGAAGCAGGGTCTAGCCGACGAAGAACCACGCGGCTGAACATCTTGTCTGGATTTTATCTGTTTGTTCTTCAGGGTGATCTGTGGCGGCAACAACTTTGGCGGGTGGTGGGTGGTGGGTGGATGGACGATCCGAAATGTGGTCACTGCTGCGATGTCGTCCAGTTCATGACTTTCCTGTGGATTTTTGGTATTATTTGAAGCCGTAGAATAAGAAGAAAATACTGGCGAAGCAGCGTCTGTGGCTCGGGCGCACCAAGAGAGTTCTCAGTAACAGGATGAGGTCTGTCAGGGCCAAGTATCTTCTGGACTACCACCCCGCAAAGCACAGCTCGGCGCGTCGAGGAAGTTGTGGTTGAGCCTCGTCGCAGTCGTGAACGCCAAGCGAAGGAGCAGTTGGTTACACCCCGCAACGTTGATATTGCGATGAACAGAAAGCGGGTGTGGTGTTGTAGACATGTATAAACTCGGCGAGTTGATTATGTCCCTCCTCGGTTGTGTGCAAGTCAAGAGAGGCTGATGTCTCAAAGAAAACAACGAGATTCAGATGAGCCGCGGACCTCTGAGAGGCCGACGGTGCCGTGTCGACTGGTCCGATTGTCCCGGGCGAACAAACTCCGTGGAAGTGGTTATTATGACAATAATACGCAAGGGAAGACCACCGGTTATGGGGTCCCGTATGGTTAATGAAATAAAAACGGGGTCCAAGAGCTGAGGTCGATAAATGAAGGGGCTGGTGGCTGATCACCCACACACAGCAGCCGAGTACTGTGGTATGCTTCTCTCCGTCGGTTTTTTCTTTATTATCTCTCAGATTCCCCGCCTCGACGTCAGAGCGACATGGACGTGAGTCAATAGAGTTAAATGATGATTAGAAGAAGAGAAGTGTTGGCTCACAGAGCCTGTCTCAAATAAGAAAAGAAGTATCGGCAGCAAGCGAAAGAACGGGTCGTTGAAGGCCAACGAAGTGGTCCCTGGCAAGACAATAACAGGACGGCTAACGATGCAGGAAGCGAGGACGGACGAATGAGAGAACTTGATAATGCGAAAATAGAAAAAAAGACTCTTGGAAGCGGGACGATCAGAGAGGATTGGCGATCCACATGGCTGCTGTCTGCCCCAGTCCTGGAGGAGATGAGAGTTCGTGGTGGGCTGTCTTGTCCACGTCGTCTGAAAGGCCGTGGATGATGGGGAAATGATTTGTGGCCAGCGCTCGAAATTGAATGTCAACGACTGCATGCCACATGCAAGTTGCAGGTTCCGGCACACTGATTATTGGACGCGAGGATCCCTCAGGGACATGGGTGTGAGGCGCCCCGTATAAGTGAGCGCGAGCGAGTGGAGGCCCACATGTGCTGTACTGTAAATTGGATACTCTCGATCCGAGATACTGTTTTGGTAGTCCTCCGCAGGGGTAGACAACTATCGTCAAACAGGTTTCAAAGGGCTATATCATCATATGTCCGTCCCTCTCTGGATACACACTCTCCTGGCTTAGTCTCGAGAGATTCTTCTCTTTCCTCCTTCTTCCCTCTCCTGATCCGAAGTTGGATTGGCTGTAAATTTCATCGTGTTGCGCCCCTAGCCTAGCGGTTGCTCTAGTCTTTTGCTCATCTCGATATCCATACACCCTCATCCGAGAGGGTCCTTTGATGGAGGTGCGACGAACGAGATGTTGAGGCTCCCAGCGCCGATATCCCATCCTCGTGCACATAACAGCACACAAAGACCGCAAAAACTCACAGTCCCAGTTCCCAGTCCCCAATAGCCCGCATGAAGCTGAAGCCATCGCTCTCCTCAGCCTTCCTGCGCTATGCCCCTCTCACGCTGATGCCACCGGACAACGAGCACAAACCCTGATAACTGGGGACCCCATGGCGCAAGTCTTGTGTCGCAGCCTGGCAAAGATTGGACGAACTTGGGGGAAAGCCATGCATTGATTCAAGGGATTGCCGCTGGTGTGGTGTGGACTGCATGTACACTCACGCAGGGGCAGATGCGAGTCTTGCGCAGTGTTTCATCCTAGGCCTGTGGCTACGCGCTTCATCCAATCGTGCCGGGCAACCCCACCCGACTAAAGATGGGACCAGGGGCCTCTGCCATCTGGCTGTCGCCAAGCTCTAGCGCGTCGCGGGATCTTGTTGTCTGCCCAGCGGCTGCCATGGGCGGGTCGCGAACTGAAACTGATCACGTAACTCCAGCCTATGAAGTATCACCACATTCGTGTGAATGCCGGCCTTGAGCGAAACCTAGTGATTATTCATTTTCGTCCCGAGTCTTTGCGTCATTGTAATCCGAGGGAGCGATGATGTTTGCATCGTCGCACTAGCTGCCATGGTGTCGATAGACACCACAACGATGTCACTCACACGAATACTTAAAAAGACATAGTGGGATCATTTTGCTCGTAATTCGTGGCGAATACTATGAACGATCCGGTTTCAAGAGTGCAGGATGCGGAAGAACACTCCCGAGGGCTGTGTGAGCAGACACTGTCGGGCTTGAGATGCTTATTCGCGCTCCGTGCTAAGAACTCGTGCAGACGGCGCACGTGGTCGAGGTGGTGAATTGCTGGTTTCATGTGTCGCTCAAGGTGATTCGTGCATCCAGCCAACACTATACTGTGACTGTCACGGCCATGTGTTGTCAGTGGCATCACCGAGTTGGTCGCAGCCTTGAGGCTCATCAATTCTAAAAACATCGTGATGCCCTCGGCTGAACAAAACGCTTTGTCCCATCATCCGCGGGCGGTTAGGTCTTGGACGCAGCAGTCTGTAACAATCAAGTCCTACGACCGTGCGTAGGCGCCCTCCCTCCCTCCTCTCTCTCTCCTTTTCCGCTCTCTTTCTCTGTTTTGCTCAGTACAACCGAGCCAGTACCTTGGCGATCACGGTCGCGCGAAGGAGCCACGTTTCTTCGTCCGCCTCAGTCATCGCGGTGGACTGAATTGGCTGGCTGTCTTCCTTTCACAGCGGGTAAGACCCAGGAGCGTTCATCTCAACTCGCCTAGCAACATCGTCCTGTCCGAGGACGCGGAGAGGATAATAGGGTCTTTGCCTGGCGAGAACTCTGCGGCGTTCACTGTGCCCTTGTGGCCTGGCAGCTTGTAGAGCAGCTTACCGTTGTCGCTCGACCAGATGACAACAGTACCGTCACCAGCGCCCACAGCAATCTTCTTCCCAGCGGCGTCCCAGCTGCCTGAGATGAGATTTTTCTCCAACCCGATTGGAGCTCCATCGAATGTGCGAATCGCCCTCTCCGCCGGGGCGAAAGGCCGGATATCCCAGGTCCGTGCCGTCGAGTCCATCGAGTATGACAGAAGACTTTGGGAGTCTGGGGACACACGCAATGTTGTGATAGTGTCGTGGTGTCCTAGCATTGAGTACACCACGCCCTTCTTGCGGATGTCCCAAACTTTGATGTCGTTGTCGATGCCACCAGAATAGACTTCGTTGCCAGCTTCAGATATTGCAACGGCTGTAATGGGGAACTGGGTCTCAATGTAGTCCGCAGCGTGTTTGGTTCTCGGATCCCAGATGCCGATTGTGCCATCGTCGCTTCCGCTGATCAATGTCTCCTCGCCGCGCCTGCTGATATCCATGGTATTGATAACCTCTTCATGTCCCACGTAGCGTCTTATTCTCTGCCCGGATGTCAGGTCCCAGCTCGCGAGGTGCATGTCGGCGGAGGCAGAAAATAGAATATCGGAATCACGAGACCACTGGAGGTCGAGGATAGCGCCGCGGTGGCCGGTCAGGACGCCGTAGTTCTCGCAATCACCGTAGGTTCGCCATAGCACTGGAGCAGTCAGTCAGTCAGTCATCCTCCGTCTTGAGTGTTGCCAGAACTTTTTTAAAACTTACTGATGCTCCGGTCCATGCCACCTGAGGCAATGAGGTTGCCGGTCGGGTCGAACTTGGCTGAGAATATCTCGGCCGAGTGTCCAGACAGCTCCATTACTGGTGCCTGAAGGCCGCTGGTGCGCGGTGCCTGTTGTCGTCAGCCTCATGTTGTTCATCCATAACCAGAGTATACGTACTGATTGCACCAGTGCGCCAGAACCTGAAGCATTTGCTCGTGCTAGGGCCTTCTCGCCTAGATTCTGACGCTTGACCACCAATTGGCCCTCTGGCTCACCAGATGCGGGTCGTTTCTCGGCAGACATGGTTGCTTTGTATGCGATGTGTCGGTTCGATTGCACAGCCTAGGAGCTGAGACTCGACGGAGGAGAAGTCTTGTTCGCGAGAGTGGGCGTACCTGCGTTTCTGTACACCTCAGTGTAGCGCGTTGTCTGGTACAGCCTGTGACATTTTTGTAGCTGCTGTCGCGACATGGTCCGTGCTTCTGAGTGGTTCATAGCATGCCTGCCGGGGCTCCTCACCATACCACTTACGTAGTGTCTAGTTTGGATTACACCCGCTCCCTCACCGAAACCTCATAGAAGACAAAAGGGTCCTTCCAACTCCAACAGCCTCTCCTGAGCCCCACCTCCTCTCAAGTTCCACTCCCTGGTGATTTGAATGGTTACATGATACGAGCGTTGATCGCAGCAAAGCTCGATCTGAGCTGCTGACACCGCTGCCCTCACCATGTCTGCAAGCAAAGCAGCCCGCGTTGGCGAAGAGTACGTGCCCACGTTCCCAGGCTTGTCATTGTGCTTCTTCTTTCTGCTACTTCCAATACATATGCTGTTCCATTCCGATTGCTAACTGGGTCACAGAATATGGAAGTAAGTTCTGTCCTGGGTTCTCGACACCCACTGTCTACGTGCCGGTCTAACCCGACTCCATCCTGCCTTCTCCTCCCTTACTGATCGGTTCGAAGAACACGCATCGACAAGGTCAATTCAGAGCTCGTTGTGCTCACGTATGGCACCATCGTTGCACAGCTTTGCAAGGACTTCGACAGTGACTATGTGGAGGTCAACAAACAACTGGACAAGATGGGCTACAATATCGGCCTACGGCTGATTGAGGACTACCTGGCCAAGTCAAACACTATGAAGCGCTGCGCGAACTTCCGAGAGACAGCTGAGATGATCGCAAAGGTACGCATTTCAGAAAAACTCACCTGAATTGATCAAGCCCACCCTGGAGCTTGCGCATGCCATGGCTGACACACGTGCACGTTTCTTGCAGGTCGGCTTCAAGATCTTCCTCAACATAACACCCACCATCACGAACTGGACCAGCGATAGCAAACAATTCTCGCTGGTATTCGAAGAGAATCCCCTCGCCGACTTCGTCGAGCTACCAGATGACGGCCGTGCCCAAGACGAACTCTGGTACTCCAACATCTTCTGCGGTGTGCTCAGAGGCGCTCTCGAGATGGTGCAGATGCAGGTTGAGGCACACTTTATCAGTGATATACTGAGAGGCAATGACTCCACCGAGATGAGGATATCGCTGATCCGCTACATCGATGATGAGCTCCCGCCAGAGGATGACTGATATTCTTCCTCGGCAGAAGTACTGGGCTGACATACCCTTTCGGTGCTGCACCAACGATGGTGGTATTAATGGCAGGCCAGTGGTGGATGCCGGTGGAGATGGCCATACATATTGTCATTCATCCCCATGGCACTGCTGGCGCTAGAGATTGTGATGCTTGAGCTTCAATGGCTCTGTCCGGATTTGTTATCGGCAGATGTAGAAAGTCTGATGTCGGAGGTCCATGCTAGTCCTTACATCCCGCTGCGGTAGAGCAGAATACTGGAGAAGCGGAAGAAATATAGAATCCATATTCCACAAATGGTAGACATCCTTTCCCTAATGCAATTCAACTGTCACTCTCTTTGCCTCTATTGCTCGGGGTATGCATACCAAATAGGTTCAGAATGCCACCATTTACCATGCTAATAGCGATGTGCGAACAAGAGGCATACACATGTTTAAGCAGGCAGTTAATCAGAGGAACCGCTGTAACAGAGGATTACATCCTATTCCCTTGAGCTACAAAGCGCTTTCGACAACCCGTGGTATTGTTTCACGCGGACCAAATCTCCGCGGTTCTCCGCCGATGATCAAAATTTTGCGACAGCATGCAACATCTCGCAATTCCGGCCATTGAGCGGAACACCGAATTGTGAAGACCTGATCCAAGACCCGATCGTTACACAAGTACAGCACCATTGGGTCGTATTTCGTCCCGCCGTGCTGGGCCAGCCGTGCTACTGTCTCGGACTTCCACCCTTCCAAAAGCCTTCTACCGCCTGTTTTCCCGCTTCTCCCGCTACTACTTCTGTTGTCATGTTTCATTCCCCAATCAAAGCCACTCCAGTTGCTTTTGATGAAGAAAGAAAGCATTTCCTATCGATATAATACGAACGAGAGGCTTGTCTTCACATTCCTTGCTCTTGTGCCGGGCCCGCAGCGGGACGAACCGAGACGAGGTAGGATGAGGCTCACAAGCAAATTCAAATAGGGCAAGAAAAGTCATAGTTATTGAAGGGGAGGAAATGGATGGGGGGAATGCTTGAGTTCAGAAATAGCTCGGGGGATCACAATTTTGTCCTTACAGTTATCTGCCTCTGTGACAGGGCGATGAGCCTTGTTCTACACTTTTGCACTTATCTCTGGAAGCCTGCTCTTTTTTTTCCTTCTTTTTCTTTCCCATTTCTTACACTCCCAAAGAAAAATTCTTAATAAGGCTGTAGCAACATTAACAGATGTCCTAGCGGAATGAGTGGGTAAGCTGACATGGACATTGCGTTGTGGTAGGGCTGAGGCGGGGGCGTGGAGGCTGATGCATACAGCGTGCCTGGGCAGGGATGGCAATGGGGTCAAAGAAAGCCAGCCAGATAACAGCGAAAGGGTTTGCATCTTGATAGGGCAAAGCTATTCCTCTAAGGCATTTGTTGCAAACACAGCTTGAAGACGACACATGTGTCCGGAAATCCTTTGTGTCATTGCAGATGTTGAATCATAACTATAATGATCTGTGGCTGCCTGTAAATTATGCGTACTTTCTCTTTGATGGCGAGAGGGGACACAGAATCTAATGCAAGGTACAGAATCCCCTCTCTTTCATTTCAGGAAGGGATAGGTGAACTTGCAGCTGTCAAGGCAGAGCCCTGCTGGTGGCAGTTCTCGGCAGACAGCGCCATGGCGGGTACCCCGACGGCTTGAGTGTGGGCAGGCAGCAGAAGGGACTGGACTTACACTACGTACATAGCCTGGGGAAGAATCGAAGATCCACGATATAATTACACGACGTAGCAGCGTATTGATCAGTCTGAAGGAACGAGAGAGCCTTATTGCAGTAGTCACTACTATACAAGAACTCCGCATCCACAACGGCATGGGAGAGCATCTCAGTGGATGCCTACTGGGGGCAGCTGGAAAGGTGTCCGGCACACACGTCTCTTGGCAGGGCTTTTTCCTCATGGAAATGGTCGGCTTTGCGCCTTAGGCCAATTTGATGAGGCAAAAGTAGAAGAAGAAAAAAAAAGAAAAGGAAAATTTAAAGAAGGAGAAAAATCGAGGCAAAAAGTGAAAATCACCTGTTTGGCCACCACCCATTCGAGTCACCAGGCCTGGTGACAGACACGTCCGAGCAGACTCGTCTAGATCACGCTGCTTGCCTGACGCGATTTCGTCTGGTCCGTGTTAGATCGGAGCTTGATCACACCATCATCTGCCGGTCAATATGGCTTTTTGGTGTTACGGCCGTGATACACAAATTCCCTTGCAGTCAGAAGCTTCAGCAGTTTTCTGAATCAGGCGACCTTAAGAGGAGGGGGAGAGCAGGACCAGCTTCTTGATCTGATAGGATATTGAAATCAGCCCTGAATGGAAGTCTTCTTGCCCGAGATCATCAGTCAGGCGTGGGCTCCATGCGCCCCCAGAGAGTTGATAGATCCGGTTGGGCTGTGGACTAGTGATGCAGGGCTGTCTGATATTTCAGGCCGAAGACAGACCGCCCCACTTACTTCATCTCCTCAGTGTGCGAGGTGTTACGACTTAAAGCGCCAAGCCAGATCTGGCACAATTTTCTCAGCTCGCCTCTGAAGCAAGAAAAAAAAATCCTCTCCTTTCAGAAATCTATATGCGATGGGATTTTTTTTTTTTTGTTTTCTTCTCAAAGAGCGCCCGAAGAGCCATCTTTCTCAGAACCGCTTCTTCTTAGTGCAGACACTGGACTGGACCTAGTATGCTTGAGGAGTGATATTGCAGTGGGGATTGAACCAGTCCAGTCATGTCTAGCAGCGAGCGAGGCCATTGCCATCATAGTATCAGTCCTTGGCAGTACTTAAAGTAGAGAAATGCGACTAGTCCTCTTAAGTTCATTGTCCCTGTCATGTTAATGAGACATCCCCTTTGTCAATGCTGGGAGAATATCGAAATTGCTGACGATCAAAGTACACTGACATTATGGCCCTATTCATCGAATTGATTCCTGCTGACATAAAACAGATGACAGAGCAGATAAGCAATCAGGACTTTTGCTTGGCGAGAGGTCGGGCGACATTGGGAGTGTATTACATTAGTGCATGTGTAATATTACCTTACTTCAAGTGCTTAGGGTAAGGGTATTAAGTCAGGAGCCTCCAGAATGGTCATGAAACGTGGGCAGCTCAGGGCATCCAGTCAGAGGACAACGCCAATCTCAATGTTGCTGCCTCAGGCATAAAGCTCATATCACCCATGGGTCATGGCTCAATGACAGGACCCCTCGTGGCCTCCCACCCACCTTCGAGGCTAGAGGGCCCCAAGATCTTCTCTCCCACTTTCTTGTCTCTTCTACTACTACCTTGCCTTCTCTGCCTTACCCGCACCACACCTTTCACCTCACTTTTCCTCCTCCTTTTTTTTCTTTCCTTTTAAGCCCCCTCTCCTTTCCGATCGATCTGCGGAATGCTCTCTCATGTCGTCGCAGGAGCATCGTGGACCAGCTGTTCTTTTCTGATGTAGATCAATTACGACTGCCAGATCTTGCGACAAGAACGCGACTGCAACATCTGCTACTGCTCTGCCCGCCAACCCCGGCCAAGAGACCTGGGGGCTCTGCTCCACACGGGCGCTGTACCGCAACCGCACTTGCCTGCACTGCGCTGCTCTGCGCTGCTCTGCCTTGCCTAGAGGACCAGGCCAGGTGGCAGGCATTGCTCGCCCACCCGTCTCCAACCAGACACTTCCCCCAACCCAACACGGGTCAGTTCTACGACGGCCAACTGGCTTAGCACCTAGCAGCATCTGCACCCGGCACCGAGGGCCCAACCCCCCGTGCGCTCTCACTCAACTAACTGCCTTGCACTGCACTGCACTGCACTGCACCCTAACCTGGGCTCCTCTCGACCATCAGCTGGAGTGTGTGGCCTGCGCCCTCCGCTTTTATTCACCCGGCCACCTAGCCTAACCTGAACCTTACCTGACCCAAGTCAAATCCCATCACCCATCCCAAATCGACATTTCCTCCTCCGCCAGTGTCCACTTCGACAATCTCATCGGACATCTTCGACCCATGCTGGGCCTTTGAGTCGGTATCAAGACATCGCATGCCGTTTCTCTCCGGACCCAAGCACACGTAGTCGATCCGCTGTTGGCTGTACCTTCGAGTTTTTAACCCGACCACGCGTCTCAGGCCGCCGTTTCCCTGCCTGCCTGATCATCTACTCTCTTACCAATCCTGTCCATCGCCTTCCACTACTCGGCCCGTCATCACCAGACATCAGCAAAACTTTGTCTCGCCCCTTGGTGCCGTCCGTAACTACATTTCGTTGCTCGTACGCGCTCCTGCAACACCACCGACCAACCTCCGAAGAGCTGGCTCAATCACCATTGCCGACACTGCCCGTCCGCCAATCGCTCCAGACACCGTGTATCCGCGACTTTGGAGTCGGCGCAGACGAGCCTGTCTGCCAAGATTGACGCATACTTTACCACTTCCTTTGCGGCGCTGCTCATCGCTGACGCCCGCCGTTACTTCCCCCGCGGCAGATCCGCTCTGCACTCGCAGAAGCACTCGTCGGTAGCATGAATGTCAACATGGCCAACATGCCCATGGTCCCCGGCCCTCCGGTTGGCGCTGGTATGCCCATGATGGCCAACGGCGGTGTTGCTCCCCCCGCCGGGCCCCGACCTCAACAGCCTAGCGAGGCCAACAAAAACCTGTTGAACACCTATATCTACGAGTACTTCCTGCGCAACGATATGTTTGAGTGCGCCCGCGCGCTGCTGAGATCTGATCCTCAGATCAAGGTTCAAGATGGCCCAAATGCCCGTCGCGACGAGAATGGAAACCTGGTCGTCAGTGGTGTGGGTGATTCCATGGATGTCGACAATAAGGACGGCATCGATGCCAAGGGCCCTGAGGGCTTGCCTCAGCCTTCCATCCCCAACCCAAGTTTAGACAGTCCTTTCTTGTACGAGTGGTTTTGCTTGTTCTGGGATATGTTCAACGCGCAGAAAGGCAAGAGCGCCAACGTCCAAGTCAACTCTTATATGAACCATACTCAGGTACGTGCTGTGCTTCGCTCCGCCCCGACCTCCCCCCCCCCCCTTGTATGCAATCGCATGCTCTCGGGCTGGTGGCTAATCCGTCGCGTAGAATCAGTCCCGTCTCCGACAAAACCAACAACAAGAACTGCTACGCAACATGCGCCCAGACATGACGCCTGCACAGCAGCAACAGCTCCAGATGATGCGCATGCAGAACGGCGGCATGAACATGGCTATGAAGCAGCCCAACAGCATGGCTCAGCGAGCCATGGCCAACAACCAAAATAAGTAAGCATCGCCCATGGCACGTCGGCAGCAGCAACGACCCTTCTGACATCGTAACGCCTGCAGCCCACAGATGATACAAATGCTCCAACAACAAAAGCAAGGCCAGATGCAGCGAGATCCCTCGGATATGGACGGTAACCGTGCGCGCCAGTCGTCTCCAGGATCCGCTGAGAATGCTCCGTCCCCCTCCAAGCGGCCCCGCCTTGATGGTGGTGCTCCCTTTAATCCTGCCCAGCCGGGGATGATGCCCAACGGAAGACCAGGCCCTGCAGGGCAAGGAATGCCAGGCCAGCAGGTAGGATCCGACCCTTCAAGCTCTCAGCAACAGTCCAAGCAGCTCCTCCTCTTCAATGGCATAGACCCAGCATCACTGAAACCAGAACAGTTTGCCACCTTCCAAAATCAATCCCCCGCTGTTCAACAGAAGACCATTCAAACTTACGCTCAAAATCTGCAGCAGCAGCAGAGCCAGCAGATGCCCAAGAATGGAGCCATTCCCAATGCCAACGGTCCCCCAGGCCAAGGTTCCCCGATGGTTCCCCAAGGACCCGAAGGCGCCGCTGCCATCAACACCTTCTACAACGCTGATGGCATGGGTGCGCCCGGCGCGATAAGACCCGGCGCCGGTCCGGGCGCTGGCCAGCAACCTGGTGGTAGCAACCATGCCCTCCAGGACTACCAGATGCAGCTCATGCTTCTCGAGCAGCAGAACAAGAAGAGGCTCATGATGGCTCGCCAGGAACAGGACGGCGGGAACACCATTCAAATGCCTCGAGAAGGCCCTGCTGGTCCCGGTGGTCCTGGCGGCCCTCCTGGCGCTGCTGCGCCCTTCCAGGGTGCCTCGCCTCAGGGCGCGCGGCCTGGAGCGTCGCCCAATCCCGCTGACATGAAGCGCGGGCCCCAGCAGATGAACCCGGCTGGTATGGGCTCTCCTATGGCCGAGGGTGCGCAGTCTCGTGGCTCGCCCAACGCCATGTTCATGGCCAACCAGATGGATCCTGCCCAGGGCCCTCATTTCTCCAACATGAATGGAATGGGCGCTGGTGGCAACGTACCTGGTGGGCCTCAGATGAACGGCATGCGCCCTCCTAGCTCACATCCTCAGCCGCCGTTCAACGGGCCGATGAACCCCGCCCAGCAGCAGATGATGGCTGCTCGTCAGCAGGCACAGATAGCCGGCCCGCCTGGTCAACAGATGCAGTGGCAGCAACAGCAGAACGGCCCCGCGGGACCCAATGGCAATCAGATGGTGCCTCAAGGCCAGACTCCACAGCAGGTTCAGGGTACGCCGCGCCAGGCCAACGCTATGCCGCCGCCCGCTCAACCTACCGCGGCCGCAGCTGCTGCCAATGCACGGAACACCTCGTCGCCACAGGTCAGCACTGCTGCGCCGCCTACTCCGTCCCAGTCCAACAAGTCGGCACCCAAGAAGAAGGAAACAAAGAGTGCAAAGGACAAGGTGAGATCGAAATGTGCCCCCTTCTGCGTGCCCGTCAATGTATAATAACGTTACTCTAAACAAAGCGCGCTGCGAATCAGAAGAAGTCCAATGCCAACCACAATGCCGCTGCTGGAGCCACGCCTGCCGCCGAGCCCACCACGGAAGCCGAGGCGCCCACGCCTGCGACGCCCATTACGCCGGTTAACCCGCAGCAAAACCTCAACAGGCCGGGCCAGAGTGCCGGGCCCAACCAGGCGATGCCTAACGGCCAGGCCCCTGCCCCAGTGCCCCAGCAGGCTGCTGCCGCCATGGTCCCGCAGCCTGACCCGAACCAGAACTATATGGAAAACATGGTCAGTATTCCTTCCAACTCTGCGTCCTTGTCGTCAAGTTTACTCACAGATCGCATCTTCGCAGAGTGATTTTGCATCCCTGGACTTTGCGAATCCATTGGCCACTACCGATGTCTTGAACGATTTTGACTTTGACTCGTTCCTCCATGACAATGAAGGGGGTGACGGTGGATTCGACTTCTCTTCCACTGGGGCCTTTATGGATACCGATGGGATTGAGACCTAGCTGTTCGCCAGTCCCACCAACGTGAACAGTCCAAAAGGTTCAAATCCCTAACGAGTTCCTTGGCCTCGTTCAAGGAACATGCGCCGGTCCTCGGCACCAAGACAGCAAACATTTTTTTGTCGATACCCAAAATTTCTCTATATTCTTACTTGGTCATCCCGCATCCCACGCTGCCATTTGGGTCTACGTGGATACGCACCGGGAGATGAGACGGGGAGTCATGTGGTCGCACCAATCAGTTGCTTCCTGCAGCGAAAATTCAGACGCATCGCGGATGCAGAACGAATACCGAGCTCTTGGAGCTCTCTCCTCATTATTACTATTTCCTAGGGCTGGGCTTGTTTTTATGTCGCACTCGGTGCTTATGGGGGTTTTTCTTTTAGGCCGGTTTCCAGTGTAATGCGTGTTCGTGATGGGGAATTTTCACGGCGCGGCTTGTTACATTCTCAGGTTTGGTTCATATATCACTCTCCAGTTAGCTTAATCGTCTTTGCTCATTTACTACACACGACCGCGCCACAGTTGTTGCGTCTATTTTTCACACCGACAAAGCACAACCGCCAACTTTACACCCTCTTTCCTTCTCTCATCTCGACTACACGAAGACGAGCAGCAGCGGCGGCATCGTTTCCTAAAGCGACCTTCCCGACTCCAACGCATCATATCATTTTCTCACTCTCCCAAATAAATATGAGGGGGTTCTTTGTCTCAACTCTCTTATCGCATCTGACGAATGACTATTTCAAATACACAAAAAAGGATCAGTGACGAACGGCGAGGATTGAGGGGTTTATTTTTCTTGGATTCCTTGTTCATGGTGGCCTTAGCGGTGACGAGAGGGGTTTGTGTCGAGGGGGATCATTGTACTCTTTTTCTTCCAGTTCGATGGTCATTAGTTGCTATCATGTCATCCGCGTTTCAACCTGGCATTTTCCCTGGTGACATGATGGCGCTTGCATATCTGACCTGTCTCGTCCGTAGTGTTGCGATTGAAGCTCCCAGTTCCACAGTGAGGTGGCTGACTTGGCCATCTCGCCGCATGTGGCCAAATCCATTCTGAGAGGATCGAGAACAATAACCTGGGGAGCATGAATGCAATGCGTACCTAAGATGACAGCCTCTGGCCCGTGGCCCATGGCCCATCATGCTTTCTCTACACCTACTCATGGTCTGGCTCCGAGACACTGGAACCTCTGTACCCTTTTCACTAGAGCATAGGAGGCGGTAAACTTTCACCTGGTAGATTTACAAGGGTGAAGTAGACTTGGAGACTGAACAGGAATCTTGGTTCAGATGGACATTGTGTCTACTACATGCTTGGAGAAGTCGTACACACGGCAGCAGAACTACAAGGAAGAGGGTGACTGTCTTTCCATGTCTGAACCTTGCTGAGGCCAGTAAATGGCTAATCATCTCATTCACCATCGTCAGTTGGTACCCAGGTGTCGAATCCCAAATTTACTGCTGTGTTTTAGCATGAAGCAGGCTGGAAGTTCACCATTCATTAATACAGAGAATGCATGTATCCATATCTCTGAGTACAAAGTGATATTCTGCCCGGGACTTGAGGCAACCGATGTACTATCTGCTCTATGACTGGTCGTGGCAAGCAGAGCAGGCTACCTAAGAAGGGGTTGGTGTGACCTGTCACTGGCAGCAAACATCCATGTGAACAGCTCAAGACATTACGGATACCTCCTTGGAGGTTTCTCAGGTTTCGTGACTTTCAATCCTCATTCTGCTTTGTGAGAACTGCACTAATCTCTAATCATTGTGACCCAACAACTCTATGAAGCTCAGAGCCAGCTTCAAGATTTTGTGACAAAGTTTTCAGACGTGTTTTCTTTGACTGGTGTCTCAGTCTCTCTGTTTTTGAGTTTGAAATTGGCCGTCATCCGTCCCCAACTCGACGCTTTGTCTACAGTCGCCTTTCCGGGGAGGCATTTCCTAACGTACTTGAAAAACCCAACCATCCACACATCGACAACAATAACGACGCGTCAAGGTTACGCCTCAAGAACGACGCCAGGGAAGCCTTCATCAATCCAAGCAATAATCAAGATTTAAGGTCTCGATAGACGCTCTCACACGGGCAAATGAGCACATGATGGCGGATTCCGAGCTGGCGGAGCAGCCCAACATATTCATCTCCAATGGTACCTGCTACAGTGGTCCAAATCATGAGGCAGATTCAGCCATGATCCCTTGTGGCAACGCCTTTTATGGCACTATCTCCTGCTGCCAGGCACAAGATGCGTGCCTCTTGAGTGGCGTCTGCTTCAACTACCAGTACTATACGACCTATGTTGCTGGCTGCACTGACGCCGACTACAACTCGTCCGTCTGCCCTGACAAGTTCGAGGACAAAGGTGAGAAGTGCCCAGGTGGCTGATCACGATGGGCTTGACCCGACCCCTCCTTTGCCGATCCAGCTGACACACAATGTACTACTATTAGATGCTCCATGGCTGGGAATGTCGTACTGCAACGGCACCAGTAACCAATGGGTTCTTTGCGACCAGAAGGGCCACCCAGAGACTATCGTCAAACCTGACCTGTGCTATTGCCCTACTGCCACCGCCGAGCGCAGCATGACCCTGAGCCAGTACTCGCAAATTAACGAGACCGCCTTGCTGCCTAGCGCTACTGGCCTCAGCGTCCAATTCTTCGCAGGCTTCTTCCCTACTGCCCCGTCGAGCACATCCCCCTCGAGCGCGACCGCCACTTCCAACCCTGCTCCTGGAGCTGGTCCTTCTTCCACTCGGTCCTCCTCCAGCCTTCAGACCCCTGCGGCGTCTTCGCCCACCATGATCACGACCGGCCAGTCCAACAGCAACCTCACCACTGGCGATACGATCGGCATCGCAGTCAGCGCGTCTATCGGCGGCGTTGCCCTCCTTGCAGGACTCTTCTATCTCTTCCTACACCGCCGTCGTGCCCGGAAGGGCCGAATTGCCGCCAAGACACCCGAGTCGTCTATCCATCAGCATGGCCCCTCCTATGGCGGCCCTATCGTAGGAGACCCTAACAGCATCGGCATCGCTTACGGCGGCGTCGGAGGTGATATACAGGAGGAGCAGGAGTTCAACAGCGAGTCCGTCTCCCGGCTGGGCAGTCCGCATCCGTCTGCGGTCTCGGAGCTAGACAGCCACCATATCAACAAGGCGGCGCGTCCTTGGTCTATGGTCTCGGAGCTGGATGGCGAGAATGGCAGCAGCGCGGCTGCCGCGACGGGAATGGCGGGCATGTCGACTTTGCCGGGCCGGATAGAGGCTATCATGGAGCATGGCAGCTATGGCGAGGAGCAGGCTGGGCCGAGTGAGCTTCCTGCGCACGACCTGACGGAGCTGCCTGCTTGAGGGGCACGGTGCGAGGAGCATGAAGCATAATCAATTCTGGGCTGGGAAATAAGTATCTGGTCGGCAAGGATGGGTGTCTGTCGGTGCGGCTTATGGGCCTAGGGTCTTACACAAACAGAGACAGGTAGTATTTCTTGAAAGGAAGGGATACGGCGGCGTTAACTGTGGCGTCGTACAAGGAGGCTGTTAGGCATGCTTGGTTTTACATTTCGAGAGTGCATCATTCAACACAGGTATTCGTCGTCAAGGCGATGTGTTGAATTCCCTTGAACGACATCATTACTCACAGGGAGGGGCTTGACTTGGAAAGGCACAAGGGTGGGATTGGGTTTCTTATTCCAACCAGCACTTGAGCGAGTTGTTTGGACTTACAGCCATTCTTACCCGGGAGGCCTGCAGCTTCTTTGAATATGTTTATCACAATGGATTGTATATTGCATAATTTTGGAATAGGTGTCTTCGCTGTGAGCCATGGGAATCTCCAGGGATTCCAGCCATAGCAACCCCTGAGCAGACAGTCGAGCAAGTCTTCATCTGGACAACAAGTCTTGATCCAGTATGTCTCCATTAATCAACTGGTATGGTCTCAATCTTGTCACCACTGTTGCCCTTGACTTGAACATGTGGGTTGGTTCTGTCCAGCTCCGAGTCTGAAGGGAGAGCCTCCACCTCCTCTGCACCAGACACTCGCTTCTGTCTCTTGTCTCTGATAAAGCAGGAAGTGGTCAGCACCAGTTCACAAATAATGTTCTTTGGGACAAGGTAACAACATACCCATTCTTCCCAAATAAGAGAGACATAATCCAGGTCATGATGACAAGACACACAACCATAACAGCAGAGAATACATAACCTTTTGGGTACCTCGGAGCTTCCACAGTCGGGTACGTCAGGTTCGGCACAAACGCGTTCGTTGCAGTGCCCACAGCCGTCATGAGCGTCAGCGTCAGCGCTCTCTCCTCGATATTATCCCTTAGAATCGCGTTCGCCCAACCGTACAAGACCGAGGACACGGCGACCGATGAGTACGTCACGCTGAAGGCGAACCACTTGGCGGCCTCGGACACGTCCCAGACGGCCAGGATGACCAGCGCCGTGAAGTTGAAGGCCGAGGCGGTACTGATGGCGACGGGACGAGACACCCACAGGTCGGCGGAATAGTTGATGAAGAGGACGAAGAAGATGCCCAGCGCGGGGCTGATGGCGGCGAGGTTGTTCATGGTGGCGGTGTCGTACCGGTTGAGGCTCTTGATCCAGAGCAGGAACGCGGCCGAGTTGGCGCTCGTGTTGAAGAAGATGGCGTCCCAGAGCAAGATGACCCAGAACTTCCAGTTCTTGAAGATGCGGCTCAACAAGGCCCACGAGTACGGGGCGCTCTCTACTCGGGAGCCGTGGCGCGCCAGGCGGGCCCTCGCGAGCTCCAGCTCGTGCGGCTTGATGACCAGCCGGTTGGGCCTGTCGGGCGTGCCGGGCCAGATGAAGAAGCCCAGCAGCGCGACGGGCAGGGTGATGATGGCGTTGATGATGAAGAGCCACCTCCACCCGGGCAGACCGTTGTGGCCGTCGAGATAGGTCGTGGCGGCGGCCTGCAGCAGGCTCGCGGTCAGGGTGCCGAGTGTCAGACCTGTGTAGAAGGTGCCGCCGCGGCGGCCGACCTCGTCGCTGCGGTACCAGGAGCCGAGGACGAAGTGCACGCCGGTGAAGTAGGGGCCCTCGAACAGGGATACCAAAAAACGGTAGGCCATGATCTCGCCGTAGCTCTGGGCGCGATACTGTAGCAGAGTGAAGATGCCCCAGCACAGGTCGAGGGTGGGCACGAGAATGTGCATGGGCACGCGCGGGAACAGATAGATGAAGGGGAGGAGGCCGACTACGTTTCCGACGTAGAAGATGGTCTGGAACTGGACGAGCTGGTTGCCGGTAAAGTTGAGATCGGTCGACATGCCCGAGGCGTAGGCATTGTCTGGTGGAGGTCAGTGTTCAGTAAGGCTCAGGTATTCGTTTACCGTGCATGTGTATACAAAACGTACTAATGTTGCTCTGATCTATGTACTTGATCCAATACACGATAAAGGCATAAGGCACGATCAGGAGGTCCAGCTTCAGCACCAGCTTCCTCTCCTCGGGGGTGTCCTCGGCCGAGTACCACTGGTACCACCTCCTCTTCACTGGAGAACCGTCAGCGCCAGATCCCATGGTGAACTTTTGTGTTTTCGTGTGTGTATGTGTGTTGGAAGGGGACCAAGATGCCCGAGTCTTCTCTTGTGATATGGGCCTTCATCTTGATCAGATTTTCCTTGACTTGGTCAATATTATATGTATATTTCACCCTGGTCGAGATCGTGAGTATCGCCACAGCATCCACATATCGCCTCACCACCTAGCACACATGGCTATACACCAATCAACAGCTTTTCAATCCCTCCTGCAGATCTGTTCTCGATTGCATATTCTGTAGATCTAGAGATAAGTAGGCGGCGCGGGCCTTAGCTCGACTGAATAAGTGAAAATATGTCTTCGAGCCATGCGGGCTTATGCATGTCGCCATCGTATCGCAGATGGCGTGAGGCGGAAATAGTAAAGGGCTCAGGTTCTCTTTAAGTTGTCAACGGCGTCGGAATGATGAGCAATACGCATCAGCCAAAGTCGGTAGATTTGTCTAATAGACTACCTTGATCGTGCTCGACTCGGTCCGCCTGGGGGTACTGCGATGTTCCAGTGGCTCAAATACTAGCAGAGACGTCAACTGTGCACTCCTCGACCGGATTAACACTATAGCTGCCTTTTTCACTTGGAATCTATAGATTTGACTGCGGCTCCATTCCAAGACCCTGCCTCCCATTGCCCGTCTTCCACGTCCAGAGTCTTGAAGTTCCTACTCCGCCTTCGCCACAGCTTGCAGGGCATGATTGACTTAGCATGCCTACATTGTCATGTTGTTACCCAGATATCGGACTGAGCTCCCGAGCTTGAATCTCGTTGGATTTACTGTTCAGAGTGCGCACCAGACTTTCCGTGTCTACATCTATTTATGTTGTGGAATATCAGGGAGGTGGCGCTTCGGCGTGTGGGTGGTGCTGGCAAGGTGACTCACCGTCATAGCAACAAAAGGTCAGTTTTGTAGTATTATTATTATTATTTTAGAGAGCAACATATCGATGAAACAAAATAACGATGAGTACTTGTTCAGACCGACGCATAGATTTCGAATGAGTAACAAAGTGTAGGCTCGCAGCTATGTACGTGCCACTGCAGGTGCGAAACAGAGACGCGGGGCGAGGACTTGGGATTGGCAGGAGCGGTCGTGAGATGCTGTGAGCGGATCTTGCCGAGCGCAGCTGACTTTGTACTGTGTCAAGTACTTACTTTGGTGTATATTCCACCTACTTACAGTACTGTGGACCGGCCCTCTCTGCTAAAGTCCACTAACTTCAATTATGGACTAACACCTACACAGGCGCCTGTTTTATCTCCTCCACCCACGATTACGTCACACCAAGTTCGCGATGGGACAAGCAATCTTTTTGTTCATTCTCAGTCAAGATAGGTTCTCTTTTGGGCCCTCAGTCAGGCTGAGGCAAGAACGTGAATCACCTTGAGCACAGAGAAGGTAAAAGGAAGAAGAAGAAAAGCGTCATTGTTGGATCTTTAATTGCAGGAAACTGCGCACAGAGACTCGGAGAAACAGGGCCAGAAATAGCACGATCAGCGGTTCGTCCTCTCCTCCCTTGATTGACTCTACTACACTGAGACCATCTCGGTGAATCCATGACCCTCTCAGATTCAGAAACTTGACATTCTGCAACTCGCTCCATTCACCTTTATCTGCTTACACACCCATATAGCTACCGCGCGTGGCGCGCTGTGCTGGATATTCTGTCCTCCCCTTCTCAAGATGGCGACCCCAGCTCAGAAAAAGCCCTTCCAGATCGCCATCATTGGCGGCGGCATTGCAGGCCTCATGCTCGCCATTGCCCTCCACAAGCGAAATATCAACTGTACCATCTACGAGCAAGCTCCTGCCTTTGGCGAGATCGGCGCAGGCGTGTCCATTTCGCGCAATGCCGTGCGGGCCATGGAAGTGATTGACCGTAGCGTGGTCGGTGCCTTCAATTTCGTGGCCACGCGCAACAAGTGGGAGGGAAAGAGGGGCGTCTGGTTCGACTTCATGGATGGCATGTCCCAGGAGCCTGCGCCTCGCCTTCAGCCGCTCTTCTCCATGGTCGACCCCGGCGTGGGACAGAATGCCGTGCACCGGGCGCGATTCCTCGACGAGCTGGTCAAGCTGCTGCCGAGGAGCGCCGCGCAGTTTCACAAGAAGCTCGACCACATCCTCGACGACAGGATCGGGTCCGGAAAGATGCTGATGAAGTTCAAGGACGGGTCGGTGGCCGAGGCGGACGCCATCATCGGGTGTGATGGCATCAAGTCACGCACCAGGGCGGTGCTCGTGGGCGAGGACCACCCTGCCGCCACGCCAGTGTATACGCACAAGTATGCCTACCGAGGGCTGATCCCCATGGACGAGGCCATTCACGTCCTTGGCGAGGAGAGGGCCGTGAACGCGCACATGTGGGTGGGTTCTTGACATGACTTTACAGGGAGCCAGGTTGTTTGTCTGCTGCGATGCCTTTGTGTATGTGTGTAGAGTCGAGAAGACCCCTCTCGCTGACGACCCATCACAGCTCGGCCAGAACAGACATGTACTGACATTTCCTGTCGAGCATGGCGCAATGATGAACATGGTGGCCTTCGTAACAAACAATCGGGAAGAGTGGCCGAGTACGAGCAAGTTGACCCTCCCCACTACCAAGGCCGAGGCTCTGGACGATTTCCGCGAGTTCGGCCAAAATGTCAAGAATATCATCCAGCTCACGTCGGATCGACTGGACCGGGTAAGTCTGACCGTGCCAACCCAATTCAATTCATCCAACTCCGCACCACCTTCGATGGTTGTCAAATCACGGCTAAATCATGGTTGCAGTGGGCCATCTTCGACCTGGGCGATCACCCGTTATCGGCATACTACAAAGGCCGTGTGTGCCTGGTCGGTGACGCAGCACACGCCACCTCTCCTCACCACGGCGCGGGCGCGGGCTTCTGCATCGAAGACGCCGCGTTCCTGGCCTCCCTCCTCGCAGACCCACAAGTCACAGAGCCCCTGCACGTAGAGGTCGTCTTCGCAGTGTACGATGCGCACAGGCGTGCTCGGACGCAATGGCTAGTTCGCAGCTCGCGGCGTGCAGGCAACCTGTACGAGTGGCTGGCCCAGGACGTCGGCACAGACTTTGCCAGGATGGAGAGAGAGCTGGCTCAGCGGTTGGGCCACATCTGGTATTTCGACCTCGAGGACTCGATCCGCGAGGCCACCAAGGATCTGCACCGGCGACTGAACGTGCCGGGTGTCCACAAGTGCGACTCTCAGGTTATGCCGTTTGTCACGAACGAGCAGGACGGCGTGGAGACGCAGTAGCCGGGGAGAGAACATGTGCCGCTCCCTCACCACGAGGGAACTGTTACATTACTCGTGACATAAGGATCCGTCTTCACCTTTCGTTTGCTTCAACCAGATACTGGAGAGACCGGGATATGGTTCTGTTCATGTTCATCTGGGTGCTTGTTATGTTTACGCCAATGGTTCTGAACGACCGATTGATTACTACTTTGGGAACTAATTATCTGGGGCGACAACAGCGGGATATTGCTACCCGGTCCGGCTTGATGATATCCGGACTGCGCCAACTTAAAGGATTGCCCATGGACCATGAACCACGGCCGATGGGCACTTGGAAGACGGACGATAAGGATCCTTCTGTATTCGACACATAGGCAGAGCCACATCCTGTCTCTCTGGAATTAAAGAGGTACCCAACTTTGTCATTTATGCCGCCCAAAAAGATAAACACATGGCACGGGAATTCACAGGGAAACCGAGCTGAATTTGGGATCAATCAAGGAATGTTGATGGCAGAAACATCTTCCCCGGATGTAGATCTGGATCTCAACACAAACAAGGGCGGGTGGATCTGCAAGTTCGGATGTTTCCCAACCGGCATTTAGATAAACTTCAATCACGTTAATCCGTTCGGGGTCCTAAGCTTAAAATATGGATCTTCTCTCGCAACGTCAGCAGCAGGCTTACTTCATTTCCCACGTACTAACGTACAGAGTCTCTTTTTGTGTATCGCTGGGATTCACAAGAGGGAGAGAGCAAAAAAAAAAGAGACCCGGATGGCAGTCTTTCCGCTCACAGCCACACTAGAGGACGGCTTCCAACTCAGCCGTTGCATCCGGCACTTGGCGTATACCTAATCTTTGTGGTATTGCCTGTTTTAGCTCTGTTTATTTTGTTTTCTAGCTAGCCCACATGGATCAGCCCTAACCAGCGACCGCAGCTGAGCGGCATCTTCCCAGCCGCGTTGGCGCATCCTTCAACTCGCCTGAGCCAATCACCACCCACCTTCTCACTCGAAAGCTGGCACTGCGGCCGCCCCTGTAGTGCCAGCAATCCAGGTCCCAATTTTAGGACATATGACAGCTAGAGTGGGCCTTTTGGGGTTGTGCTCTGCTACTGCCGCTCACACCCAACTCAGACCTAAGAGACATCAACCTGGTGGTGGTGCTTAGCACACCGCCCCTGTTCGCTAATTTGGAACGCCAGTCTTCTATGATGATGACAATGATGATTATGATGGAGGAGGCTTTGCACTACCAGATGAACGTATCCAGTTGACAGTGGAAAGGACGGAAGATCCGGGCTCCGAACCAGGTTTGATCAACTAGCTGGAGAGTGACTCCATGTCATGCTGTCATAATACCCGATCGTGGCAGTACAGTTGGTACGTTGTACTGTACGTACTGTGGGTGGTCGCTTGGTGAACCCAACCGTCCCTCCCGGTTGCACAGCATTCCAGGCGTTGCTGGGAGCAACTAACTATCGTTTGCGTTTCTCTTGATGGATGGTTGGGTGTGTTGGGGCTGAGTGAGAGCTGCATCTTAGTACATATATCGGGCTGTTTCTTTCTCTTTTCCTTCCAGACAGCATCGATATCTGCTTCTTGAATCATCATCCGATCTCTCTCTCTCTCTCTTCTTCTTCTTCCTCTCCCATCGTCTCATTACCTCTCTGAAGTCTTAGACAAGCCAGACTATCATCCCTTATACCAACCAGTAAAAAGATCATCAACATCTCTCCCCAAGATGTACAACTTCCCTCGAATTTTGGCGGCCACAGCAGCCATCGTCGGTCTCGTCTCCGCTGCCCCGACCAACAACGGGCGAGGCTTCAGTGCTCCTACCGCCGATGGGTTTCCCAGCCCCAGCGCTGAGCAGCTTGCCGCGATCGAGAGCATCGCCGGCGGACAGATCTCCAACGCTGCCCCTCCGCCCAAGCTGGCGGCGAGCAGCCTCACGGCCTTCCAGCTGATCGCTTTCAACGAGAATTTCGAGGTCGGCTTCTTCTCGTCTCTCATCGACAACGTCACTGCCGACGCGCCGGGTTACAGCCTGGAGGCCGACGAGAAGCAGCAGGTGCTTGACGTGCTGAAGGCGGTTAAGGCTGTAAGTTCCTTGGGTTCCCTGCTTCCCTTTCACTATAGAAACCGTGACACTGACAACCTACAATAGCAAGAAGAACTTCACTCCATCACCGCCCTCAGCGTCCTGGACCACTTCGGTGCCTTCGCCCCTCCCCCTTGCACGTACAAATTCCCCACGACCGATATCAAGTCGGCCATCGCCCTCGCCGAGACCTTCACAAGTGTCGTCCTCGGTACCCTGCAGGACGCCAGCCAGCTCCTCGCGGCCAACGGCGACGCAGGTCCCGTACGCACCATCGCCTCGGTTATCGGCCAGGAGGGTGAGCAGACTGGGTGGTACCGCGCGCTGCTGGGCATGAAGCCCAGCGAGAAGCCCTTCCTCACGACCTCCGTCGCGGCTTTCGCCTTCTCCGTCCTGCAAGGATTCGTCGACGAGTGCCCCTTTGATCCGGCCACGGAGATCCCCCTCCCCATCTTCCCTGCCCTTTCGGTGATCAGCGGCGAGGGAGGTGCCAACGTCGCTGCCGTGGACCAGACGCTTGAGTTCAGCGCCGACCTGACCGACGCGCCGGCCGGCTGGGACCAGTACCAGGGAGACAACGGCGAGGGCCTCTATGTTACCTATTTCACGGGCCTGAATGTGCCCGTCAGCGAGCCCGTCACCGTCTGCAGCTGGAGCGGCAACGTCATCACTTTCCAGGCGGCATTCCCCTATTCGGAGAATGTCATGGATGGGTTGAGCCTTGCGGCGCTGACGACGAGCGGAAACTTCACCGACCCCGATGCTGTTCCGGCTGCGACCCTTGCGGCGCCCGGACTGATCCAGGTCAATGAGCCTCTGTGAATAATTCCATAATGATGGACTTATACCCCTTTTCTTCTTCTGGTGAAACTTAATAGGGTTTTGGGAGTTTGGCGTACGAACTAATCATTCATTCGTTGGTTACATTTCTGTTCCGAATACCCGAGTCTGTCGAGTCGTGGAATCTAGGGCCTTTGAGAATAAAAAATAATGATAATGGAAAATTATTCATAAGAATACGCGCTTTTTCTCGAGTGATGCCATTGTTGTGTGTTCCATTCTCCCTTGCGACGTGCAGGTTCATCGTCATTAAAAGTCAATTCCAACGACTTGGACGAAGCATCTGGTGTTATCATGTGTGAGACCTTCGCCGAACTTCGAGGTCGACCGGGGACGCTCTGGCGGCTCTCGGCTTTCTTTGTGATTGTAAGTTGCCGAGTGTGTTATTTGTTTTTTTGTTTTTTCCCCCGCTTCCTTCCCTTTTCCGTCCTTCTCTTCTCTTTTGCTTTCCTCTGCCTCTTCTTGCTACCTTTAATTTAGACTTTCTACTTCTTCTCCTCATATTCCTCTTCCCAAGCATTATGTAGCCCGTCAGCCCATAATAACATACGCACGCGTCCTGTCAATCGTACGAGCTTTAATCCTCAAGCAGTATCATCCGCACGACCGGTAATGCTGTGCCCCAGCAGCCGTAGCCCCGGAACTAACCGGTCCCCTGCATGAACACTGAAAGCCACGTCGACCAGCCAACCCCCCAGATTTTCAGTTCAAGGTTGCGGAGTGGAGTTTGGAACTCAACCTTGTTACCCCAGATTCTGCTGACGGGTCGTTGGGGGTGGAGGCGTAATTCGGAGTGGCTCTGGGGCTACAAGGTGCATGCGGATCCGCGAAGGGGCGATGGGGGATGGGGATGAGGATGGATGGATCATCGTTCAGACGTGTGTGTGTGTGTACTATAGCTGCTTGAAATTTGTTCCTCCCAATGTATGATGGGACAGAAAAGCTTGTCCTTGGTTTGTACTTTTTTTGTGGGGGGGGGGGGTCTTCTTCCTCTTTTTGAACAGTGTTTGATTCTTCTTTGCCTTTTTATCCCTTGTCCGGCGTGGTCTCGACTCGCCCATGTGCGGTACAGTTTCCGCTGGAGGATATCTATCAGCTAAATATTACGATTAGCTTTCCTTCTGACATCGCTGAACAATGAAGAAAAAGAAGAATCAGCTGGTTCCTCATGATGGAGGGCACACATTCCTTCCAAACGTACCTCGTCGGCCCTGCAGTGGTCCAGTTTCCCATGAAACTTTACGGGCTTAACTCCACCACCGCCTCCCCAAAAAGCCCACAAAGTACAGCACCGTAACGCCAAGAGGCCTGTTCGGTACTTTGTCTCAACTTCTCCTTTGATCCTGCCCGGCAAGCCTGGGCTCGGGGTGCACAAGAGTGCCCAGCTCCAAGCCTCGCCGTAACGGGTTCCAGGATGGCCAACGTGCCAGAGCCCCCCAACCAGACCAGCCTGCAATCAGCTAGGCGCACACTGCCAGGGGCTTTCTCTTTCTCGGAACCGCTTCTCATCATCCTTCTCTCCACCCACTCTCGGGGAGCTCGACTACGTTCCAGACGAGCCAAAGATGAACACCAATCGGCATTCTCTGCTGTGGGGACTTTGGTGCACAGCTTTCCCCCACTGAGGCTTTCGACTAGAAGAGGGGGGGGGAGCGGACGTGTGTGGGTGGTTCTTTTTACTAGGTATGCAGACCGGATACGTGGTAGATCTAGATCTAGTGTGTTAGATAGCACCGACGAAGGGATGAATGACTTCCCCGAGGGAAGAGAGCGAGCGAGAGAGTGTGTGTGTGATAGAGGAGGGCCCAGGAGTGATGCACCACAATCCAGAGAAAGTCATTAAGGTGGGCCTATCCCACCCTTGGTGGTATACCATGTTGCCCTCGATGCTCTCTTTTATATCTTGACCTGTACTAATTACTGGGAAAGCCGGCTCTCTTCAGGTCATACATCTTATTCTTATTCTTATTCTTTCCATACCACCTTGTATACTCTCAATCACAATGGCAGCCACTGCCCCCCAGAACGACCGAAGGCCCTCCAAGGTCGAAATCGCCGAGGACAGTAGCTATGATCATGCCGATGATGTCGAGTATGCTCTGAATAGGGCCAAGACGACTGGCGCCGTCTCCATTTCGGCCGAGCTCTTCGAGAAGCTGTACCTGTCGCCCAAAAATGAAGTCAATGGGGAGTTGAGGAGGACCTTTGGAAACCCAACACCAATGTAAGATAACCTACAACATGTTCGCACACTGTCTACATCCTCCAAACATCAATGTCTTTCTTGGAAGGTGATAATCTTGACTAACGGCTTGTGTGTTTTACCTAGTGGTCTCATCGGGTTCCTTCTCAGCCTCAGCCCCCTATCCTGCTCGCTCATGGGGTGGCGAGGCGCGAGTAGCACTGGCGCCGTAGGGATGTAAGCCAGACCTGTTCCTGGTATTGTTGATGATGGCTGCGATCTACTACTGGTAGATCGACGACAGAGAGAACAAAAAGCATTGAGAAGAACTACACTTGGAAAGAAAAGAAAACTGACGAGACTTTATGTAATTAGTCCCGACTATTTCTTCTTCGGTGGCGTCCTCATGATCCTCGCTGGTGTCCTTGAATGGGTGCTCGGCAACAGCTTCCCTTGCATCGTCTTCGTCACCTTTGGCGCCTTTTGGCTCACCTTTGCGGGGACTCTCAACCCGGCCTTCGCTGCGTATTCCTCTTATGCCGCCACCGGGCAACCTGCAGCAACAGGACTTGAGACGCAAAGTTTCAATGCCTCGTTTGGTCAGTCATCTTCCAGCCTTCTCCCCTATCGCCCTCCCCCCAAGGAACGAATGAATCTTCCCGACCTGTATTTACGAACTAGAGAACAACACCTGACATACTGACATGTCTTGTGACCAGGGTTCTTCCAAGTCTTCATGGCCGTCGTGTGCTTCTGCTTCCTCCTCGGCTCCGTCCGCACAAACATCTGCTTCGTCTGCATCTTCTTCACGCTGTTCCTGACGTTTACCATGTTGACGTCTGCCTATTGGTATCTTGCTGAAGACTATACGGGTAACGCAGCCGCGGCAGGAAGATTTATTATTGTAAGCCTTCCAATATAATCACACCATGTAAAAGCCTCTCCATAGGGAGTGGAGACCACAAGAAGAGCGAAAAGGAATTACTTTGCTGACCAGTACTCCCGCTTCGATCAGGCTGCTGGTGCCTTTGCCTTTATGGCATGCATGTTTGGCTGGTGGATCTTCCTGGCTATCATTCTCGAGTCTGTGGATTTCCCCATCTCGCTGCCAGTGGGTGACCTCTCCAGGGTCGTAAAGGGACGCTCTCAGCTAGTGGCTGCTCGTGCGTCTCATCACCACAGGGGCCAGATCTGAGCATGGCAGGACCACATCATTGTCAAGGCAGGAGGGCAAGAGACTCCAGTCCTTCTGCTTTACTGTCCCTTGATAGTACTGTTGGCTGGGTGTATGTTGATTTGTCGGACCAGACAGACACAACATGATTCTGAGTTGTACGACCATGTATACAGAGGATTTGCTATGTTGTAAGCAAAGAGGCTGCTATTCTTCTGCACTGATAGTATGGCGAGCTGAGGGAAAATGTGAGTCTCACATCAAGTAGAGTATTCAAAATAAACAAAGCGTGTTTTGGACCATTGGTATCTTGCCTAAGTTACTATTTAAAGAGTCAACCCGCTAGCTGTTGTGGGAGGAGGCTCTGATTGTTTGTTATGATACTACCAAATAGCTATCGAGAGCAGTAGGACTCTTAATCAATCGCTGATCGTTCAATGAGTATTTGATTACTGTTCTACAACAATTACCCCAGTGCATCATATCAACCGAATGGAACTTTTCCATACGCCATTCATTGAACTTCGCTTTTCTTTTGTTTTTCATTTTGGGTATCTCTCCCTGAGGTGCTGTCTTCGCAGCCGGGCAGGCCAACTAAATCTCTAAGAGTTATCTGCTCTCTTAGCTTGTGACTCCTATCATCATTACAAGTCGACATGCCCCTAATTGAAAAGTCATAGTGCCAAAGAAATGAGGAATATTATTCACTTCAGCTACAAGTGACCGGCCTCTGCCTGCTTGTCATCAATGTCTCAGCATTTGCATCTTTCTATTGGTCATCATACCACTCAAGCAGCCCAGAAACTCTGAACCAGCTGACCAGATTGATGAGCATCCCCGTCAGTTCCCTGTGATATTCTGGCATAGGACAGGATTATATGAAATGCACCTTTGTTGACCTCTTGGGCTATGCTGTGCTTGATTTACAGGTCATACACTAGATACAGTTGATGTTCTCCTTCAGCTCAGGCCTCGAGGGACTTTGAAAAGCTTCAAGATTCTACGAATAGTAAGCCATGTACTATTTACCTAAACAAGAGAAACTATTCTCTTCTTGCCTGGAGGTCTCGAGAGCTCCAGACTTAGTCATTGTATATTTTGTCACTATCACTAGTCCTGCATGCCCTCTACATTCTCCTTTCAGTCTCCCGTCACTGCACTCCTTGACTTACCCAAATGCAAATACCAAGTCACCCAAACCCGCAAATGGTCGGCTTGCCTTTACTATTTATACGGCTTCTTTCCATGCCTCCCTTCTTTGTTTTTTTCCCCCCTCAGCAAACCCACCACCAACAGCATTTGCAGTGCATCCTCTCCACCACCCTGAATTCTTGTCGCTATTTGTTTGCTAATTCATCCTTTCTCGTCTAACAGGAAACTTCATAAACCAACATACATTATGCCAAGGCGTGGCAAGTCGTCTGGCCGCGGCTCAAGCCGTGGCTCAAGCCGACATCCTCAACCACCGAGAAATTCCCAGTATGTTCTCCTGTGTTGTCCTCTATACCGCGCAATGATTGGAGTCAAACCATCTAACACATCAAAACAGGTCCAGTGGAAGCCCTGCTCCCTCATCCGCCCAAAACACTGGAAATGCTAGTAGCTCATCTGCAGCCGAGCTAAGTCTCAGCCAGCTGAGCATTACTGGCGACTCATTGCCTCCTCGACCATCCTTTGGCGCCGAGGGTAGCCAAATTACAGTGAAAGCAAACTATGTCCCCTTGTTACTGACTCCTGAGGCCGTTTTATACAAGTACAAGGTCGACATAGAGCCCAAGGCTGTGGGTCGTAAGGCTGAACGAGTGATCAAGCTTCTCTTCCAACAGAACAATCTTAGCGGAGCAGCCACAGACTTCAGGGCAGTGATTGTGAGGCAGAAGAAAGAGGACAATGCCAAGTACAATGTCAAATATCTAGCAGAGGATGAAGACGAAGCCAAGTCAGGTGCGATGATCTACCATGTAGACGTCCACCTGAGCCACATCCTCTCAATCAAAGACTTCCTGGCCAACCTCGAGCAGCCTGCTGTCCCATACGAGCACAAAGACGCCATGATTAATGCCCTGCAGACCCTCTTCCTCCACTACTTCAGGCGCAACAACAGCGTTCTCACAGTGGGAAACAAGACTTTTCCCATGTCTGGCCCCGCGAGCAAGACTCTGGCCCTGGGAGAAGGTGTGGCCGTTTACCAGGGATTCTTTGCAAGCGTCAGGCCTGCCCGTGTTCGCCCTCTCGTCAACGTCAGTGTGGCGTACAGCGCCTTCTACGAAGCTCCCGGCGGAAGCCTGGCGTCCTTGATCTCAGCTTTCAATTCCAAAGACAACCACCACATTGAGAGATTGCTCAGGGGTTTGCGGATCCAGAAGAAATTTTTGAAGAAGCGCAACAAGCAAGGGCAAGACGTCTTCCCCACGAGAAAGATATTTGGTCTTGCTTCGCCCGAGGACGGCAGCCCCAAAGCTGGCGATAGCTCGAAGAAGTCACCACCTCAGGTCCAATCTTTTGGCGCAGGAGCGAAACAAGTCAAGTTCCTTACCGATGATGGTTGGTTTACTGTCTATCAATATTTTGAAAGTGAGTATTTGTACCCAGTTTCTCTCGTCATTTTTTCCAACGATAAAACCCATCTTATCTCTATCTTCTTTCCTTCCATGCTACAACTTTCCAGACTGTAAAGTGTCCTGACATCGAGATACCACAAGAGCAATATGGAATTCGACTACAGCGGCCAGAATTGCCCGTGATCAATATCGGCTCACACGAACACCCAATTTACTTGCCACCAGAGGTCTGCGGCGTTCCAGCTGGTCAACCGGTGAAATTTGCGAACTTGAGCTCAAAACAGACACGCAATATGATCCAATTCACATGCAACAACCCCATTGAGAACTTCCGACTTCTCACAAAGTATGGCCTCAAGGCTGTCGGTTTCTCCGACGACCCCGATTCTGTTCTAGTGAGTGTTATCAGCTCGTATTTTTATATACTGTGAGATGAGAAATTTCTGACCGCGAACGTGTTTCGAATCACAGAAAAGGAACCAAGAGTTCCTGAAGTCCGATACCGACGCCTTGTCAAGTGTTAAAGGCCGTACTCTTAACAAACCTCGCCTCGTGTACGGAGACAAAACGCTCAATGTTGCCAGGGCAACATGGAACCTCATGGGCCAGAAGCTCAGCAGTCCCAACAATGCGACAAGATCCTGGGTCTGGCTGTATATGAGCACTCCGGGTCAAACTCCCGCCTATGGGTCTGTCAACGCGTTTCTACCGACCGTGATGGAATTTCAAAACGCCATGCTCTCCTACGGGATTCGACTGAAGAAGTCCCAAGACGGCCGCGACATAGCACGCTCGTGCATTCTGAAAACTCAAAACGATCCTGCGCTCGAGACCCACTTGAGAGGCTGCAAGGGCAAGGACCTTGTCTGGGTAATCGTCCCTGCTGGATCCAAGTTGCTCTACGATCGAATCAAGTACTTGTCAGATGTCAAGCTGGGCATCATGACAATTGTTTCCGTTGACAAGACTCTGAAAGAACGTGACCCCAGATACCAGAGCCAATATATTGGAAACGAGGCTCTCAAGGTCAACCTGAAGCTTGGAGGGGTGAATCAGGTGAGTTGCAATCACTGTTGCTTTGGGACGACCCTACGACATGAATATTTATCCTTGTCCAATCCGTGTTGTCAGACCACAACGACTCAATTTTATACTAACCACCTCGTGCTTTGCTAACTCAGCGCATCACTTCTGGCCTACACTTCATTTCGGAGGGCAAGACGATGTTGGTCGGAATCGATGTGATTCATCCCTCGACAGACCAAACCAGGGGTGGAATGCCCAGTGTGGCGGGTATGGTAGCCACTGTAGATAGGCACGTTTCCCAGTGGCCTGGGGTGCTCCAGGTACAGCAGAAGCGGCAAGAAATGGTCTCGGACCTCGAGCCGATGCTCGTCGCCTGTCTCGACAAGTGGAAGCAGGCCAACAACGGAACTTATCCAGAAAACATTCTCGTCTATCGCGACGGCGTCTCTGAGGGCCAGCACCAGGAGGTCCGCAAGCACGAGCTGCCACTCCTCCGGGCAGCGTGCCAGGCTGTCTACCCGCCTGCCAGCCAGGGATTGGGCCTCCCTCGGATTACCATCGTCATCGTCGCTAAGCGCCACCACACGCGTTTCGCTCCTGGCGCCAACGGCGCATGCGACAAGACGTCCAACTGCGAGGCTGGACTGGTGGTGGACAGCGGCATCACGGAGCTCGCGTCCTGGAACTTTTACCTGCAGGCACACAGCGCCATCAAGGGCCACGCGCGGCCTGGGTTCTATACCGTGGTGCACGATGAGATCTTTCGCTGGTACAAGCCTGCGAATAGCAAACCCTCCGCAGCCGACGTCCTGCAGGAGATCTCCCAGAGCCTCTGCTACACGTTTGGTCGGGCCACGCGCGCTGTCGGCATCTGCACGCCTGCTTACTATGCCGACATCCTGTGTGAGCGGGCTGGGTGCTACCTGCGTGCTTTCGAGGCGTCAGAGGCGGCTGGTGGCATCTTCTCCCGGAGGATCACTGAGTCCAGCGAGCTCACGGACGAAGACATGCAACGGTTGCAGAAGGAGATGCAGACACACGAAGACCTGAAGGCTAGGATGACCTACATTTGAGTAGAGGGTCGAAAGAATGAAGAAAAACTCCAACAGCTTGGTCATGCTAGATGAGAGATGATTTTTGTTGCTGCATGGCAATCATGGAACAAAGTCGGCCCTCGTTAGGATCAACTTTTGGGGGGCGTGGCTTTTCCATTGTGGACTTGATTTCGACATGATATTTACGCATGGTCAGACTCTGATATTCCTTTTATAGTTTTGCAGTTTGAATGGGTTAATAAACGTTGTGTTCTCTTCCCGAAGTATTTGATTGCTTGACTGCGCCCCAAGAATCACTACTGCTACTCGCTTCGTGTCCGTTAATGTCCATCTCGGGCCAAGTGAGGTTTATATGCCTTACTTTCATTTATAACGACTTGACTGTTGCCGACCATCCGAACAGCATCATCCATCTACTGATAACAGAACTATGCAGACGCGTGCTTCACCTTATTGACACCTCCATCGATAACAATCTCCTGTCCAGTCACAAACCCAGCCGAAATCAGCCAGACGATGGCTTCAGCCACATCCTCGCCGTACCCAATGCGCCCTACCGGATGATGCCGATGTCGAACCCCATCAATCCCTTTGGTCCACCACATCTTCTCAGGTGCTTCATCTGCCTCCCTGCACTCGTGATCCACGAAGGTGAAGCCAGGCAGGATAGTGTTGCACCTAATCCCCCACTGCGCGCCCGAGATGGACATGGCCTGTGTAAGGCCGAGGACGCCAGCCTTGGAGGCGGCGTAGCCCTCGCAGTTAGGCTCTGACTGCTTTGCGCGGAACGACGAGATGTTGATGATACACCTGCTCTGGCGCTCAGGCCGGGCAAAGCCGCGGCGGATACTCTCTGGGATGAACCCCACAGCGGCCTGCGCAGCCTCGGGCCGGATCACAGCCTCGTTTGCCTGCGAAGGCTGCTCGCAGGCTCTGGTCTTCATAAAGGGAATGCAGGCCTGGCTGACGAGAAAGGGGGCGGTGAGGTTGGTGGCCAGGTAGGCCGTCCAGTCGTCAAGCACCGCCGGGTCCTCCATGGTGCGTTTCTCCTGAAAACGGGCCCTCGCGATGCCGGCGTTGTTGATGAGTACGTCAATCTCCCCGCCTGGGAAGAAGGCGGACGCGTGCTGGATCGTCGAGGTTATGGCGGCTGGGTCTCGCAGGTCACAGGCCATGTAGCCGACGAGACCTCCTGGTGGCTGCTGTTGCTGTTGTGGTTGCTGCTCCTGCTGCTGCTGCTCGGCTAAGATCTTGGGGATGTGCTCTGTCGCCGTGTAGACCAACTCTGGCTCGTTGATGTCAATGAGGAAGATGTTGTGGTCTAACGAGGCTAGGTGGCGTGCAGTCACCCTACCGATGCCTCGGGCCGCACCGGTGATGACGATGTTCTTGCGTGTCGACATGTTTTCTCGTGCTGAACCCATATCCCCCCCTTCTTTTTTGTTTTGTTTCCCTTCTCCGTACGAGGGTGCCTGAGTGGAGAGTTTGTGGTGAGAAGAGGTCGATCATGATGAGAACAGGTCCAGCGCCTAATCACTGTCCTCCGTTCGGAGGTCTCCTTCCAGTTAATATATATCAAGCCTGGCTGTGACAGGCTGTGAGGATTTTAGCCGGGCAGCCAGTCCAGTGGAAACCCTCCTTTTCCCAGGTCATGCGCCACAGTCTACGTCACGAAAGACACACGGCTGGGCGGACCGTCTTCGCCCTTGGCTGGTGTACTGCATGGCCTTTTTCTACTCCTTTTCGTATCAGTTGTATAATTCCCTGCCCTCTCTGCACGTTGCCACAAGGGGGGGCGGGGGGCGGGGGAGGTAGTGCACGCAGTGGTGAGAGCCGTTTCGTCTACTATCTTCAGGCCAAGCTCGGAGGCCGAAGATCATCAAAACATAGTGCTCATTCTTGGATTAAAGTATGATATGTACAAGAATTAAGCTACAGTTTTTAGGCATTGACTCTACCGTTGAGAACGTGGAGAAAAGATTCCACTCAGCCCATCCCGTCGCGCCGGCTGGGTTCACACATCCCGGATGCCCTTTTGTCGTCCTTTTTTTTTTGTTCTTTTCTTTCTTATGGAACCTTTCCCCGCCATGATTACCAGCCTGTCTCTTGAGTGTGTGTGTCCCTTGTATGTTATTGTTGTTGACGTTGTCCTCTTGTAAGTGAATTGAACTGCTCTGCTTGGAAAAACAAGAAAATACCACCATTGATGCTCAGCAATCTTGAAGCCTCGTCAGTGAATCTACCCGAACTCTCTTTTTCCTTCCTCTCGAACTTTCATTCTCTCACACACTCCTAAGTACTCAGTCGCATGTCTCGTGGGAGTTCCAATATGTCCTGTGACCCATCTTCGTCCTCCCCCTCCTCGTCCTCTTCTTCTTGCCCTTATTCCCGGTGTAAGAAGCTGTTGAACTTCTTCAGAAACTTCATCTTGCCTGGTTTTGGCGTCTTGATGCCCATCCCGGCCAGCTCCTCATTGCGCTGCCGCTGCTCCTCCTCGGTCACCTCGCGCTTGCGCCGCCGGTCAGCGCGGACAACGGAGAAGAAGGCCTCCTCGACGTTGGTACCCAGCTTGGCGCTCGTCTCGATGAAGCCGCAGCCCAGTTTCTTGGCCAGGCTCGAGCCCTCGAGGGTGCCGACCTCCCTCCGCGTGTCCAGGTCACACTTGTTGCCGACTAGGACGACGAGGCTCGGCGCGAAGGGGAGGTCGTCAGGGTACCGGTCTCCGGGGTGCCGCCTGGTCTCGTCGAGCTTGCGCTTGGTCTGTATCACCTCCTCGAAGAGCCTCTCGGCGGCCTCGAAGCTTGACCGCCGCGTCACGTCGAACACGATGACGAAGAGCTCGTTCTGCCGTATCCACTGCTCTCGCAGCGCGCCGTACTCCTCCTGCCCGGCCGTGTCGAGGATCTCCAGGTGGCTGGGGATCCCGTCGATGACACACTGGCGCCTGTAGCTGTCCTCCAGCGTCGGGTCGTACATGTCGGAGAAGACATGTTTTGTGAGCTGTGCGCGAAGGGGAAAAGAGGCGCCGTTGTCAGTGTCACTCTTGTTTTTTTTTTCTCCTTTTGAATCTCTCCCCCTTCTTTCATTGCCACGAGGTTCCGAACGCAATGCAGGGATGTGGATAGAGAGGAAGAAAGAGAGAGAAAGAGACAGAGGAAGAAGAGGAGGAGAAGGGACGTACATTCACTGTCAGCGACGTTTTACCTACACCGCCTTCACCCAGCATCGCGATCTTGTCGGTGATCTTGCCCGCCCCTGGTGATAGCGCCATCTTGAACTGACAACTCCGAGTATCTCTGTTGCTTGACTCCTGACTTCCTACTCTTTCTCCTTTCCTCTTCACCTCGACGGTCGAGGCAAAATGGGGGGAATTCTCGCTCTTGCCTTATATTTTTTTCTTCCTTCGTTTCCCCTACCGGTATCGACGTTCCGATGGTATCCGTATATGGGGTTGGGTTGATTACGAGCGACAGGTATCTATAAGGGAGGGGGGAGGAGAAGACTGTGCTGTTGTGATGAGAGAAACAGTCGAGCGAAGAAGTTAGAGAGGTAAGGTTGAATATGACAAAGACAAGGATCAGAAGAATAGAAAATATTAAAGAAGGGTACAAGAGGATCAGATTAGAAATGAAATAAAAAATTAGAAAAATGTCCCAGAGACGGTTTGCGCGAGAAAAGTGGTCGAGAACCTGCGGAGGATTTCTCAAGTCTTTGGCTCCGAGGCTCCTCTCTCCTCTTTTCTTCTTTTCTCCTTGCACAACCACACACATGCACGCACACACACACACACACACAGAGGCACAAGGCGGAAGTTACCCCTGATCCTCGAGGTGGAGCCCACCCAAGGATTGGTGACCGGTGCCCTCGGTTGCTCACACCTTAGTACCTACCCCCCTTCCTACCCCCTCCTTGACTCCAGCAGAGCAAAGTGGCCAATGGACGACTCGGCCGACAATCTCGAAGGGGCCAATCTCGGCTAGCAGAGGACAAGAGAGGATCCGTATGGGCGCAACGGGGTCTTTGCGAACAGGGGCGGGCCGTTCCCCCGGATCAGGCTGGTGTGGTTCCCCGGGGGGTCCACAGCGGCGCTGGTTTGACACGTGGGGAGATTGGCGTTAGGTTTGGAGCCGTTACCGGTCCGCCGGGCTGGGTGCAAGTCTGGTGTGTCTGGGTTGTGTCTCGGCTCTCTGGTGGGTTTTTTTTTTGTGGTTGTCGTGGTGTGTGAGAATGTGCGTGTGTGTTCTTGAAGCAGAGTTTGGTTCTGGAAAATGAAAATGGGTCCTCTCTGTCTTACTCTCTCTCTCTCTCTCTCTTGTCTTTTATGGTGATCCTTCTCTCCGGAAGAGTCTCTGAGATGACGGCTGATCCCCGAGAGACAAGACACTACACCACCCAAGAGGAACAGAAGGAAAGGGGGGCCACGTCCAGCCCTCTCGGCTTAAGGCTCAGTGAATAGCGGTGGAGCTGACTGTTCTTGCTAGATTTCTTTCTGTTGTCATTATGACCGCAGAAAAGAGTTCGATATCTGACGTGAGATTCACTGGATTGGCTTTTCTTCTTCTCGGCACCACCCCTCCCCTCTCTTCCCTCATTACCAACCGCCTCGTTGCAACTCATGTCTTTCCGCAGCCAGTGTCAGCTACGTATGTCACATACTGCTTCCAACCGAGTTGGAGTATTGTAGATTGTATTGCATATCACAGAACTCAAGAGATTGTTAGGTGGTGGGTGGTGAGAGGGCTGCCAGGGATGCCCTCAATTTGGGTTTACGAAGGTGTATTGATGGTCCAGAAACCCCCAACTAAAACCATGTTTCTGCCACGTGAGAGAGTGAGAGTCAACGGCTGGAGGCCTCGGGTTTCAACATATCCGGACAGACAGTGCCATATATGGAAAGCCTCATGCAACGTCGCACTATTAAAACTTCTTCTCCGTGCGGTTTATCCTCATTTAAGCTCTCCTGTCCGCCTTGGGGTAGGGGGAGGGGGGTGTTCCAGATAGAAAAAAGCCTAAAGCAATTATCTTGTGTGGGGGTTTTTTCTGATATTATTTTAAATCACACCCCCCCCCCCCAACCAAAAAAATAACAGACGAAGAAAACAAACAATTATCCGTCTGCTCACTTCAGGGTCTTGTCAACTACTAACCCTCGTTTGCGAGGTTGATTGCGTGCGGATATGGTAGCACATGTCCGAAATTAAACCGAGATGGGCCTTGTTGGAAATCGCCCTACGACTGATAATTTGGCGGTGGCCACTATCCTCTGTCATTTCTTGGCGCTCCACTCGAATCTGGCGATATTTCCCTTAGATCGTTTACCATTTCTCTTCTTTCTTGTAGGTCTCATCAGGCTCGAGTCCTGAACCACGGTACTCCAGCCCCTTGGTGACGGGTGCTGTTTACTAGGCAGCATGTTCGGATCTGCTCGGCTATCCTGTCAATTTTCATAACAGGGAGCAAAAGTCCAGGAATCCAACCTAGACGGTGAAAACCGCATAGTCTGATAGTTACCAGTCAATCGAGAATAATTTCATGGAACATGACAATATTTCAGCATGGTTCAATCTCGCATGCCCACGTGTAAGACACGTTGGCCATCCTGCTTCCCCTGCAACGTAACCTTATTTCAAAACCATGCATACTCACTTGATTTTTATTTTATTTTTTTTTTTTTTCCAAGCATCTTGACACACGTGTGAAGTATTTACCAAGCCTTGAGCGGACAATGCATCCTGTTGACTAACTGGCCTACCTGAAAAGCTGATCAGTTGTGGCTAAGAGAGCCATCTCCGTTGGATTTCTTCCGTTGGAGCACATGCAGTGCTTGTCCTCAGCATATTGGGTTGCTTTTTCAGGTTCCTAATTTTCTAATCCTGGTTAACCTCTCATCAGCTGCGCCCCCCTCAATGGCTTCCCATTCTCGAAGCTATTTTTTTCTTTTTTCTTTCTAGAACCTCTTCATCTCGGTAGGTTCCTCATTAGTGTCTGGTCACCACTTTCATAAAGAAAGCTCATGATTCCTTGATGATCTTTCTTCTTTCCGGAACCCGCTCCTCCTTCAGCGGCCCATTTGCTTGTGCACAGAAACTCACCTACCCCCCTCCCCCTTTTCCTCCTCCTCCTCCTCCCTTAGACTGCTCCTCGCTTACAGCTGTAGGTGTTTCGACCCCCAGTCAGACTTACTGCCTCCAAAGACAGGGGTCACGAGAAGCATATCCATTGCTGCTTGATGCGGTAATTCAAAGTCATGCAGACAACTCCTGCCTCTTGCGAGCGAGGACATCTGACAACAACCGCTGGAGATGACAATCAGTCCTGTAATGAATGACTGCCCAGGTGGTGAGAGATTTCAGCAATTTCCCTCACGTGCTGTTGGTATCACGCCCCTCAGGCATCGTTATTGGGCATAATAGATGCCGTCTGATAGATGTTGGTCTCGTATTCGGTCTCTCCGGCATCTGTATTGTTCCATTCTTGTCTCGCAAGGCGGCCGCTCCTTGGTCTCGCGATGTCTCAAAATACGTCGACTGGATCTGTAATTCCGGCTCGTACTTTATGTAGCCTCAATACTTACGTTCTCAGTATTAATATAATTAAGTAAGGAGCAACTTGTTTATGATATGTTGGTCATCGTGAGATGTATGAGTGTTGCAAAAGTGATCACCAGTACAGTGCACTGGCTATATCCATTATATCTCGTGACAATGAAATTGCCATGGCTCTTGTTACAGGCTCTTGACAAATGCACGAGGGAGGTTGATCCATCTTCAGAGATAATGACCGCTGTTCTTAGCAGAGGCTCTTGAAAAAGGAGCTGTGGTCATAATAGAAGAGAGTCAGAGGGGCGAAACTTGCTCCTTGGACTGGATGTATCTTTATTATGTGACTACAGGATCTGCTGGCCATTGTTACTGAGTGACCATGTGATCAAGTGTCAAGAATACTTATATTAGTCAAACCCCCGAGATCTATGATCCTCCAAGGGAAAACTAGGTACTCTGTGGCTCCAACCTTGGCAACTCTCCTCAACAGCACACAAAGTCTTTGAACTCAACAGAAAGTCAACAATCGTATCATGATATGTCACCCCTAGGACCCTCATGTTCCACACTCTCCTATTGAGCGCCAACTCGTGGATTTGCGGGTTCATGGAGGCAAGCTCTGCACATTGCCAGTCATAATGACCTCAAAGTAGTCTGCGGATGGAGGAGAGCTACTTGCTTAAGGGATTGATGAGCTTCGTCTTCATGCTCAGGCTGATGTCTGGCAGGTAAATTCTTGCTCAGCATCTCACTGATATCTACAGCCAAGTACTTTGTCATACCAACGTCTCGGAAGAGCATTCCCAGTCATCCTCTCCCCAACTTTTTGTATATTGTCCTGCTTTCTTTATAGCTCAGCCTTCTGCTCCTGTCACCTTTTCCCTCCCTCTTCCCTTCCTCTTTGCTTTTTCTTTCTTTTTCTTTTTCTTATTTTGTCTTTATGTGTATATGCATCTGTGCAATTTGTTCTCTTGTTGTAATCTCGCTTGTGCTTCTTGGAATATCTGCACATTCTGGTCAGTTGCCCTATACTTATCACAGCCTGTTTCATTGTCGTCTTTGACTGGTTTGCTCCCCCACGTCCCCTCCGTTGGCATCAGTACCTGATCAGGCAGTTACACTACGGCTATCGCTTAGCAGCAGGTGTGGGGTCCATGTAGCCTTGGTACTGGGCATGCAGCTGCTGCAGTGTGGCTGCTTCGAGCTTTACGGGTTCCAGTTGCATCCCGACGTGCCGGGCCTTGCTTTTTGCCCTTTTGGCCCCAATCTATTACCAATTGACGATGGGAGGGTTGCACGCTAGTCGAGTCGTCCATCATAGACGTACAGTATGTAATGTATTGCGGGGCGAGTCAACCAGAAATGGCGCATCCCGCGTATTGCATTCGTGCTATGGCAGCAGAATGAACAGCCAGGCTGGCACTAATTTCATGAATACAATAGCTGACAGGATATTGGTCACAATGCTCTTGCTCTTCACCTTAATGTTCCGGTATCATGGAGTCATACTGCAGTTGATGGATTGGAAAGGTTTGAGGATGAGCCTCTTCAAGTCACAGGTAGAAATGTAAGGTGCTTGAGGTGCATGGCGGGGTAATCAGAGGGGGGCGGTGGAGGGGTTGCTAGGTGTCTACTCCAAGCAAATTAATGCAGCCACCAGGTCCTCTGCTAAGCCCCTCGCCCCCCCTCTGCACTACTGGACGCAGTGAATAGTGATCGATCGATCCGTTCTGGAGGGAGGCTTGGGGGCTTGAAATAGGCGACGCCCCTGTCCAACAGAGGGGCAGAGTGGCTACTGCCCACTAACAGCTGGAGGCGGAGTTGGGGTAGCGGCCGCTGTAGCTACCTAATACATCATCAGTTCAGAGGCTAGCAACGCGAGTGACGTCTCCTCCGCTTGTTTGGATGCTCGCTGCCCCTTGGCTGCTTCATCCTAGGCCTCCTACCCTCAGCTCCATTCCCGGCCTCCCGGGTCGATCGATCATCTCGTCTTTTCAGCTCTCTCGTCCGTCGCCGATGGAGGGACAACATATGCACTTCATTTGACGGACCAGCCTGTCCATCTCATCTCTGTCCTTTTTCCTGCTCCTCCTTCCATCTTCTTTCTCCCTTTACTTGTCTTGTCACCTCCCCCTCCCCCAATCAGCAATAGAACTATCATCGTTCGGCCCTGTTCCCGTCATTTAGCATCAGGAGAAGGAAAGGGGGGAAAGAAAGCGTATGGCCACCAGCACCTTGAAACCTTCTGGTCATTGAGTGAAACCAGAAGACGGACAGGGCCTGCGCCAGGTGCGGGGCACAGTTCCACGATCCACGACAGGGCACGCCAGATCGAAAGAGCCCTGTCTGCATTGCAGTGTTCCGGCCTCTATCTCTCTCTCTCTCTACAAGCGTCGACCTGAAGGCAAGCGTACGCCAATTTCATCTGCGATCTCCTGGTCCACACTAGAGCAGAGGATACGCAACTTCGGAAGATTGTCCAATATACCTGCTCCACCAATAATCAACACACCACACTTTGAACCACTTGGGGGTCTGGGCCTGTGCCAACCTCGTTCTCCCCAGAGTGCCCCTGGAAGCCTCGGAGCTGGACCGAACCCAGATTCGGACAGCTGTGCCTGGAGCTGGTGGACACAGAAGCACAGCAGACCTGAGCAGCGCTGTGGTGCCAGTGCTGTGAAACACCCGTCGGTAGGTAACGAACGTGCATGCGTGCATGCAGTGTACCTGATTTCCTGAGGGCCTTCCTTCCTCCACCTTTCACCTCACATCTTGCCGATGACGTCCCTGCCTTCCTGTCCTCTGTCTGACCGCGCTCTGCCAGGACCTCGACTCCATCACTCTTGCAGACCCTTTTCGCCTGCCACGAACCTTGATCAGGTCGCCAACCCTCATATCCTCTTATTCGACGAAGCATCTTCGACGTACTGCTGCTTAGCATTAGACCGCGTTCCGACTATACACATCGGCCCCCAAGACAGAAACTACGAGCTCTCTGAAGACTACCCTGATAAATAGCAGCGAATTCGGGTCGTCCCTTACGACCAACGTGATTCTTTTGCTCCCAACCGAACGAACTGCTTCCAGTGCCCGCAGACCGCGGTCTGCCGAATTGTCAACCCACGAGACTAGCATTTGCAGCAAGCTGCCATAACCTCTGAATATGGTTCGGATCATCCCACAGCGATTGAAATCATCAACACGTTCGAATAATCCGTCCACCACAAACAGTCGTGCCGCCAGCCCAATGAGGAACAAAGGAGATTCCGCGAGCCCTGAGGACCGCAGGGAAACGGGACTGATCTTGAATACTGTGATCCTCAGGGTATGTTGTTTCTGGTCCCTAGCGCCTCGCCCGCTGCCACACATATACTCGTTCCGCAAGGCATCGTCTCTGACTGTTTTCTCAGGCGCGTAATTTGGCAGCTGCTGATCGGAGTGGCACTTCTGACCCGGTGAGTCTCCAAACATCATCCCCACATGGCCTTGTTACCGGTCTCGACGACCACCGGTGCAGAGCTTGGGCTGATTTTTGCGCGTAGTATCTTGTCTTGACTCTCGGAGAAGGAAAACACCAAACACACGCTGTGCCCAAAAACCTAAACCCTGACTGGAATGAGCAATGCGAGTTCCCTGTCAGTGACATCCGCCATCTCCTCCTGGACGTGATATGCTGGGATAAGGATAGATTTGGCAAGGACTACTTGGGCGAGTTCGACGTCGCCCTTGAGGAGATCTTCGCCGATGGCCACTTCGAGCAGCAGCCCAAATGGTTCCCGTTGAAGAGCAAGAGATCCGGAAAGCAGGCCGCCAAGGTCTCTGGAGAGGTGCTCCTACAATTCACACTCTTTGACACCAACAATCCGGAGGCATCCGATGCCGAAATTTACTCCAAGTTCTGGGCTCTATGCAAATCAGTTCCCGAAGCCGAGCCATCATCTTCCAAAGCCCCAACTCCTACTCGCACACCCATCCTAGCTCCGATCAAGCCGACTAGCTCTCCACCCTCACTTAACCGAAGAGGGACAGATGACACTGGCGCCGAGGACGACGACGATTACGAGGTCTACGATGATGAGACGCCAGAGGAAGAGGATTTGAGCAAACCAGAGAACATTGAGAAGCGCAAGCGGAGGCTGAGGATCAAGGGCCTGAAGCGCAAGAAGAGAGACAACCCGTATGAGTTCCTGAATGGAGGGAGCAATGACGTCGTTGGTCTCATCTTTCTCGAGATTGTCAAGATCACCGATCTGCCCCGAGAGTCCAACTTCACCAGGACAGGATTCGACATGGACCCCTTCGTCGTCGCATCTCTGGGCAAGAAAACATATCGAACCAAAGTGGTGCGGCACAACCTGAATCCTGTCTACAATGAAAAGATGATTTTCAATGTCCTCGGCCACGAGCAGACGTACTCATTTGCGTTCACGGTCATCGACCGAGATCGCTACACTGGCAATGACTTTATAGCCTCGACCTCGCTGCCGCTCAAGGAGCTGCTGGAGAAAGCACCTCAGGCCGATCCCGAAACTGGTCTGTATGCGATCAGAGAGCCGCAGGAATATGTGCCGGAGGGCGCACAATCCAAGTCCCGCTTCAAGAGATTAGGCATTTCTCGATCAAGCTCCCAACAGAGCCTTTCCAAGTCGACCCGGCCCGCTCTTAGCAAAAACCCATCCGCGGTGTCTCAGACAGACCTGTCAGGAGACCTCGCGCCGACATCCGCGCCCAACTCGGGCCTGTCGTTATCATCTGGCGACAACAATTTTGCCACTGCGGGGATGGAGACCCTGCCTGAGAGCTCAGACCCTGACTTCGCCCTGATGCAGCTGCCTCTAAAGATGAAGAACTTGGACAAGTGGGAAGATAAGCACCATCCCGAGCTCTTCATAAGGGCGAAATACATGCCATACCCTGCGCTCAGACAACAATTCTGGAGAGCAATGCTCAGGCAGTACGACACCGACGAGAGTGGCAACATCAGCAAGGTGGAATTAACAACTATGCTTGACACGCTTGGCTCTACCTTGAGAGACTCGACAATCGACAGTTTCTTCCAGCGCTTCCCGCATGCTGCTAATGACGAAGACGTTGGCGATCTCACGATTGACGAGGCAGTCATATGTCTCGAGGACCAGCTGCAGAAGAAGCCCAAGCCTCAGACAGTCGCCGATCGTTTAAAGGACAAAGTACCTGCATTCGCCAAAGGTGCTTCTCTTGCTGTCCCGGGCGGAAATGATCCTAGCCCAAACGATATCACACCTGGTCCCGAAACAGCTCCCCAGAGCCAGCTCTCTACCTCGACGATTGTGCTCCCAGAGATGTCCACTGGGGGGGAGGAAGGCGAGGCACTGGACAAGGATGATCTCAACGACCGTGGAGAAGAGCACGTAGTGGAAATTAGGGAATGTCCCATCTGCCACCAACCGCGTCTCAACAAGCGAACAGACACCGATATCATCACGCACATCGCCACTTGCGCAAGTCAGGACTGGCGTCAGGTGAACCATCTTATGATGGCCGGGTTTGTGACAGCTAGTCAAGCTCAGCGCAAGTGGTACTCCAAGGTCATCACCAAGATATCGTACGGTGGATACAAACTGGGTGCCAACTCTGCCAACATTCTGGTCCAAGACCGGATAACGGGACAGATCAACGAGGAGAAGATGAGCGTCTACGTAAGACTTGGTATCAGACTACTGTACAAGGGTCTGAAGTCAAACAACATGGAAAATAAGAGAAGTAAGTCAACTTCCTATCCCCAGGAAAAGAGGATCATGCCTGCTGACACAACAAATGCAGTTCGCAAACTTCTCAAGAGCATGAGTATCAAGCAGGGCAAGAAATACGATGACCCGGCCTCCAAGGCAGAAATCCAGGGCTTCATCGACTTTCACAAGCTAGACATGTCGGAGGTCCTACTATCGGTGGACGAGTTCAAGAACTTCAACGAGTTCTTTTACCGCGCCCTCAAGCCTGGTGCTCGACCATGCTCAGCGCCTGACAATCCTCACATCATTGTATCTCCCGCCGACTGCCGGTCTGTGGTCTTCAACAAGATTGACAATGCCACCAATGTCTGGATAAAGGGCCGTGAGTTCTCTGTCAAGCGCCTTCTTGGTGACGCGTACCCCGAGGATGCGGCACGATACGAGAACAATGGTGCCCTTGGCATCTTCCGCCTCGCGCCGCAGGACTACCATCGCTTTCACATTCCTGTTGATGGTGTGTTGCGGCAGCCAAAGCTCATCGCTGGAGAATATTACACCGTCAACCCGATGGCCATCCGATCTGCCCTCGATGTCTACGGCGAAAACGTCCGCGTGATCGTGCCGATCGACACTGTCGCGCATGGTCGTGTTATGGTCATCTGTGTGGGTGCCATGATGGTCGGCAGCACTGTAATCACCAGAAACGAAGGCGAAGAGGTGAAGAGGGCCGAGGAGCTTGGATACTTCAAGTTTGGCGGCAGCACCATCGTCTTGTTGTTTGAGGAGGGCAAGATGGTATTTGATGACGATCTGGTGGATAACTCGAACGGTGCGCTGGAGACTTTGGTGAGTGATATACCAAATGATCCCCAGACCTTGATACGAAGTCGCAATGCTAACGACCCACTGCAGATCAGCGTAGGCATGTCCGTGGGCCATTCGCCTAGCCACCCGAAGTACGCACCTGACCAGCGCAAGGACGCCAAGGACATCACGCAGCAGGAGAAGGCGGATGCCAAGAGGCGTATTCAGGGAAGCTTCAATCTTGAGGAGGGGGTTGACGACAGCGGCGACGACTCACCACCCCTGACCCAGCGCCTTGCCGGCTCGGGCTAGGAGGACTGGCGGTCGTATGTCTGGGGATGGACATGACAGCAGTCCAGACCAAAACAGCAAATTCCATTGCCTTGTTTCTCTCGGCTCAGGGCTAGACATTGATATGGCTGGCAGAGAGGTCTGGTTGGAAACAAAACTAGTACACTGGTGCACTGGGAATTTTGCTGATCTTTTGGTTGTCGTCGCTAGTTGGTGTCCCCTGACTTTCTCTCTTATGCACCTGGCCTAGATCATATGATTATCGCATATCTTGATGCGGTGATTGTCTTACCTTGAACATATTCTTATGACACCTTCATACTTGTCTCCCTGCCTTTTGTTGGAGCCACGTGGTCAGGCCGCGGTGCTGTGCTGCCTGCATGATCTTTGTGCCACCTTCCAATGTGAGATGATGACATAAGCGAGGCTAGGCAGTCCCAGCTTTGGGTTGTGCCAGCCTCAAGTTTCAACCTCTGCTGTGAAATGCACGTCTCCAGAGGTAGACCATGAATTGTTCCAGATGAATCTGGTCTATTCAGGGAAGTTGTGATTGTGTGTGAGCGTTGTCTCATGGCCACGTTCGTACTACATTGTCGTCAGGACTGGCACCAGAATCTACATGAAAGAGCACCGTTGGTTTGCCTTGACGGGACGGTCGAGACTGGATTCCCAAACTATGGGCCGAGTATTTCAACGCAGCGTAGAAAGCGGACATAAGAGGTGCTGAGCATCTGCAGGACTCACATTCGATAGCTCTCAAGTGGACCTCTGTTCTCGGAAAATCCGACGGCCTCGCTCACTGATGATCTCTGATCATTGAAACCGTTCTTTGAGTTATCCCACTTTCGACTTCGCATTGGATCGAGCCAACCTTTCAGGGACTTACACAACCAACGACAAAAGCCATACAAATCTTTTGGAGGAACGTGGCGACGTGATCAACCAAAGATGGGAAGGTTCCGTAGTTCCACGGCGGAACAATTACGTACTTGGAATTCGAAGATTGATCTTTACGATACAGCAATGCCCATGCTTATTACTTCTGATTGGAATAACGCCAGTCCAATCTCAAAGCTATCGGCACAGAATAGCGCTCACGCTTCAAAACCCTCGCAGGTAGCGTGCTCGAGTCTCTTTGCCACAAAGGCCCACGACTGTATCAACTGGTCTGGGACCCCCACTGTGAAGAGGGGGGAGGGAGACCCTCCTGATTGATTGCCTGCGATGGAGACGACGTGTGGAATTCACTCGCAGTCAGTCTCTACTTTGTGAGCTGTCCTCCGAGACTGGAGGGGGTAAGCTGATGCCGGATGCTTTTGCTCCTGCTCAATTGGGTCCAAGAATAGGTCACTACCCCTTGGGAAATGAGGCGGATAGGGCATGATTCGTTCTGAGGCACGCAGCCTCCACCTCCCACGCACACCAGACAGAATGGACAACCACGCCGTCCCATTTCCGTCCCATTTCCTCTTCTCGCTTCATTCTTTTTGGCCTATGCATAATGCAAGAGTCCTATTTTGTTGCAGTACAGATCGAGAGTGCTCCACAGCTGACCCACCCCGTCTCTCTAGTTGTATAAGGCGTACCAGCGCCAAATGTAGGGGACTCGTCAACTGCCATCGAGAAGATCGTAGACTAAAGAAATGAGATCGCGCAGCTTGGCGGGCATCGATGTCACCTTGTGAAGCCCTCTTCCTTGACGATTGGCCTTTTACGATTCAAGTGATGTTGGGAAATTAGGCCTCACGATCATTTGGATCTTTTGAGAGGGGGGGGGGGAGGGTATATCTACGATCATGATCAAGAGCAAACATCAACTCTTGATTGGGTCAACTGGGATTCTTCGCTGGCAGTGCAGTACGGCGGCAGGCTTACAATCGGTGTCATGATGCTTCTTCCATTCACCCGGGCGAATCTCATATCGCTTGAGCATGTGCGTTGGAACAATATTGCTTATTCTTGTTATAATCACGAGGCCAACCTCGAGGGCCTTGCCTCGGGGTGTAACGTAATTGTTAAAGCTCTCCTCGCTTCTATCTCATGCTGCAGTGGTTTGCAGAACTGGTTGCAGGGAATCGCATCAAAACAACAAATCAAATTGCTTTTTTCTTCTTCTTTTGTCTCTTTCTTTTAGGGGGTTTTGTCTCGTTTTGATTTTATTTGCTCTTTATGCTATTATTTCTTTTTCCACCCCCCTTTTTCTCCCCGCCCAATTGTGCTTGGACAGATTCGTTTCAACTTGCAGGAGAAGCAAGAACGAGGCGAACAACCGAGCACGAAGAAGGACGAACCGGAACGGACCGCCGCTCATAGGCGCAACCATTCCCCTTCCCCAAGACACTCCGGAACGTCATCATCACTCGCGTTGCCTGCCATGCTTTGCTCTGCCCACCCAACCCCCCAGGTGACGTGTTCCGAAGAAGCAACTCCGAGCATTGGATGGAGAGGCAAAGAGATAGAGAATAAGAGGAGAGGGGCCGTTCGTCAGCGGTCTGCCCACTGGCTAAATAAATTAATTTTACTCCACTATTTACCGGCACACGTTTTAAGCAAAACCCGACATTTCCGCCGCCCGGGGCCCGGGACAGGTGCCGCGGCTCGCTACTATAGTATTGCTATGTATGATATATTATGGGAAATAGTGTTTTGTTTCACTGACTATGCACCGGCAATGGCAGCCGGGACGTCCGAGTGTAACGTGTTTGAGCTCCAAGGTGGGCCGAGAACCAGCTGCCCAGACTGCAAGATGGGTTCCTCAGCCCACCTGAAGGACAGGGCAGGGGTGGGCAAGATAAAATAGGGGAGGGGGGAAGACAGACGGAGAGGGAGGGATAGTAAGATGGAGAAGGGGGGGTTGTGTGTGAGTAAGAACAGGGCCTCGTCAGTCAAGTCTCCAGTCAGTACAATTTTCTCCCCCAGCACACTTTATGCACCACACCTGGCAAATCGACAAACGCAAGCTGGTGCCCACCTTTCGACCCCTCTTCCACATCCCCCCCCCCCATCCTCTCAAGCGCAAGGTCCATCATATGCATTCGTACATTCGTATTCACATCAGGAGGAGGTCCAGGCCCTTTCTTCCTCCTTTTGCTTCTGCTATGCCGTTGTGGGGCAGGGCTGTCGAGCAAGGGTAGCTTTCGGGCACATCTGGGCCTCAGACCTCTTGGACGGGAGTGACACACGACCAGGTGCACCAAAGGATCATAGTTTTGGACCCAACCTTATGTCGACAGTCGCCTGTTTCAGGATCCAGACCCCCCGCCGTCTGTGCACCTGTCAGCACACCTCTTATACTACTATGAATACCCTTCTCAAAAACCCTCCAATTCCTCTTTCTACGACTCATGTCATCATCATCAACATCAACAACAACATCGATAAAATTACACTTATATGCACACACGCAAACACACACACCCACATACTGACGCAAGAGAACACACACGCACACACGCACACGCAAACAAACAAATAAGCAAACGTATACAAAAACATTGCAAAATTATATATACCAGCAGCTGTGATACACGCTTACAATACATATTGATCACCCTCACAAGACCTGTGTGTCTCTCTCCCGGACTCACACACACACACTCTCTCAAGCTGGCTCAACACGCAAAGATGCCCTCCTCCACCAAGTCCACCTCATCATCCAGCTCCCGCGGCAGCCAGAGGAGGTCCAACGCCCACCACAACCTCGACATGGCCACCGCCCCAGGCGGCGTCAATAGCATCGAGGATGACCGCACCAACTACCGCATCATCAGGGACGGCGGCTGGGACAACATCCACCACTTCATGCTCTCCTATGGCCTTAAGCCCTACGATCCAGACGACTACGAGACAGCCAAGACCATCATCCAGGGCTTCCGGGACAGGGGTTACTACCGTCAGCCCGGCGATTCTGGCCGTTCATCGAGGCACTAGGCTGACCTCATTTTCTGTACTTTCTACTCAAATCACACTCTCTTGGGTCATGTCTCTTTTTTTTCTTCTTTTTTTCTCCCTTGTTTTTTCTTCCCCTTTCTCCCTCCACACTTCGCACGAGGACGTTCTTTCTTTCTTCTTTGTATTTTCTGTCTCTTGCATTGCCTCTTGGCTTCTCCGCATCATCGGAACTGTGTAACTCGACTCTTTAATCTTGAGACGTGATAAGGATGTTGGGGTTATCTGGGTGTTTTTCTCTCTCTTTGGGGGGGCAGGGGTGGCAGATCGCCTCAACGGATCTGGGAAGCGGTGCAATGTTTTGGGTAGGACACATTTACATAAGTGGGTGTCCAAGAAGGAAAAGGCCTCGAACCTCACGGTCACAACATACATTAATGCCCTGGGATTTAAATGATGGAAATGGGTTGTCTTATTGGACTTTCTCATGTACAAATGTCTTTGCGACGGTTGGGAAAGGGGGGGGGGGGATCTTCGAACATGAAAGCGGTCATTCAACGAGCGTCGGAAACGGGAAAGACGCCTGGGCTGGAGTTGGCGTCTTGGTTGTGACGGTGTCAAGCAAAAGGAAGACTACCGAATCTTGTCCACTAATTAGGGGGTTCGTGGACCTTTGGGCTTTCCTTCCGAGGCCGTCAAGTGTGTTAGCCTTTTGCTCTTCAAAATTGACAATACGATCTTTTGATCGTCCTTTTGAAAACGTTGTTGATCTGGACGATGCGGTCATATGTTCACTCTCCACTGGACACCCTGCGCGTTGATGCGCCTTACTGTCCACGCATGGGTGTCGTCAAGAGCTTAAGTGCACTATGAATTACAATCTCTCAAGAGTCTGTAAACACAGCTGTAGGAACTCATTCCATGGCATAAAGTCTTGATACTTTTCTTCTCCTCTCATTCCGCAAAGCCAAACTATTTCAGGCCTTGTCGTCTTGTCAATCACTCACATTAGCTAAAACCTTCAAGTGACAGATCAGTTCCAAAGCGAGACGTCTTTCTCTCTTTCCCCATGGTTCATCCCAGCAGGGCACGAGCTCGCTCAACAAGCTAGTCCCTTGGTCGATGTGACGTCAGAAACCCTTCTCCGGTTCGGGCAGCAGGAGCAGCTCAAGCTGTGCCTGATACGTCCAAACTCTGGCTTTCCGGGTCTGACGCGGCTGCGCGAAAGTAAGGCCCTGACTCGGGAGACACATAGTACGGCAGGTATGTGGGCCGTGTGTGTGCGTTACTAAGTTTTGTTCGCTGCCCGAAAGTAAAGAGATGTTATGATATTGAATTTATCAACCAGGATAGCTCAAATTATTTTTTTTTCAAGAGTCCAAGTTTTCCAAAACCCACTGTTGTTGCAACATGATCCATCGAGCACGTCACTCTGTGAATCTACGATGGGTCAGACTGGGGAGATGCATTGCGCCCCAGCATGATCAGATTTTGGACCGGGTAACGGAGACCTCATTTCCTTGTTTGGTTACTATACGAGATTCTTCCCTTGTTGAGATGAAACCTCCTGGTTACTCGAATCAATCACTATCGACCGTGAACTTGACCTCGTTGTCGACGTGACCTGTCCTCGAGCCCGCTCAGATCGCTACACTTGTGAAGACCATCCTCTCAACGCGGCGATAGATATCTGTTCATTATTACTTCATAACACGCCACACAAACAGTGCAGATACTGTAGTATGTGTCCGGAATCTGAGTACCCGGACAGTACATATGCGTACACACGAATCTGGTTCCCATTAATTCCTCTCCCTCGAGAAATGGTGGGAAGCCATGGGCGGTGCAACGCGGTTCCCTAGTAAACCAGCCACCCGTCTCTTGAATTTGGACGTCGAAGTCTCTCGAATATCGCGATACAGCGAGGTCTTAGTTGAAAGTATACGACAAGATTATGTGCTTAGTAGTTCACGTCCTTATTTGTAGAAATGGTAAAAGATGACAACCAGACCTCGCTCTATTCTTGATTTTCCAAAGCTGGTGCGCAAGGCCTGGTTTCAGGTCTGATTGTCGGACAGTAATTATTACTACCTTTGTCTTGTCTGACGAGTTTGAAGGGAAATGTCAGCACTCGGCGAGCTCTGTTGAGACGCACTGTGTTGCTCTGGGACTGTTCAGCCAAGTCTCTTTCTTGTTGGACACTAATCAGGTCGTGAATTACTCTGACACGAACTTCCCTGTTACTGTAGGAAAATATATAAGTGCGGCCAGTTCTGAGAGACTGACAGTCGTCTTTTTCCCCGACAGTTATAAGCCCGGTTCGCTCAGTAGCAAAGCACTACCCTCTAAAATACAAGAAGATTTCACTCTAACTGAATCCAGTTGTAACTAGGAAATTCTCTATTATTACTAATATTCCTGAAAGGTTGTAAGTTCAAATCAGAGTTAAGACAGAAGATTGACTGCCTATATAAGGCAGAGGAATCTGCTGTAATGAAATATGTAATATTTTCCTTTTAGTTTATTTTCTCAAGCTGAGTCTTTGGAAACTGAGGGGGTGTATGGGAAAATATATAGGTGCAGCCAGTTCTGAGAGACTGAATGTCGTCTTTTCCCCCGACAGTTACTATCACCACTTGAAGCGCACCTCGTCAATTCCCTCGTTACTCATATTTCATCAGCTTACAGTCCACTACTTTCAATGCAACTTTGTTCAGTCCATCCAGACTTTGGCGGTGGTCGGTGCTCATTGACTGGGTGAAGGATTGTGCTACGGCCTCAGTCGTGACACTTCTTTGGTGCCCAGGTGATCAAGCTGGAGTACAGTTACAAACTGTGCACAATTATTAGTCTATGCTGCCATGTCGGAGTAAAAGCGAATCCCCATCGAAATTATACCGGCATAATTATTAGCAGGCCTTGAGCGTGCATGATTTGATTTTCTGATGCGATACTTCTTCCAAAGTCGTCTCTGATTGTTTTTCTTCTGGAGGCTCACTTTGAGAATAACTTTCCTATTTTTTCGAACTTCAGTAGAACATCTGATTATGTCCTGTAGATTCTGCAGAGAGCGATAATGATTCCCTCCCAAAGTCTGCCCGGGCTGAGTTGGTTTGCGTAAGTGGCATGGCAAAATCCAAAGCAACCAAATGCTGACTCTCAACGCCCAAGGTCTGCAAAAGAGACGTCTCGGACTTTTTTTATGTGGTATTAGAGATCCTCAGAGAGCAGACACCTTCTCAGGGCATTCGCATGCAATCTGAAAAGCTCCTAATTACAGTGGGTTGGCTTGACCGTAAGTAAGTACTTAATCAGCGGAATGCTGCCCGTCATTCCGGCGACCGGTGTATGTTCACCTGCGGCCAATTACCCCTCCTTCGGCCTCTACAATTCGTGCAGGATTGTTTTTCCACACCTCACGATGTGGGCTTATCCAGCGTGGGCCTAGCCCCCGTATGCTACTGATGCGGAGAACCCGGTATGCAGTCTGCGCAAGTGGCTTGCTTTCGCGAGGGCATCGTGGAGACGATGGGGTTATACTGGGTATAGAGTCTTGATTTGAACATAGCCCCTTTTGACTACTGCACTGTAGACCGATAGCTTCGGGATCTCCTGCCGAGTAACGGTGCACTATTGCATCATGATGAGGAGGGCACGCTGCTGTTATAACCCAGGTAGACCTCCATTAGCCAGAAATTGGTATAAATACTGAGTATTTTCTACGCAGTCTGGGACACCTCGTACGATTCAAGCTTGTGGCTTCATCTGCTGGCCTGTCAATGAACGGCTTTTGACGACTGGACTGGACACAGAAATCATGAGGTTCTCGGAGTCATCAATTTTGTGGACTGCTTTGGGCATCGCGGGGACGGTACTGCCTGCTGCCGCCTTGCACATAGACAATAATCAGCCCTCTCCAGCATACCCCATTGGGCAGGTTCATGGACCCAATGCGAAAGTAGCAGGGCGGCTTTTTGATATCGATGGGAAGGTTGAGTACTTTGCGGGTACGTCGAATGGCCTTTTAGAGACGCCCTTTCTCTCTCCCTCCAGGTCATCACAGCTTGTCATTATTGATTACCAAAGTGCTGACCGTGACTGCAAATCCAGGAAGCAACGCTTGGTGGCTTGCCCACCTAAGCAATAATTCCGACATTGACATTGCCCTGAGCGAAGTAGCCAAGGTCGGTTCAACCTCCAGCTTCTCCTTCCCATCCACCACCTTCTAAAGAGAGAAGGTGTGCACGCCAAGCCTCTCACTGTTAACACAGCTGTCCAGACCCAATACAAGATCCTCCGTGTCTGGGGCTTCGGCGATGTCAACACCCTCCCGGACCCAACCAACACAGACCCGAACAAGGTCTACTTCCAGGTCCTCAACTCAACAGGCAGCTACATCAACTACGGCCCAGACGGCCTCCAGCGCCTAGACTACGCCGTGCACGCAGCCGAGAAGCACGGCGTAAAGCTCGTGCTCAACTTTGTCAACAACTGGTCCGACTACGGCGGCATCGCGGCCTACACGGCGGCCTTTGGCGCCAACGCCACCGAGTGGTTCACAGACCCGACCAGCCAGGCCGTGTACCGCAACTACATCGACGTCGTGGTCAACCGCTACCGTGCCTCGCCGGCCGTGTTCGCGTGGGAGCTGGCCAACGAGCCGCGGTGCTCTGGGTGCGACACCTCTGTGCTGACGGGCTGGGCCGAGGCCACCGCCGGGTACATCAAGGGGCTCGACGCGGCCCACCTGGTGACGCTGGGCGACGAAGGGTGGTTTGCGCCGGCGGACGAGCCGTACGTGTCTGGGGACGATGGCACGTCTGCCTACGACGGGTCCTCTGGCGTGGACTGGGTTGCGAACCTGAAGATCTCGAGCCTTGACTACGGCACTTTTCACCTGTACCCGGACTCGTGGGGGTACAACTATACCTGGGGCAACGAGTGGATCCTGCAGCACGACCAGGTGGGCAGGGAGATTGGGAAGCCGGTGATCCTGGAGGAGTACGGGGCGCCGTTTCCCGGAAATCACACGCCGTATTACAAGCCGTGGCAGGACACGGTGCTCAAGAGCGGCGTGGCGGCCGACCAGGTCTGGCAGTTTGGCACATATGACCTGAGCGTGCCTGCGGCGAACCTGGGCGATGTGAATTCGATTTATTATAACAGCTCCGAGTATAGGGTGCTGGGGTTCAAGCATGCAGCGGATATGTTGAACAAGAAGGTCTAGGAAAAAGGGCCTGGTTACAGAAATGACACACAAGATGGATAGTCTAAGGATAGAAAACAAGACATTATATACTTTGGCCAACAGGAGATCACCTTCTTGGGCCATAGGTAACACATTGTGTCTTGAGCTGGGCTGCCAGCGGCCTATCACCATGAAGGGAGGAGGTCTATACTTCATAAGAAGACACATTCTTGATCAAGACTTCCTCCTTTTTTCTTCTTTTCCATTCTCTTCTTCCCTTCTTTTCTGCGCTCTCGTCTTTTCCTCAGAACACAAGACTGGAAATATAAGTGGGGGCCCATGTTCAATTCATTCGTGTAAACCAAGCAGTGCGTGCGGCCAAATAATTACATAAGGACGTACCGTCTAAGAAAGCATGTGGTTCTAGACCAGAAACCCTGTAGAACAGCTGGACGCTCATGATCTCGCTTGGCGCCTTGACACCTGCGCAAAGCAACCAGGGCATCTTCCCCCCCTCCTCCTCCTAATGCAGATCATGTGCGTGGCGACTCTGAATTGGAAAGCGCACCAGAGTACAAACCAGCAGTAAAGCGTTAGTAGATAATAGGAAAAAGGCTCTGCCTTGTTGAACGTAAGATTCTCGGCCATGTCCGATGGATAGAACTGCTGATCCCCCGAGTCAGGCAAGGTCTTGAAATGCTTATCCAGTCAGCCCCCCCCCCACCACCTTATCACTAGTGTCTTTGCTGAGTTGTACAAAGGAGGCCTTCCTTTCAAGTACTGTATAGGCCTAAGGCGGTGACGGTGCCGCGGGATGGTTTGGGCGTTGCATATAGGAGGAACAAAGGGGGAATGTCCAAATAAGGAAATTTTGGAAGAATAGGAAGGAGAAGGACGAAAAGGGGTATCAATCTGTGTTTGGGCCATACCTCCCTGGCTATCACTATCTCGTGCTTCAAAAAAGGAAAAAATGTCGAGCCAGTTGAAGTGAATAATTGATGCCCGCTCTGAAACCCGAACGCCAGTGTGGCGGATAATGCCAGACCCCGTAACTGCCCAAACCCCCCAGTGATGCTGCTGCTGCTGCTGCTGCGTGCTATTATTATTCTTAACACACGCTCAATCTCCACGAGCACGCAATAGCCCCGCCTGGAAACTTCATCCCCAGCTGGCCTGCTTTGGCACAGCAAAGCGCCTCAACATTTGCCCCCTCCGTCCTCTATTCTCCGGCGATGGTAGTAGAGTCACCGAGTATTCCCGAACACCCTTGGTAATGAGGCGATTACACCCGACCTGCAAAAAAAGCCGGATGGATTAGATGTCACCTTCCCTGCAGCCTTGTTTTTCTTCTTTGGCACCCGGGATAAGGTTCACGGGCTCTGCCGCCTCGTGTAGATCACGGGGGCCTGTTGCATAGTTACTGTAGTGTCGTAAAGTGAAGTGCATGTGGGATGACGAAACCCCTAGGCTGGATTGCGAGGCCCCCTCTTTGCGGTTTCAGCGGCCTTTCCAACCCCGCCTCTGCAGATGTTTTTGTTTGCAGTGCTGCCGTGATACCGTTTGGAGGAGAGAAGGAGGGGGTTGGCTTTGTAATGCTGGCAAATGCTGAGAAATGCACACCAACTTGGATTGAAGCTGACGAATAACAAAAAAACGAGAATCGCGTAACAGTAGGTGGAGCCTTGCCGTGGTGCAGTTGCAGGTTTTGTTGTAATCCATCATGGATGAGATGTGGTTGTGCAGTGTAAGTGTGTGTCTTTTCTGTGTGTCTGTGCATGTGTCGTTTTCGTGACCGTCTCTCGGCCTTCTATCGGCCTCCCCATTTCCAGCTCGAGTTGGATGTGCTCCTCGTCATTGGAGGGCCCGAAGAGCTGCTGCGGTCGTTGTCCATGGAGCGCTTGCCGTCGTCAGAACCCGTGGGAGATCCGGCGCGCTGGAAGTACGATGTGTTGTTGTTGCTGGTCGGGGATGTCAGGCCCGGCTCGAGAGGGTGGCGGATCTCCTTCCAGGACGCAGCAAACTGCCTGGCGAGGTGTGACGAGAGGACGCAAGAGGGAGACATTTTTAACTTCCTTCCCTTTGTTTCTCCTTTTTGTCGTTCGTCTTTTTTTTATTCGGAAAAAAAAAGTGTAGTGTTGTGCGAGTGTAAGTTGGAGGTTTCAAAATCTCTCGCGTGACCAAGTCTGCACTTGTACCGAATGTGGGTGCGTGGAGGTTCGTGGCGAATACTGTGAGTAGATCTGTGGCGCGGTGGTGGTGGTCTGGTGGTATCGAGGGTGATTGAGGATGATGGCAGGTTTTTTTCTTGTTTGTTTCCGGGGGAAATGTTTCAACGAAGAGACGCAAAGAGAGGAGGGGACAAGAAATGGACTTTCTCTCCTTTTTAAAGTAGGAAAAGGATAGGGGTTCGACCTCTTATACAAGGAAGGATTCGATTGTTGTGCTGGAAGGAGGATTGACTTGTTACTTTCAATCCAGAGCAGGCTGGCAGTGCAAGGGACGGGACACCAATAAGTAAAGGCCCACCCACATGCCATCCAAAAATCACGAGAGGAGGATCTCCACAATCTGGGCCCAACGTTTCTTTCTCTCCTTCTGCTTCTTTGCCCATCAGGGTCCCAGAAACATCCAGGTAGGAGGAAGAAGGAGGGGCACAGGCACACTTACATGGCTGTTTCTCGACCCCCCCCCCTGGAGCCACTTCTTTGTCCGGCCTGATGCCATTCTTGGAAATGTCTGACAAGGTTCCCAGCCAATGCCCTGAAGGGGAAAGGAGTTGCTAAGCACTGCTTATTGGTCTGGTTGGCTGGCTTGGTCTGCGGTGGTTCGATTTAAGCCCTGGAAATCGAACCATGCCGGTCGCCTTGGTCCCGATCAGGGAACTTCATCTTCCGCTGCGCAACGACCCCAGAGACTTTACGTGATTCTCTCCTCGTGCTATGTAGATCTGACTTTGTTCGTGCGACAGCAGGGTCCTCTTTCTTCCTCTGCCGATTGTGATTACTCCAGATAAGATGTTCTCGTTGTCTCATGTTCCCACTTGGGCGGAAGCTCCATCAACCGGATCGTGTCACCCACCGGATGACGAAAACTTAATCTGTACGTACCGTGAGTTTTTAGAGTAGTTCCGTGATCTTGGGAAACCTCGAGTCATTCTCCGCGCAGACCCCTGACGCATCCTTGACACCTTCCTTCTATTTTGGGTTTTTTGAGCTCTCTTGACTTGCGCTTTCCGTCATCACGTTCTTGATCAAGCATTCAAGGCCATAGCACAATCATTTAAATCACTGGAAGACTTACTTCATTTTGTCATGATTAATCTGGCTGGAAAAAAGAATGATATGTCGACCGGACCCTACTCCATACCATCCACCAAGCTCGTGCTGCACACGGCCAGGACGCGCTCCTCTGCGTCACACGTCGTCCTGGTGACGATCGTCTCCCTCGTCACGAGTACCCTCTCGTTATCCTTGAGCGTCTGAAACGTGTGCAGCTCCGTCATCGGCTCCCTCGCGTGGTACTTGGACCCCACGAGGTCGCTGAACAAGGCCCGCAGCACAGGCATGGATGCCGCCACGATGGTTGTTGCTAACTCGGCGCCATTCCAGATGCACAGCTGACCTGCCTCGTGGTATATTCGCTTGAGTACAATGTTGGAACTGTGATAGAACGCATAACTGATGTGCAGCCTGCACTGAAAGAAGCAAAAAGAGGGGGGTGTCAACAAGCAAGCAGCAACGATAATGATGGCAAGACCACGCACGAGACAATGGTAGAACGCAGGGAGCAGCAGCAGGAGCAGCAGAACGATGACGACGACAACAATACCAACAACACTCACATAATACACCGAGGCTCATATAGACAACCACACCGAGCTTCTCCAGCCTCTTCCGCTGCTTCATGATGATTGGCCGCGGCACAGCCGCCATCACAAATCCCTTCCTGCCGAGTATATACCTGACAACGACGCCCCCAGCACTGCGCGTGTAGATTTGCATTCCACGTCAATCTGAACGAGACGCTCGCTTATCGAGAGAAGCATCACTAAATTAAGCAGGCCAGAAAGAAGATTTGTGGCTGGTCCAAGCATGGCCACCGGACGAGGTGGAGATGCCCCCCCCCCTCTCCGGCCCCAGATTCTGCAATATCTGTATGCCGCGTAATTATTGTCCATCAATGCATGGCTCTCCTCCTCTCTGGTGCTGCCACACCCCTCCACCGGGACGAGCGTCCGCCCACCTACCCGAACCCGCAAGCATCCAGCCTACCGGCAGCTTGGCAACGTAGTGGAATCTTGCTACCCCGGAGCGCCGGACTGCGCCCCTCTCGGATGAAAAGCCGTAACCTTAAACCAGACCTGTACCTGTACCTGGACATGGCTCTCTCTCTCTCTCTGTGTGGGCATGCGTGCATGTGAATATGCAATGAATGGCTGATGCAGGACCAGTGTCACCTTTGGGTATTGCTCGTTGGCCAATGGGATCTTATGCGCCCGGACTTGGTTACTACTATACCATCCATGAACCTTGGCCATCTTGGCAGTCGTCGTCAGCTCTTTGAATTGTCTGCTATGTGATATGATCTACACATATAAGCCAAGTCATGTGTGCAGACGTTAGATTGGGCAGGTGGTAAGTAAGTATTCAGGCAGCAAGAAGATAGCAAAGTTGTATCTTGACTTGGAGGGGGTGTGTGGTAAAGACTTGAAAGGCATTTCAAACGAAAGATGTATTGTAATTTAGTTGTATTTTATGTCTGGATTCTATCCCAGAAGTGAGAGCCTTGTTTATCATTGAATTATCTCCCCAACGCCGTGCCCTCTTGACCCGCTGTGTATATGTTTTACTTGTAGATACAACAGTCTACCCAATGACTCCTTGAAAGGGAAAAGAAGGGGAAGAAAAAAAATATCCCGATGCACAATCGTCGTCATGAAAATCCTTCTCTCCTATGCAGCAGGCACAACAACCGCCGGCGCCGTGGACTCTGCAACAGCATCTTCCGCCACGCTCCCCAGCTCCAGAGTCTTGGTCTCGACCCCAGGCGTCTTGAGCTCGGAGAAGGCCTCAGGCCACAGGAACATCTTGTCCTCGCGCGCAGGCGTCATGGAGACGTACCGCGGCACGGCGCTCTTGCTCGAGACGCGGCGCCAGAGGTTGGCACGCGGGTTGAAGCGGGCGGGGACGCCCATGCCGCCCGTCTTCTGGGCGTCCTCGGCCATGATGCCCTCGAGCTCGCTCTGGATGCCGGCGAAGGTGTCGAAGGGGATGTAGCTGATGTCGTTCTCGACGCAGTACTCCTCGAGGCGGAGGCCGCGGCGGGCAAAGAGGACGTCGGCCTGGCGCGCCGCCGGGAGGTCCGACACGCCGTCGCCGATGAAGACGATCAGGGGGATGGTGCCGTCGTCGCCTGCCAGGTCTGCCTCGGCGGCGGCGCGGGCCTCCTGGATCGAGAGGGCCTTGTCGTGGCCCAGCTCTGTGTCGTGGCGCCAGAGCACCTTCCACTCGGAGCCGTCGTGGTTGATGTCGGCGTCGTTGGCGACGATGTCGATGTGCTTGGACTGCTCCTCGCCCAGGAAGGTGTCGAGCACCTTGCGCAGGACGGGCTTCAGGCCGGCGGAGATCACGTTGAAGGGGATCTCGTTGTCCAGGCAGAACTTGTGGAAGGCCCGGAAGTCTGGGTCGATGTCGAGGGACTCCTCCATCACCTCGAAGCCGTCGTCAAAGGGGACGTTCAGCGACCCCCACATCTCCTCCGACACCTCGCGGAACGAGCGCTCGCCGGTCTTGATCTGCTCGTCCAGAACGTCTCGCCGCTTGGAGCCGCAGCCGAACCTGTCGAACAGGACGTGTCCCGTATCTTGCATGAAGATCGTGCCATCGAAATCTGTGGAAGGTAAGGGGGGTTTTTGGCATTAGTGGTTGGTCTTTGAAAAAAGGCGGGAATTGGAATCATGGTAGTGAAGGAGTCTGTCACAGTGAAACGTACCAGAGAAGCAGATGATCTTTCTTTGCTTGTTGGGGACACCGGCCAAGGTGGCGGGTTCCTTGACGGAAATGGGAGCAGGAATAGTAGCCGCAGGCATCTTGATGAACGTGATTGGTATGAAAACCTTGGGCAGGAAAACAAGAGGTTGGTTATTTATGAGCGGCGGAAAACCCGAGTAACGCTCTATGGATTAGATGCAAAGACGGGTTCAAACTTGTACTTGGTGAGAAACAAGAAAGAAGGGGGGGAAATAGAGATGGGCTAGCTGGACCAGGAGAGAGAGAGGGAAAGACTATATTATATATCAAGGCTAAGAGAGAAAAACATCGTGAACTACGGCTATGACTATCCACCGGGGCTCCGCCATGCCGGGCGGCGTCGTTGGAAAATCGCCAAACCGACGCCAAACTTGAAACAGGTTAGGAGAGATAAGAACTGGCCAGCAAGATGACGACCCGTCTATAGTAAAGTGTGGAAAAGGAAGGGGAAGAACAAAGACTCCATAGTAAGGAGCCTAGCTCAGGCAATCGTGGCTTGTATCCTCGTCTTGCGCACTGCAAAACAATACCACGACACACACTACTGCAAAGGCGTAATTATGCATGAGGCTAACCATTCCCCCCTCTATGGCGCGGGGTTTTTCTTTTGTTGCTTACAAGTGTACTATACCCAGCAGCCGGGGCCCCTTGGGTATAGAAGAGGGCCTGGAATGCTGCAGAAGCCGAGCACGACCAAACCATAGGAGGGGGGGATCGTCACTCTGCAGCAAGCTTGGAGCGCGTAGCGATGGATATCGAGGGGAGGCAAGACAAGGTTGACGAGGAGAGGAGGAGCGTGTGCGCCAACGACTGGCTGACGAGACGCCCGCAATGACCTGGGCCGTTGGGTTCGAGGCCCTGGGCCGCCCATGTTTTGTCAGATTTGGCTGGGCAAGGACAGCCCAGGGATCGATCTGGGCCGTCGAAACGGCCAGAAAGATCTAAAAATCTACACAGGCTAATGCGCCAATCCGCTGAAGATCCGCCACCCTCCAAGGAGTCCGGTGGCACACCACACTCATCTAGACCGTCTCGGATTTGCAGTGGCCACTGTGGTGTAGGAGGCTCTGTTCCGGTTCGACCTCACACACACTCTCTTTCCGTTCTGTGTCACTGTGTGTGTGTGAAGATTGGGATCAGCAAATTGTCAGCGATAACGGTACCTCCGAGAACTCGATCGTCGATATTCTATACAGGCCGAATATGAAATCCAAAAGTTCTCGATCAACTAGCTGTACATGCACGATGATGGTAGGTGGAGCAACAGACAACCAAACATTACTGAAAAGGTCCACCTGGCGCTCTCCCCAGATGACACGGCGTCGTCCCCCGTTCAAAACAACAGACCTCGCATGCATGAGGAAGGAAGACGCACAGCTTCGTTCCCTGTCATCGTCAGCTTCAGTGATGTCATAGACGGTTTCCTGACAGAAATTTCGGGTCTGTTGCACGCTTGACCCCATGGGGACTAATACCGGCCGGTGCTGCAGGTGGTAAAAAAAAAAGTAAAAAAAAAAGGAATTCCGAGAAGTGGATTCTCTCTGGAGCTTCTCGCCGAGGTGTTGACCCCTCCGTCCCCCTCGATTCCACATTGGACACGAGTGCGCTACCGCTCCAAGCATACACGGTAAATTGTTCACGCTAACGGGCGGTGAAAGGGGTTGAGCAGCCACGTCCCTAGGAATTTTGTGAAAAGTCCATCAGGGGAACCTCGTCATTGTGCATCGAACAGAGAGAATACCAACCAGGCCCCCCTGTGTCAATGTTTGATCGATCCCTTAGCCCCCGGAATGACACCGTCACGACAACGCACTCCATGAACTCAACCGCTCCTTTGACCGATCATCAAGACGGCAGTGATGTCAATCGTGTAAGAAAGTCGGTTGCACATTCCCATGGCCAAAATGCAACGGCATGCATGAAGGCTGGGGAGGGAGTAGCGGTCACGATTATGATTGGAATCTGTCAAGACATGTATCCGGTCGTTCACACTCGTTCGTGTCGTTCCGCTTCCTCCCAAGACGAATGTTCTTCGTCGACCAGCCACCCAGCCAAGTACAGCGCTGCAAAACATCAGTGCACAACTGCATGTTTTGTTTCTGCAAAGCGAGCACATGAATCGTTGTTCTCCTTCGTGATGAACTCGCGGAGAGAGAGAGAGATACGCCTCTTAGTCTGTCGGACATCGGGGCAGAACAACGGAAGAACGGCACCTTGACAAGAGGAAATCAGGCGATGCGTACAGCCAGCTGCATTCAAACAGCTCGGCACTCATCCGAAGTAGGCGAGCGCAGATTGGATCATGTCTCGTGAAATCTATTATTGTTGTTTGTTTGTCTCCTTATAGCTTCCCAGCTTAAATAACAAGCCATGCTCCTTGCACCATTTACGCCGAAACCTTTGCGCTGAACTTCGACGCCGCGGTATCGAACAGTTGACTCTTCTCTTCCAAATCCGTCAGGAACGCATGCTGCGGGGCTACTTTCTTTAGAGACCTGTATCGTGGAGACAAGAGTCAGTCAGCGCTGTTCCTTCCATAGTATTGAGAAACAGAGATTGGATGGTAGAGCCGGAAACCCATTGCAGCACTTACTCAATCAAGTCCTTCGGGTTCTTTCCAACGAGGACCTGTAACACCAGCGAGTTGGCGATGGCCTCTGCGTTGTCCGGCTCCTTCTTCAATGCCTGGTCCAGCGCCGATTGTGCCTCTTCGGTCCGGCCGAGGTGAAGTTCTGCGACGGCCTGCGCGACGAGCGTCTGCACGGACGAGGTGGACGGTGCCTGTGCGAGCTCTTCAAAGACGTAGAATGCCTGCTGGTACTTCTCGCCGCCCAGCCGCAGGCCAACCCAAGACTCGGCCAGGTTGACCAGGATGCTGTCCTGCGCCCACCGCCGAGCAGCTGTGACCTCCTTGACCGCGAGGTCGTTGCGGTTCTGTTGTAGGTGGATCTGGACAATCAGGGCGACGGCGTCGACTGTTGAAATAAGAGACCAAGCCCACACATTAGCCACTATTGGGGCCCGAGCTAGAACGCAGCGATCCTCAAGCTGTCTTCCGCCTTTCCTCCTCACCAGTCGCCCGAACGAATCTCCTCTTCAGAGTGTGTGGGGAGGGGGGAGATAGCACTCACGATTTCCTTGATGCCGTCCCAGAAGGGCCAGCGCCTCCTCGCCCATCCCAGCCGCAGCAAGGACTGTGCCCCCTAGCACCTGCACGACAGCATTCTCCGCAGCGCCATCGCCGCCTGCATTGAGGAGGCTTTGTACGATCCCCACGGCCTCCTCCTCCTCGCCCAGGCTTAGCGCAGCGAGCGCAGACACCGCGACCAGCTCCGGCTGCTTCTCACCCTTGACCTCGTCGAGGACATCCTGGCCCTGGCCCAGAGCAATGCGCGCCCGCAGCTGGAGGATGCGGGCGGTGAGGTGGTTCTCGGGGGAGAAGGACGATGCGTCGAAGTCGTTGAGGACGGATTCGTATTGGTACTGGTGGAAGGCGGCGTGGATGTTGATCAGCTCGCCTTCTGAAGAGTAAGGGTCCATTTTGGGCACAGTTGTGGTTCAGGGGGTTTTGGTTTGCGAGTGAAGCGAGGTCGGCAAGGAGGTTGTGATCGTGTCGATCGCCGGGAGGGTTGTTGGGAGAGATGAAAATAAGGAGGAATGTATTTTGTTTGTGTTTGGAAACGAAGGACGTCGTCGCTGGCGGCGCAACGGTGTCTCGAAAAAAGAGGAATTGGGGAATTGGCGGGTTTGGAGCTTTGTCGCAAGGTGGCAGCAGCTGTCACAAGCGCAAGCAAGCGCGATACGTGGAGGCCAGCCAAGCACTCAAACCACCCGGGGGGGGGGGGGGGGGACGCTGCAAGCTGGAACTACCCGCCTAGATGGAGGGTGCACGGGCCACATTCACCTCTAGGATTGGCTTCACTTAAACCATAGTAGTGGCATGATACATAGTACTGGCAGTAAGTAGTATATACGTGCATGGCATCTTAGTAGCATGATTCCTACAGCAGAGCCCTCCTCAGCTTAACTCCATTTTCATAGAACGGACATTACAGTGTACTTTCTCCAGTTGCAGTAAACGATGGTATCATTCTTACATTTCGCTTCTCTGTCAAATGAACACAATATGCAAAGCTTAAGCCTCAAAGATGTTGTCCACGCTTGTCCACTGGCCCTTTGTTCGCTCCTCCCAGTATCCATCCTTGCCGCCCTTCAGCCTCCACACCTCCTCGCCCTCCCCACCCGTCTCGACCTTAGTAAACCACCTGGGCTTGTGCTCAACGCCTTGCTCCTCCAGCTGCTTCCGCCTCGCCCGCTGGGCCTCCTCGAGCTTCACCTTCCAGCTCTCAGCGTCGTCAAGCTTACCGTCCTCCCAGAGTCTCTGGTCAGGCCTGAGGCGTGTGTCTGTTGGAGGCAGCTTGCCCTTCTCGATGGCCGTCACCTCGTTCAGACCTGCCGCGAACATCGTCAGGCCGTAGGTGCTGGGGGCGTTGTCCACCAGGGACCCCACCCGCCAGATCTCCTCGCCAGCCTTGCCCGACTCCACGATCTTGAGAGAGTTGGTCCAGGTGCCCGATAGTGCAAGGCCAGTGTTTTGGCCGTCATCACCGTACGTCTCGATCTGCACATCCTCACTCCGCCCACCAAACATTCCCTTGGACCGGAACTCCACCACCGCCTTCGCACCGGTATCCTCGTTCAGGATCGTCATGTCGCCCACGGGCTCAACATACTTCTCGCCCATGACCACGTTGCGCAGGAACATGGTTGCGATGGTCCAGCTGTACCGCTCCTCAGTGCCGTCCGGGAGCCTCAATACGATGCGGACCCGGCCATCTGTGGTAATCTCGGCAGACTTGCCCCAGAACTTTTGTGACGGTGCGGGTGACTGTGCAAGGGACCAGGCTGCAGAGTCGGCTTGCATGGCCAACCGGACAGGCCTGTGCGTGACCTTTTCGACGATGAGACGTAGGCCACCAGGAACTTCCTTCTCGCCGCGAACGAGCTCAAAGGTCTCGCCTAGTAATGGATTGAAGGGCTTTCGGATGGACCGCTCCTTGACCCGACCACCACTGAACTGAGATACTGCGAAGGCGGCGACGTAGAGCAAGCGGTAGTTGGCTTTGCCTTGCCTCGCCGCCGAGTCGAGCAGGTTAGCATACTCTACCTGCTCGGCGACGCGCTGTAGCATTGAAGTTGGCTCGTTGGCCGACACAGGCATGCTGATGGTAGACAGGTCCTTTCCAACATTCTTGCGCACAAATGCTATGAGGCTTGGCGGCATGATCTTGGGCTGTGGCACTGCCTTGCGCCGCTTGACCTCCTCATTGATCGGTAAGGGGGTAAGTGACTTCGGCTTGTTGGGGAATCGATCGCTTTGGTCCTCATCTTTCCCTGGCACGGTATCGTCTGGGCCGCCAACACTGGACACAGACGAGTCATCGTGCACCTCTGCCTCATCGACATCGGAGACAGGCGACTCATCCTCACTATGGCGGTCAATAACCAGCAGGTGTGAGCGGTCACCGGCCTCCTCGGCATCGAAAAACTCTTCTGTCGATGTTGACTCTATGCTGTTGCGGGGGTCAGCTGAATCAGGTTGTGGCATCCGCCTCAGCTTGCTGTTGGATAGCAGATTCGAGAATTCAGCCACCACTGAGTCCAGGTCGCCCAGAAGTGCATTGCAGTGATCGTGCATCGTGCGCTCTTCCTCCGAGTGGAAGCCCTTCGACTTTCTCCTCTCCTCGGGACCATTCGCAGTGATGGTTGTGGTGACACTGGAGGGACTTGGAACTGCCAGGGCCGACGAGACAGAGGGTCCAAGTGTTGAAGGTGTAATGGTAGCACTGGATTTGCGCTTCCAGAACGGCTTCCTCTCGGTTGGCGCATTGAAATAGTCCCCATCCTCTCCAATCGGAGGGGTGCCTGGCGACAGGTGCGACGAGAGCGGTCGATGAGGGTGTGCGTGCTTCTGTGCGGCCATATCCTTAACCAGCCGCCGGAGGGCGTCTCGGGTTCCCACAACCCTGCTCACGAGAGCCTCGACCTGCTGCCACTCTCGGTCCTCCTCCTGTCGAGTGTCCGGCGGGGCCAGTAAGGAGCGCCTTGTAACCTGGCGTTTGATCGGCTTAGGCTCAAGGAGCATGGGCTCCAGCCCTCGTGCGATCCGGCTTGCCTTTTCCAGGGCCTTTGCCCAGTCCGAAAAGTCCTTGTCGTTGGAGGCCTTGAGGTGCCAGATCTCTGCGCCTGAGTCGATGCTGATCTCCCGTCTCGTCTCGTCCGCCGCGATTGCTGCCAGGCTAAGAGGAACAGCCCCCCTGAGCGCCGACGAGTTCCGGTCGTGGTAGTAAGAGAGCGTGCAAGTCGCGAAGTCGAGGGAGAAGAACCTCCTCGCGTAGCCCTGTCCCTTCTTGCGCCTCCTCTTCAGCAGCAGCCCTGTGTGGTAGTTTCCTGAGCTCGTATGGCCCGAGGCCTCGCTCCGGGTATTCGAGGCCGCCCTCGCCCTCGTCTTTTGGCTCTGCAGAGAGTCCACCGACTCCCAGCCGCTCGGTCTCATGCTTGGGCTTGCCCCCTTGGTAGGCAGACTCGTCCTGCTCGCACTCGCGCTGGTGCCGGCCTGCAGGTTGGGCAAGTTACGCGCAGTCTGCGGGGGCGCACCGGTCGGGTAGGTCAGGAGGACGAAGGTGGCGGACTTTGAGGTCTGCTTCGAGAATGTATTGTCGAAGATGAGGCCGTACATGCCGCCGTTGCCAGAGTCGATGTCGTAGGTGCCTGTGGACACCTTGTCCGCCTCACACTTCCCATGCCAATATATCACAATGAAGCCCTTCTTGGTGAGCTGCTCCTGGGCGTTGCCCGAGTCCTTTTTGGCGAAGACGCCTTTCTTGCTGCTCTCGGAGGCGCCATCGAGTCCCTCGGTTACTTCGAGCTGGTTGACAGTGATATTGGTTCCGCCGCTGCCGGGATGCCTAACGACACCGAAGTTTCTATGTACGCAAAGTGGTGTTAACAAACACAGGGGTACGCAGTTTGGAGGACATGGAGCAGAGGAGGAGGGGAAGCAATGACGGGTGACTTACATGGACTTCTTGTGCGGCTGTAAGCTCCAGGAAATCGTGTGACCCTCCTCAACACTGACCCAACGAACGATGTACGACTGCCTCGAGAAGTTAGCCTTCTTCCCCCTCTTCCAGACTTCCAGAGCTCTTCAGATCTAGGTACCTAGAGTAAACGTACCTTGCTAGGGATCTCGAGCTGTTCGATACCAGCCATGATGTCAAGCTGTCAGTCGGTACTGGTTGGTTCCACCTGGCGTAAAAGATCTAGAGTGGTGTTCGGTAGTGGCAAAGCTCCATTGGCCGCGAATGAACGCAGTGGACTGCTAGTAGACGTGAACAGACGGTCGAAACACGAGGCTGTGGCACCTCGTCCCCCTGACGCAAGGCTGCAGATCTCTGACGAGAGTGTCGTGGAATGCTCGGAAGCTGTCTCAGGCGGTTTGTATGGCAAGAGATCCAAGCAGATGGAGCCCAACACGGTGTACGAGGGTGGTCAAGCAGAGCATGAGCTACGCAGGTGGAGGAAAGGACTGGGGAACGTGGAACGAGTGACACTGAAGAAGGTCTACTACCAAGAAAAGCAAGCAGTAATTATGGTAGTCAAGGGTTCAGGAAACGTTTCGTTTTATGACCGCCTCGTGTCACCGCACCAATGCATGCCCCTGACAGGACGGGACTGGTGTGCTGGTGTGCTGGTGCCGCCGCCAACCCGCCTTAGCTTCCGCGCGTCGCTAGGCTTGATTCCGGGCTGCTGGGGCCCTGTGTGCTGAGGGAGAGCCCCCTAGTAGGCTGCACCCCTCCGTCCCCACCCCCAGCACTATGTTCCACCAGAGGGTTCACTGCCTGTCCTCGCTGCTGAATTAGCCGTGGGATCTGAGTGCTAGCCTGACTACTGACAACACACTCATCACGTTTTACTCATGGTACTTTTGGTACATACCCTTAACCTTTTTGATCATGAGTGAGCCACCTGAGATCTTCCATCATCTTTGCCAAGTTCAAAGTCACCAAAGAAAGGGAGAGGAGGAAAAAAAGGCATCTTGGCGATCATGCTCTCCCACTATCTCGATAGCTGCAACCTGGAATTTTCCGAGCCTCGCTTAACACCCTGCAGCATCATACAGTGCTCCCCCCTCCAGAAATATCCCTTCCACTATGGTCATCAAAGGGTGACGCGCGGCTCTCAACTTGGACTGCCATGCACATCATATTGTGCCATGATCCACCCCTCCATCCCATCCCGCCAGGGACCAAAGAGAATTTACCCAGAATGTGTTACTTATCAAGCTGTGGCATGCAGCACGTCGGCTGACCACCTTAGCTTTGCCAGCATATTTCCTCACAGGAGTCATTCACCTCTGCCTGGTAAGGCTGACGGAATGCTCAAGGGCTGGAAATGGGTCCTAGGATGACGATGGCGCTGCACTGTAAGAATGGTTTGCATTTATCAGGTCTTGCTTACTTGGAAGGGCTGCTTCCAAATCGGTCGACCAAACATTTGGCAATCTTTATCCGTACGATGTCTCTGCCCAGAACCGAGGCAGCTTGCTCTCCCAAAAAGAGTGCACTGACTTCCATTTGGCTATGGTGTGAGATATAGAGATGAATGCTTGAGTATTTCGAGTGAGAAGCGAGTCCCTGTGAGTATATCTTGGGACCCACAGCCACTTCTGATTTGAGGAACGCATGTCACCACAGTAAGCTCCAATATCTCTTTACCTACTGGTTTCTATTATCTAACCATCTATCTACAGGCACAGTCTGTTACGTCTCAAAGATGCCCAGATTTGGAGATGAGATGGGGAGCTGGGCCGCTATGGAAACAATGAAAAATTGCACAATCAGGTTGTCAAGGACCTACTAAGACGATTGAGATGATATGTATGAAGACAAAGCTGTGGTGTGCCGGACTCACGAGTTTTGCCATTGGGAAACAGTACTATTGTTTGTCTGTATATCCGAAGGAGACTCCCTTTACTATTAACACCACCACCTACTGCCACCAAAGCAGCATTGCCTCAACCCAGGTCAACAGTATTGTTTACTCAAGACACTTGGCTTTCGACAGCCGGGTCATTCGTTTATAGGCCAACCATTTCGATGAAGCTCACAGCTGGTATACTTCTATATATACGAGATCACTCGCAGACCTTCCCTTCATCCTCGCAACCAGTAACCACCAACAAATTCACAAAAGGTATCTGACGCCCAAGAAGATACCATGAACGGACACCACTCATCGGTCATGGCCACGGGAGGCCCAGAACCTCCGTTGCTGATACCTGATGTGTTCTACGGAGTCGCACGAGGCCTCCGTCCTGGAGACATCCTCTCGCTCATGCTCACTTGCAGCGCCAACTACCACGTTCTCCGCAAGCTGATCTACGTTCGTGACGTCGAAATCGAGGCCGAGACTGCCGAAGAGAACCATGACCTGGTGAGTTACATCCTTGGCCACCCAGACTGTCACGCCGCTCTAAGGTGCCGGGTCAGCGGCTGCCATTGTTTCCACGGGGGCCACAGCCGGCCTCAGCACGGGCATGTCGCGCCTCAGAAGCATTTTCCCCCGGAGCCAGGACAAGGGACTCAAGCAGCCCACTCCAAGTCCGTTGGCCCTGGCGGCCGCGGCGAACAACCTGGAGATCTTCAAGCTGATCCAGCCCGGCGTCCCCGAGCGCGAGGCCGAGGTCACCCTCCCGGTGCTCGACCTTTCCATCCCTTTCGACATCATGGAGGCTGCCATCGTGGCTGGCTCGGTGGACACCATCGACTATCTGCTCCAAGGCCCGCACAGCGAGGCGTTCGTCCAGGCATGGCCCGAAGGCAGCATGTGGCAATACGTGCGGCTGGCCGTGAAGACCACGTTCACAGCTGAAAATCTCGCCGTACTCGGCCTGTTCCTTGACCGGTTCCCGGATCTCCTCAGCGTGCAGCTGGGCTTCAACCCGATCCTGCATGAACTCTTTAGGGAAATCGATATCGGCGATAACATGGTCCTCGTGCTGGACCTCCTCGAGGAACGGGGACTCGCTCTCCACACCCTTGACATCAACAACACGAACATCCTGCACAGGATTCTCCGCGACCCTGACGCCTCGATCAAGGTCGAGATCCACCTCATCCAGAAGGGACTCGACTTCTGGACCCCGCGCGGGCCAAATGGCTGGGCGAGTGCCTTCGACATGGCCGCGAGGCACTGGCACGTCGACATGTCCATGTCCCGGAAGCTCTCGTCCATCCCGCTCATCAGGGCCATGGTCGAGCATGAGGAGCACGGCAGGAAGATCCTGCCGGAGCAGGTCACCGACCTCATCCAGTCCTATGTTGAGTGCTACATACAGTGGCCCGAGCCCCAGAGGACCTGTCAGCCGAACTTTCCGCGGGACGGGACGCTGGATCTGGACTTCATCGAGTGCCTACTGGGTCATGAGGGCATTTACCCTGCGGCGTACGTGATCGGCAAGCTGAGGTGGTGCCTGGCGCAGTCGGAGCTGGTGGATATGTATATCAAGTCCACCTCGAGGACGACTGAGGAGGCCATCCGCCGCATTCTGCTGAAGCTTGACGAACTGTCTGAGTAGACGATAAGGGAGCTGACCTAGACGAAGTGAGTTTGCACAATTGCATCGTCAGCAGGACGATTTCTTGGCTGGTAAAGAGGTCAAGTCAGGTAGGCCAGCTAACACTAGGATCCAGAGTGCCCCAGAATACTTAACAATTTATCACCGTAGGGTCGTTGGTAGAGAAGAGAAAAGGGAGAGAGAATAAATCTGTGAACCAAAATAAACCATTGTACTCCTCCTAATCAACCTTGAGAAGAAGTCTTGCCTTCCGTCACAGGTCTCAATCGCAGGTGAATGTAAAAGTAATCCGCGCAAACCAAAGACCTATTCGATCCCAGTCCCTAATCTCAATCTGGAAGACAGAGAAATACATAAATGCCACCCAATGTCCTACCCCAAGATAAGTAGGAAATAAGAAATGACCAGAACACCGTGCTCGGTGATGAACAGACAGAATTCCCCGACAACTATCGTATCCATGAGAGAGAGAAGACATGTTTTGCGTTCCGTCTCTTATTTTCCAAGCCCAAGACTCCAAGCACACTAAGCCAATATTCCATATTTGTTCTCGAACTCGTTGACCAGTTCGCCCATTCTACTGCAATAGAAGCGCTTCCTCATCTAGCACTCCAAACAGAACCTCAACTTCTTTCTTGACCGTTTTGAGCTCCTCCGCAACCTGACCAGTGACAAGCGCGTACGCATACAGCAGAGCGTAGTCCCTCTCCTCGACTTGCACTTGGCCCGCGAGGCTGCCGCTCAGTGTCGAGTGCCCCGCCGGCTTCTTGGTGCTGCCACTGCCACTACCACGGCGCTTAGCTATGGTGATGGGGGTGGAAACTGGCCCGGCTGGGGGATGATCGCTATTCACGCTCTCGCTGGAGGCGTTGGTCGGGCCAGCCACAACGGCGGCCTCGCTTTGTTCTGCAGCCTCTGCATCGCGTTTTTCTCGTAGGGCGGCAGCATGCTCCTTTCGAAACTGGAATATCTTCCCCAACAGTTGATCCCTCGTGCCCATAACACTCGGTATCGCATCCGTAAGGGGATACTCGAGCATCAAGCAGCTTGCCAAAACTTGGAAGACGTGGCAGATGCGCTCGCACAGCACCGCCCTCTCCTTGGCCGTGAATAGCAATAGAGCCTTCTCGCCATCAGACAACTGGCCTCGACGCTGGGTCACGAGGCTCATGGCGTAGAACGCATCGAGAAGACGGTTTGTGCTGTTCATGATACGCCCCGTCGCCTCACTAGGAAACGGCCCACGGAGTTCAAATTCGGACATGGCGGATTGGCGGAAGACCTCGAGGCGGGATGCATAGCGGTGCAAGGCGGCCTGTTCGCCAGACCTGAGGTACGAGCGCGAGCAGTCACTGCGCAGAAGGATGGCGAGGGGGCCTCGTTTCCAGATAAGACCCATTTGTAGGTATAGAACGGAGATGCCTTCGCGAAATTTCTTGCGCGCCGAAATGGGCCAGATGAGTCGACACACGACGAGACCCCAGATGATACCAACCGTGACAGCAAGGGCTCTGTGCAGGCAGATCTCGCCGATGTAGGGAGTCGTCCCACCCTCGTCATCGTCATCATCTTCGACCTTGTTGGCGATGAGATAGGCGTAAAGCAGGGAAACGTTGTATGCGAGAAGGGTGGTCCGCCCGAAAGACACCTTGTTCTGCACGATGGTGATGTAAAAACTGATAAAGGAGACGATGGCGCCGAGGAAGAGCAGTGCCACACCGTTGCCTTGGCTGACGTTCCAGTTGATGAGGGTGAAGAAAACCCCAGAGAGTGTCCCTTGGAACCTGGCTGTGCCTGTGGTATTCGCGGCGCCGACCGTCATGGAGCAGACAATCATGAAAGAGAGCAGGCCCCACTCGCCTCGCCAGTGCATGTAAATAGGTTTAGTCTCGGGGAGAAAGGCGAGCATGGCCCAGAGTATGGCGCCGAACCCAACTTTGATTCCGAAGCGGACTGTGAAAGGATTTAATTAGCTAACTTTCCATAGTATCTCCATCGTAGAAATCCAAGCTTACTATCATCTCTGCCCAGAAAACGCAAGAATTTCAAAATTTTCGTTGAGATCTTCTTGGCCGTATGACTAGCTTGAGGCTCTGCCTCCCAGCTGAAGGTATCGCGACGCGAGACCATCTCATCCGGGATTCCACGAGGCATCTGCGACTTTCGGATGGGTCGCACCATGGGTTCTCGCTCCACCTCGAATGGTAGAAGGGGGGTTTGGATTTGACGGAGGTGGATCTGCTTCCAGAGGGCGAGGAATTGCCAACTCCGCTTCTTGTGCTCAGAAGCATACTTGAGGTCGTCTAGCACATCCAAATACTTGCTCATCTCCTCGCCAAAACTTTGAAGGGAAAAGCTGAAGTGCCCGCAGGCGGCAGCGACCTCCTCGAAATCTGCCTTGATTTTTTCCGACCTTGGTCGCCCCAGCTCAATCGTCTTGTACAGCTCCTCTAGCGCTTTCGCTCGGTTTTGATTGAATAGGGTCACGGCGTCCAGGAGACTCCGCCGGAAGGTGTCATTAATCGTAATATCGTAATTCGGTGCTTCCCCAAAAGGAGGTTCTCTGAGGACTTCCGACAATGTGAAAGCCAGTGACTTCACCGATGGACCCAACAAAGCGATGAACAGATCGAAAATGTCGGACGGCGAACGGAACGTGGGTGCACTGCTCGGGCTTCTTCCCCGGATAGGCTGATCCTCCTCGCTCTCATCCGAACCCTCGTCGATAGCTGAGAGTGTCGGTTGAAGTCTGAAGGTTATCGAGGAAGTCCGATGCAGCGAGGGCGACAGCAGCTGTGCCGGAGACACCGTCCCAGATCCTGGCTCTGTTGCAGGCTCCTTCAACAGCACAAATTGTGTGTTGGCTGCACTCCTCAAGCCTCTGATAGACTGGGCCAGGTTCTCCATGGACTTGTAGACCGCCTTGTCTAGCTGGTAAATCTTCTCATCGCCGACAAAATAATGCTCGAACTTGGCTTCCCTAAGGTTCTTCGACATCTTCCCGTAGGCGGTGTCGTATGCCTTCTCAGCTTTCTTGAAGTCCGCTGTGAGCATCTCTTCCTCGGCGCCGCTCAGAAATCCGTGAGAGATCATCCCCAGCATATCTCCCAGGGACTGCGAAGCCTTCGTCATGCTCTCTCGCAGCTGTGTCCGGGCTGACGTCCTCCACAGTGTTAAATTTACCGCGATGGTTATAATGATGCCGCAAACCAGCATTTTCAGGACCTGGACAATTTTCAGGTTCGAGAAGATGTGATCCTGCACTGCGTTCTCCTTGGTAAGGACGCTGATCATGGACAAAGAGGCCAGAGTGCTCCCGACGTTGACCAGTGGGTTGTTCAACCTCTGCTTCACCCATCCTAGAAAGCCAAAGGCTCCACCGACAAAGACGAGCAGGACGAGGATATATGCCAACGCGACCATATGAAGGGCAGACCCGAAGAAGACCGAAGTAGCCATCGAGGCGATGGCCACAATCTCGGCGTAGATCACTGCCACTATAGCGATGAGGGTCCCTTCGATCATCGAGCCTGCCGTCCTCGCGGGATGGAAGTAGACGGTGATCGTCGCAACCACATGTTTGCCGTCTGGCTTGCCTAAGAAGTCCGAGAGCGGCGCCCACAGTGTAAAAAGGCTCCCCAGCGAGTACGCGAGCGTGCACTTGAGGACGCCGCGCCCGTTCGGACTCAGCAACCAATCCCACGAACGTGCGGCGACGGCCTTTGACTTGTGCAGCAGAGCGTCCACATGCCCAGAGAAATTCTCGCGGGAGAAGTAGGGCACGGTGTGGTTGGAGGTTTCGCTGTCGCCCGTCTCGGTGCGGCGGAGGGTGAACTGGCGACGGGAGCGCTCGCCTGTCTGGGGATCAATAAAGGTGCCGTTTCGAAGCTTCTGTTGTATGGTCAAGACATAAGAAGTCAGTGGCCTATCGGAGAGTCGACTGGACAAAAAAACAAGAGAGCAAAAATAGTAACAGGCCTAAGCAGACAGAAACCTACGCTTCTCAAGGGTGGCCGTCGCCAAGGGCCGGATGGCGACGAGGGAGAGTTCGATGGTGACGAGGCGCTCATTCTTCTTGCTTGCTACCTGAGCCAGTCTGCAAAACTATGTACAAAAACATCGCCAAGGGACTGCACAAAGTGGAAGCAGAGATCACTCATGTTCTCTCGAGGGACATGAGCTCTGTTTGGTGCTGGAGCCTGGGGAGGTTCGCGTGTTGTCTTACGCGCGAAGAATGCAGGAGGCGAGAGGAGTCCAATGTTCTGATTTTAGAGCCTTGGACAGCTAAAGGACCCACACGGATGACGACGGACCGCCAACCCTGTGGTTGCAACCCGCTGGCACCCAAACAGGCCAAGGTTCAACGATGTGAGATGTGGGGAGAAGGGCTGGGCTGCATCCCTGCCCGACGCTGGAGCCGTTAGCGCTTGCCCGGGCCTGGAAGCTGCTTTCCTACCCAGTAAGGGTACTGCGTAGTAGGTTTCTGCGATAGCAATTAAAACTTGCCTAATTGAGGAGACCAGAGAAACCTCCAATGAGTAATGCATAGTACGTACCAAGGCGATATGATCACGGCGGACCAATCGCCCTTTTCAAACAACCAAAACTACTGACACGTGCACGCTCATCCTCAAATTCTGCCCATGTCTTAGACATTTTAATGTCACAAGACCACTGAAGTAGTAACAGCGTCGAAGAAGTCGAGGAAAAATCATTACCACAGTAGTTACACGAGGTCGACGAAGCCATCGTGTGTGTTTGTGGTGACGCCTTGACTTCCGATCCTGCCTCGGTTAGACTACCTCGATATCGACTTCTCGCCAGAGCGCTCATGCGCAGATTCATGTCCGTCATGGCTTCAAGGTCGAGAAGACAGTTTGCACCTCTGAAGATAGGGTCCACAGCCGGCAGTCATCTGCCCAAACTGAGGGTGGGAATGACTTCTCACTTTTCTTTTGGTCCTTTTTTTCTGATAAATGTGATCTCATAGGGAGTCGTTTTTGATGTGGATGGGACCTTGTGGTGAGTATTTCTCATATCTATGAAAAGGACGATGTTTTTGCATGTTCAGAGACACAACGGCTTGTCCGATACATGAATTGACCACCCATCCACCCATAGCCAACCTCAGAACTACATGTTCGCTGAGATGCGCAAGGCCCTCAATATCACTAAGCAGACTGATATCCTGGAGCACGTCTACTCGCTCCCGACCCCCGAGGCTCGCGAGGAGGCGATGGAGGCCATCCGCGACATAGAACGGACAGCCATGGCCTCCCAGAAACCCCAGCCGGGCCTCGTCCAGCTGATGTCCTACCTCGATGCCCGCGCCATCCCGAAGGGCATCTGCACCCGCAACTTCGACGCCCCCGTGAACCACCTGCTCACCAAGTTCCTGTCCGAGGTCGAAGCCTTTCACCCGATCGTCACGCGCGAGTTCAGGCCGCCGAAGCCGGATCCTGCAGGTATCCTGCACATTGCGTCGAGCTGGGGGCTCACCAGACCGTCTTCCAATGGCAAGGAGGGGCCATCAGGCGGAGAGCCGGCGGTGGTGGACGGAGAGAGGATCCATGTGGACGCACAGGGGGAGAAGTACAGCGAGGGTGTTTCAAGCAACGGAAGTGGTGTTGCAGGAGAAGCTGATGCGAGCGGGCTGATTATGGTTGGCGACTCGATCGATGATATGACGGCTGGTCGGAGGTCTGGCGCTGCGACGGTGCTGCTTGTCAACCCCGCCAATGAGCACCTCGCAGAGCACGAGCACACAGATGTAGTGATATCGCGGCTGGATGAGCTGATTGGAGTCTTAGAAGAGGGATTCAAGGGACGAGAGTTTTGATTCACCATAGAAGCCTTTGGCAGGGCATTTCATCGACCGGCAAGCCTTTGAGCTTCAAATTTAGACGCATATAGTATGATCGTTCAATAGACCCGCGACACAGAAAGGAGTTCTCAACCAAACAACCGTATTATTTGCCCCCGTCTAGTGTAGATCGTTCGATGAATCCCCAGAGCCTTGAGGCTCGCTTACTCTGCGTCTCAACGGATCTGATATTGCTATCCTAGACGACAATGCATCTGTCCAACAAATCTTACTTATGCTCGCTGGCCTCAACAAAGATGCTTGAGATGTGTCTTTCGTCCCTGAACAAAGATGAAACCGTCCAAAACTACCAGATGCCATCCACACGGAGAAAAAGAAAGGAGAATGACGAGCAGAAGTACCCTCCGTCTCATAAGTTGACGGTTTGTTGTGAACAGTGCCGGCATCGCACATGCCTTGACTAGAGCTGCTGAGTTCAAAGCTGAGTACTCCGAGGTGATGCTGGAGGTGACGAGAATGAAGAGCTGGCTGCAGTAGTAAGATCTCTTTTGGAAGGACCAGTCTCCACATGAGAGGAGAGCAAAGATGCTTGGTAGTAGAGAGATATGACGGATTGGTCCTGGGTTGAGTACAGGTAATGGAAAAGGAGACTTGGGAAGGTGATGGGAATGACAGGCTCTCTCTCGCGACGAGGTGAGATGCTGTCCAGATGATATGAGAGTAAAGAAAGCGGATCCTATTCGCGCCTTACTTGGTTTGCTGGATATCCACCCATCCCCTGGGCACTCATCGACCCCGACGAAGCACCAAAGGTCGCCTGCCGCCGCATTGGCCCCCTGCCGCTGGTTGTCTCGTCCGGCGTCTGCTTCCGCATCGGTGGGGTAGGAAGGGGTCCGGCAGGAGCAGGGCGTACGGGCAAGGCAAAGGTAGCCTGCCTGCCGCTGCCCGAGCCGGCGGACAGATTGGGACTGTGACGACCGGGACGTGGGGGTGGAGGTGGGGCCATCTTGGGGATCGAGTTCGTCGTGATTACGCGTGGTCCAAGTCCCGGATGAACAGGCGGTCCACCTGGTCGGCCAGCTGAGCTGCTCCCTGGCCCCCGGTCGCTTCGCGTCGGTGATCGGTTCGATGCGCTGTTATATTGGTCACGAGGTGACTGGAGTAAAGCACCCACGATGGGGATCTCACCTGACGTGGGTGTCGCCAATGCACGATCCTCTGCGGCGCCGTCTGGAGAGTTGTTGGATCTCAAGAGCTCCTGAGTACCTGGTGAGAGCTGAGGAGCAAGATGAGATTTCCGGTTGTCCCTCTCCATCAGGCTGACTGCCCAATCTCTCAAATCAACAGGAGTCCTCTTTGCGGCCTGGACGAACGGGTCGCGGTCCTATGTCATGGTGTTTGTCAGTGGCTGCCGCGCGAGCCTGGATCTAGCAGGGGTGACATACGTAAAGCTCTTGCGGCGTTGGCCGATCATCGGGTGTCTTCAACAGACACTTCTGGATCATATCCTCCAGAATCTGTGGGAAAGCATCGCTCTTGGGCAGCCTAGGCGCTGGCTCATGCACAATCTGCTGGAGCAGGTCGAGGATGCCAGCCGGGGCTGCCTCCGCATCTGACAGCTGCTCGCTGGCGGCAAAAGGAAATTTTCCGATGGCAAGCTCCATGATAGACAAGCCAAAACTCCAGACATCCGACTTGACCGTGTATTTTTCACCTTGAATTCGCTCCGGGGCCATGTACGTGGACGTGCCCACAAAGGTGTCCGCGACAGAGTTGATCAGCTCTCCAGACACACCAAAGTCGCAGAGCTTGATATGGCCACGCGAGTTGACGAGGATGTTGGAGGGTTTGATGTCTCGGTGCATGATGTGGTGTTTGTAGTAGAGGTAGGTCAGACCACCGAGCGTCGCTTCTGCAATCTTGCCCAAGACGTCGACGCGGACAGGGCCAAAAACTCGAGAGACACGATCGAGAGAACTGTGCAGCTGTCGTCAGCACAATGGTACACACCGAAAGCTGCTACACACAAGGGGAGCACCTTACCCAACGTCCATGTACTCCATACACATGATCACGTCGTTGTTGTCGTTGAGAAAGGCACCGTAGAAAGTAACGATGTGCTCGCAATGGCAGTTGTGCATGATCTGGAGTTCTCGGACAATACGCTTGCGCATCTCTCGCTTCGCCTCGACGTGAATGACCTAGCATAATGTTAGGGAAACCAAGAAGCGGATCAAGGCGTATCGGAGCGGCTTACCTTGCGGGCCATGGTGGTGTTGGTCGGGATGTGCTTCACTTTGCTCACGGTGCCGCCGTTGCCCGAGCCAAGGTCCTTGATGATCTCGAGATCCTCTGGGCGCAGATCGAGGTTGAACTCGATGCCGATCTCAAGCTGTGCCGAGGTGTCTTCAGACTGATTGTTCCTCGAGTGACTGAAATTGGCGTTCTCGGCGGTCGGTGGCGGCTTGGGAGCGGCGGGGGTCAAGGCCAGGCCTTTGACATTCTTGCGCTTCATGGAGCGCGGCGCAAATGGGTCAGCCATCGTGAGATGTGTTGTCTGTCGTTGCTCCTGAGATGACCTGGAAAGGGAGTGTTGCGCCTCTCTTTGGCGGTCTGTTCAGATTACCACGAGGCCTCTGGTATGGGCACTCGTGGGTTGTGGGTGCCGAAACAACCGCGAGTGTTTGCGTTTGGGAGGAAGGGGCCCGCTGGGTGTGTCGACTGGTGTTTCGCTTCAAGTCTCCAAAGATCCAGTGCTGCTCTTGAACTTTTCAACTGGAGCGCGCCCTCGATGGAAGGGCAGGCCAGAGAATACGAGCTGCAAAGGCGCCGGCAGAGTGGACGACGAACGTGGGCAAAGATGTCTGAGGACTGGTTTCGAGGTTGGGCCGCCAAGCGTGGTCAGGTTGAATGGATGATGAGGTCGCAACGATAACCTCTGGTGGGGTGAAGGTGGTTCGTGGCGCTAGGGTCCGCGGCGGGTGTCTCCTCTAGCTGGGTTGGTCTCAGGCGCTGTAACGCTTTTCGTTAGCAGTTCTACTGGGTACGACTGGGGTTCCCGTACACGCGTTAGGCGATCTGCTAGGGCAAGCAAGATCTAGACTATCGCCTCCGCAGACGTTGAGCACTGACACATGTTATGAAGACAGAACAGACCAGGAATTTCTCAGACAGACCAGACGATAAAGAAAATCAGCGAGCTGCGGTCTGGACGTCGAGAAGATGAAAGGGGTCTCGGAGTCAAGGTCAGGAAGACGAAGATACGCCGTGCTGGATCGGGTCAGGGGCCCTTCGCTTGGAGTTGGTTTAGTGGTCTACAGCACCAGTAGTGGGGGCCAATCCAAAACGAGGGCACGGCCGGAAACCCAAGCCTGTGTGCCAAAGAAAAACGAGGAGCTAGTCAACGAATCCACCTAGGCCTGAGGACAGAAGTACGACGAACGAACACTATTGGTAGCCCTTCTGAACCTATGATGGTGCACCGTCGGGGGTCGGAGAGAGGGAGGGGGGGAAGATTTATGATCCTTCAGATCCAGCACCGAACTCTTTTGTTTCTGCATGACAACGACAAAGTCTTGAGTCAGAGGTTAAGTAAGTAAGTACTTTGGACGATACAAATTGACTATATCATAGTGATAATGCGACGCAAACGCTGCAGAATCACTCGACATGATCCGATTCGTGTTCTTCCCACCCCCTGCTCATAGGATTCACAGATACTGCTGTATTTGTTTTTCAGGCTGCCCTCTTAAATCAATACAGGTTTGAGAAGTCATGACATTCATGAAGTTCAAACCCTGTGTTGACACTAAGCTGCGGTCTGAGGGGGTAGTTCGCCCTCGGGTAGTCGCCGTGATATCAATACGTCCCGTCCCACCTTTTGTTTCTGGAACACGATCCGTCATCCTCCCCTTCCTCCTAGACAAGGGAAAATAGGGGTGAGAAGTGGCATCATTGACGACACAGTGGGGATAGAATGATGGAGTGCCGTCCCAGCAGCCCATCAGAGGGTCAAGCTTCTGGCTTGGGAAAAGGACCGGCGGCGCCCCTAGAATGGTCCTCACAAGCATCCATATTCTCGTATTTAGGCCGAGCGCCATCCCCTGCCCGCTGATTCTGGCTTACCCGTCCAAGATGCAGCGTATTCCGGCTGTTACAACAATCACCCTCAGGCTACCCAACCGCCCTTTGAGACACGTCGTTGTAATATTTTTCCTATTTGATCTACAACATAATTAATGCAAGCATTAATCTCGTCCTCTTGGTTCGATGCCTTCTTAGTGTTCAGATGGGTAGTGTGGCTTACGAAGCCGGGGTATGTTAGTGAAATGTGCCTCACCTGCAGGACCTTTCCCATCTTGAAAACATACAGACATCGAACAATAACGTTTCTCTATGCAGCTCGGTAAGAATATAGTCATGACATTCTTCTCTTCTCAATTTTATCCCTCTTTAAAAGTATCACTTTTCAATTGCTTAAAGCTTGTCCTACTCTCCATTGTCCTTGTTTCTTCTTCTTCTTCTTCTTCTTCTTCTTCTTCTTCTTCTTCTTCTTCTTCTTCTTCTTCTTCTTTCATTTTTCTCCATACATAAGCATATTTGAGCCGTGGGGACAAAGCCCTGGGCTCATCAGCTGCATCAACACCAGTCTTGTTCTCATGCGGCAGCATTTTGACTCTAGCTCACTAGCTTCAATACCCTGTCGGCCACTGTGTCTATAGTTTGGCTAATCTTGCTGAATTTATCTCGTTCCACAGAGGTGAGCTCACCATCTCAAGCTTTGCCGTCCTGGGCTGTTAGGAGGGCATAGCATGAAGAGGATAGACTGTGAAAGTCTAGACAGGAAGGACTATGACCCAGTTGACATAATGTTCCAACCAGGTGAACAGCTGTGCGGGCCTGGGGGAGAATATTTGCGTGGTAGTTAGGAAGGCCACAGGGAGACATGCTATGAGTGTCGATGTTCAAAATGCAAGGCCGTCACTAGATATCGGCCTGGTTCCCCCCTTCCCCCTCCTTCGGCATTAGCTGACCTCCAAGTTGTAGTCTGCAGGTCCAGAGCAGTTCTTATGAAGCCACACAACTCGTCAAGCCCCCTCCGTAATCAAGAGGGGCTGGCCTCCATGTTTGGATTGTTGAATGCTCTTAGAGGACAGGGAGTGGTTTTGCCTGCCAATAACACAAGAAAAAAAGGTCAGAGCGAGCGCCCTGAGGCCTGACTTGGAGGCATTTCGGTGACAGTCAAGTCTTCCATTGCATCATTCCATTATAGTGACTGCCCCACGTCGACAGACGTATTCTTAAAGCGAGTCACGAGCAACAGACCGTATTTTTTCTTGACTATGCCTCACGCGTGACGAGGACGACTCAAACTTATCCAGGAAATGTAATTTCATAGAGCTGCTGGCCATCTGTGCGAAGTCGAAAGGCTCTGCCTGCTTGTAACATTTTCGCCGCGTGCGCTTAGCTCGTCCCCAAGACGCGATAGCTCCATTACAACCCTAACCCTGAGGCTTCTGATAGAGGCCCGTGCGTTGTGAACGAGGCTGGCAAAAAGGTTGGCGCGCCGTCTTTGACGAGCTTGCTTCATTGCTAGCAGCAGCTGCAAAGTCCCCAACCCGCATCCAAGGCGGACCTCAGCGCCAGAGCCTTCTCGGTGGCATACATAAATCCTTGACTCCCTCGTGAAACCCCGAGCTATCCTTAATCCTTCAACGTACGGAGCTTGGCAACAGACCATCCGACACGGTCATCGCTTGGTCCAGAAACAGAAGTACCCACGAGCCGCGAGCTGCTTCAGCTCCGCCAATAAAGGAGAGATCACAATCGCGCTCTAAGCGCATCCGCCGCCACCATGAGCGCCTCGATGCGAGATCTGATCGACGATCATGCTGAGCTCGACGACGAGGAGGATGACGAGTCCTTTGCTGGAGATGATGATGATGGCGGCAGTGCCCCTCGCCGCCGTCAACGGGACCCTGCGTTGGAGGACTCCAGTGAGGAGGACGAGGATGACGATGATGAGGAGGAGGCGCGCAAGGTTCGTCACACCAATGTCTCTGGTCGCTCGTATGCGCGTCTGAGCTCCCAAATTGACCTCGACCGCAACAGATCCGCGAAGGCTTCATCGTCGACGAGGATGAAGAGGATGACGCTGAAGACTCCGACGAGCGCGAACGGCGCAGGCGCAAGAAGCGGAGGCGCGCTGAACGCGAACAAGAAGAAGTTCTTGATGACGAAGATCTCGACCTGATCGGCGAAGCGAATCCTGACTTCGAGCGCAGAGAAGCTGCTCAGGTATGTGACCACCCCATCTCCCAGCCTTCACACCTCTGCGCCACGTGCTAACCCTCTTCTCAGTCGCAGTACAAGCGCCTCAAGCGCGGCCACGGTGATAAGGATGACCTACGCAAGCGGGACGGTCTCGCCAACATGTTCTCCGAAGACGAAGACGCTGCCGATGATGACCGTCATTATTCCCGCCCTAGTCACACCCGAGCCGCTGCCGACGAGTTCGATGACTTCATTGAGGAAGATTACGACGACGAAGACGAGCGCCTCAGACAGCAAGAAGACATGGAGGTCGCCCGAGGGCGTGACCGACTCGCCGTGGGCAGCGTCATCGACGCCACCGGCCTTGACAAAGAAACACTTGAGGACATGGAGGCCATCTTCGGCAACGGCGAGGACTACGAATGGGCTCTATACAAGGAAGAGGATGAAGAGGCGGGCAAGGAGGAGCAACCTCTGGAGCTAAAAGATGTTTTCGAGCCGTCACAACTGTCCGAGAAGCTGTTGACCGAGGCCGACAACGACGTTCGCGTCACGGACGAGCCCGAACGCTTCCAGCTTGACCGCCGACCTTTCAAGAAGTCACAAGTCACGCCCGATCTCAAGGAAGAGACGAAGTGGATCGCAAACCAGATGTGGGAGGCCAGGAAGTTTGCCATGGAGTCATCGCTCGAGGGACCCTTCTCGAAGGCGGTGAACAAGGTCCTCGAGTTCTTCGTAGTTGATTACGTTGAGGTTCCCTATGTGTTCCAGCACCGCAAGGACTATCTTATCCACGCCAGGAAGATGAAGAACCCACACTTTGATAGGCGTGATCTCGACTCAAATGAGTCCGAGTACGAGGTCAAGGCCGAGAAGCTGCTTAACCAGGACGATCTCTGGCGCATCGTGGAACTCGACATCAAATTCCGTGGTTTCATAGAGAAGAGGTCAGCGGTGGAGAAGCTAGCCGCCACACTCCGGACCATAGACGTCGAGGACCAGATGCTCGAAGAGCTCATCCCTCAGGCGAGGGAGATGGACGAGCTGCAAGATCTACTCGACTACGTCAACTTCAAATATGCCGCCCAACTGAAGGATGCCACTACAGATGGCACGACAAGGGAGGTCAAGCGGCCTGGTGCAAGGTCTGCTATTTTTGATAGGGTCAGAAGGAGCAAGGCCTACAACTTCTTTCAAGCATATGGCTTGTCCCCGGAACAGGTGGTCACGAATCGAGTCAATGCGCAATCGAACGTGCAGAGAATCGTGGCCGACGACCCATCCGATTATCCAGTCGATCTGGCCGATAATCTGACGGACGGCGAATTCCTTACCGGTGACTCTGTCATCAGTGCTGCCCGGCAACTTTATGCCGAAGAACTGTTCACGAGCCCCCGCTTGCGCAAGGCAATGCGAGCCACGTACTTCATGACTTGCGTTGTGGACTGTCAACGGACGAGCAAAGGCATGCGGAAAATCGAAGAGTCGCACCCTTACTATGAGGTCAAGTACCTTCAAAATCAAACGCTGGCGGATCTCGCGCAGAGGCCAGAGATCTTCCTCAAGATGCTCAAGGCCGAGGAAGAGGGCCTGCTTGAAGTGAAGATCAGCCTCAGGGACGTTTCGCGGTTCAAAAAGCAATTCTTTGCCGACTTCACTTCGGACAATTACAGTAACAAGGCAGACGCTTGGAACGAGGAACGTTCGAAGGTGCTCGAGCTCGCACTGTCGAAGCTAGACAAGGCGATGGTCAAGGCGGTCAAGGATGCGATGCGGACACAATGTCAGGAATCCATCCTCAAGCTCTGCCGCGAGGAGTTTTCGAAAAAGCTCGACCAAGCTCCGTACAAGCCAAAGGGAATGGTGCTTGGCACGGCTGCACGCGTGCTTGCATTTTCGAATGGCATGTCAGACCCTGGCCGAGATAAGATATCTTATGCCTGGGTCGAGGAGGATGGTCGAGTCATCGAGAGCGGTCAACTGGGAAATCTAGCACGGGATGAGGAAGCCCGCGAAGAGTTCACCAACCTGGTCAACCGGCGGCAACCCGATGTCATCGCTGTCAGCGGATTCTGTTCTGACTCGAACAAGCTTGTCAAGGATCTGGAGAATCTCGTCAACGAAAAAGGGATTATGGGACCATCCTATGATGACCCTGAAACCAACGAGTTACGAACAGATCTGCTTGAGGTTCTGGTCGTCAACGACGAAGTTGCCCGACTCTACAAGGATAGCCCTAGAGGCAAGGCCGAGCACCCCACTCTTGCCCCTCTTGTCCGGTACTGCGTGGCACTCGCAAAGTATCTGCAGGACCCTCTGAAGGAGTATGCCGCGCTCGGCAAGGACATTGTCTCGCTGTTGTACCACCCCTGCCAGAGCCTGTTGCCAGAGGACAAGCTGAGGAAATATCTCGAGACAGCCATGGTCGATTTAGTCAATCTCTGCGGTGTCGACATCAACGAGGCGGTTAGCAATCCCTATGTTGCGAATCTTCTGCCTTATGTCTCTGGCCTGGGTCCTCGAAAAGCGCAGGCTGTCATCAAAGGTATCAACTTGAACGGTGGCTCTGTCATTAGGCGGGATGAACTCGTGGGTGATCCTGACAACAACAAACTACCCGTGGTTGGCGTCAAGGTCTGGGACAACTGTGCCAGTTTCCTCTACATTGAATACGATGCGACAAATCCCCAGACGGAACCCCTGGATAATACCCGAGTCCACCCCGAAGATTACGAGCTTGGTCGCAAGATGGCGGCTGACGCGCTTGAGCTGGACGAGGAAGATGTCAAGGCTGAGACAGATGAAAATGGGCCAGGTGCGGTGGTCCGCAAGCTCTTCCGAGACGACGAGCAGGACAAGGTGAACGAGCTCGTGCTAGAAGAGTACGCGGAACAGCTTGAACAACAATACAGCCAGCGCAAGCGCGCCACACTCGAGACTATCCGAGCAGAGCTCCAGGCCCCGTACGAAGAGCTGCGACGCCCCTTCTTGCCATTGAGCAGCGAAGAAATCTTCACTATGTTCACAGGCGAGACAAGGGATTCCCTTGCGGAGGGCATGATCATTCCCGTCAATGTACGCGTAGTGAAGGATGACTTCGCCATTGTCAGGCTCGACTGCGGCATCGAGGGCCGTATCGAAGCTGATGAGGTCTCGTACCGTTCGACTTCTGTCAAGGATGTTCTCTCTGTTGGACAGACTGTCCAGGCCAAGCTTCTCCACGTTGACCGCAAGGCCTTCATCGCAAAATTGTCTGTTCGGGAGGACGCTCTGCGTGTGCCCTACAGAAAGCGCATGGATCACGATGACCGCAATTGGGACTTTGATATGGAGAGGCACGACAGGGAGGAGCTCAAGGAGAAGGACAGCACGACAGGTCGCACGCAACGTGTCATCAACCACCCTCTTTTCAAGCCGTTCAACTCGACACAGGCCGAGGAGTATCTCGGATCGCAGGCGTCCGGAGAGGTCATTATCAGACCGTCATCGAAGGGTAACGATCATCTAGCAATCACTTGGAAGGTGGCGGATGGCGTCTACCAGCACGTCGATGTGCTCGAGCTGCAGAAGGAGAACGAGTTCTCTGTTGGTCGTCTGCTCAGGGTCGGCAAGTTCAACTACACGGATCTGGATGAGTTGATTGTCGAGCACGTCAAGGCCATGGCACGCAAGGTTGCGGAGATGATGCAGCACGAGAAATTCCAGAAGGGCTCGCGCAATGAGTTGGGTAAGTCTCGCGTGCACTCAGCAAGCGTCCACATCAATGATCCCACCCAGTAAGCTAATCGGATCCTTTACAGAGAGATGGCTCACCACCTACATGGACGCCAACCCCAATCGGTCCAGCTACGCTTTCTGTATTGATAGCAAGCATGCCGGATACTTCTGGCTCTGCTTCAAGGCCAACCGTACTTCACGAGTCATGGGCTGGCCGGTCCGCGTTGTGCCCAATGGCTACGAGTTCCTCAAGGCCCAGTATCCAGACATGAAGGCTCTGACGAACGGCTTCAAGATCCGGTACCAAGCAGAGATCTCGCGCATGCAGAATGTGAATGGCCGATGATTGGCAGTGCTGGATAGAGAGGCGTTGTATGGTGTAGTTTAGCATGATCCATTTCTTTCCTTCTTTACCTTGGAGCGGTGCGGCAGGATGCGGTCCCAAACATAGCAAGCAGTGACAGATTGGTAGGACACGCTGCAAAAGCATAGTTGAGCACAGGTTCATCTAACAAGGGCAACGGCGCAAGTGGACCAGAAGGAAAAATAAATAAAAAATCATGATCCTCGTCCTTGGTCGGAAATGTCGACTTACAGTGATTGCAATGGTACATGGCTGACACTACCCTTGAGATGTGTGCGACGAAGAGCTAATGCCGATGATGCCCAATTTAAGATTTTCATCCGATCACTGCAGAAAACATGTATAGCAGTCATGGAATCTTAAAGCTGGTCTCCCGGGGAGATGGGAGCCTGCTTCTTTGTACAAGAAAGCTATCTCTTGGTTATGTTTCTTTCTTTTGCTTCTTCTTCTTTAGCATAGGGCTTTGAGGCATAGTATGTGATCGGATTTTATGTCAAGGATCAAACTAATTTCAATCATTATTGCGGCTCTTGTATATCTGTTGTGTGAGACCTCCAGCCTGCCTACAGCATCAAATCCTGACATCCTCTCCAGACCACAGCATCATATTCAGTACTTAGTAGTCAGCACTCGGGGTGGTGATCCTCCTTTTTTGCTCTTCCATATGTGACCACAAGCTTACCTAAGTACAGATGGTGTGACATCGCATTAGAGAAGCCATTACTTACAAGGTTACAAATGACTTGAAAATGCCTTACCTATTGCTCTCTGCCACGTAGCAGAGGCTATGCTGACGGCTTGCATATTGAAGCGAGCTATACAAGGATGTTCTGCAGCCATAAAGACATTATCACATTTCACTGGAGCAACGAATTACCAGTGACTGGGGCTCAGACACAGGCAGAGTGCCCAACCACGCAGACACTACTGCAGGACACCCTGAGGTAGCCTGAATAAAGGTCAATAAAATTGTCCTCTGGCGTGGGGCTTCTTCTCCTCTACCGTTCGCGCCAGTGTGACTTGTTCCTTCGTACACTTGTATTGTCCCCAGAACAGATCATCATCGAAAATGACGAATTTGGGCAATGTTGGGCTTTCGGCCTTAACTGCAAAGAACGAAAATACTCTCGCTCTAGCCAACCTGAACTTTGATTTCTCCGTCTTGAAAATTGAAGCCCCCGCGCAATTTCAGCCATTAGGCAACACATTGTCTCCCGGTCGCCGGACGGCTGCAGAGACCGGTACAGCTCATAGGACAGCGCGCAAGCTTGGGGCGTTATTTGAGCAGGTCGTAACAATTCCGGACCAGCTCTATGTCGCATATGGCACACGTGTCTCGGAAATTTCCAAGTCTGGGGCCATCAGCGCAGAGAAGAGGAGACAATATGGCGTCTTCCAAGGCCACGTGGGTGCTGATGGCACAAGCATTTGGGCAGCGGCTACATCTGGCAAGTCAGCCATGGCAGTCAACTTGTTGGCATGTATGTTGGCACGCCTGTGGAGCTCCTCCGAGGCAATCTCGATCTGGGTGGAGCTTGTTGATGCTCGAAAGAGGCAGATCGCAGAGCATTGTGATGGCAGCGAGACGTCGCACCTTCTGCAGATGGTCGCGGCTCAGCAGGAGCTCACCCGAAAGGACCTCGCTGAATGGGACGCGAGTGCGCGTTCCTGGATCTCCTTTGCGGACAAGGTCAGAGAAGCCGAGCACAAGAAAATGGACGGGATTCTGCAGGGCATTGACCTGCCTGTCGACAACAGCACCGATGTTTACAAAAGCGTCATGCGGGCCTGGGACAACGCAATGTCGGCAATGGGCAAACTCATGCAGGGCATGCCGCAACTCGTCAATGGAGCAGTGCTGATTGCCATGTCGGCGTGGCACCTTTATCCTGACGTTGAGAAGTTCAGCACCCACACGGAGTGCGTCTATTTTGGCGATCAGCTCATCCCACAAGGCGGCCACGTTACCACCGGCCTTGAATACTACAACGACAAGGATTCACGTGGTATCTACTGGTCTTTATCCCTTGGTCGCCTCAGGTTTTATGGTGACCCGATTGTCTCAACTGTCAGCTCTATAGACGAGTCCAAGGTTTCTTTCGATGACTTCACCTTGGTAATTCTCGGTGGCTTGTTAGGTTTTTGGGCAGGAAAGTCGTTCAAACCAAGATTTGAATACATGGACGCAGCCCGGGTCATTGTTGAGCTGTGGGAACTTTCACAGAAAACGGCAACAAAACAAAAGCTTGCCCAGAAGATCATGACAATTCCAGGCAATTGGATGCGTCTCTTGGTGTCAGCATCTCGACTCTTGACCGAAGGCGATCCTGACGAGCTTCCCAGGGCTAAAAGGCTTGTATCTCTAGGCATCCGCACACACGCTCGGCTGCTGGGGACGCCACCACCGCCCTTTTTTGGCTTGTCCGATTCTGCAACGATTTTTTCTCTTCTGCACGACAGGAATTCAGTCAGATATGAAGCTCTGAGACTTCTAGCCGAAGGCCGTAACCTTGGATGCTTTCTACCACTTATCAGCTACAAACGCGGCCATGATGAGACGATGGAATACGCGACTGCAGCCCCCTGCAAGATCCCTACACTGAAGCAAAGTTTTGACGGCAAGCAACTGGTCACCCTTGGTCACGTCCGTTGGACTTCGAAGGTGGCACAGCGAGACAAATGTTGCAACTGCAGCAGCGAAGCTTCAACCAAGAGTACTTGTGGGCCCTGCTCAAATACATCCGACGCGAGCCTACCGCCGCAGTATATAGATGAGCAAGGGGAGCTATGTCTGCAATACGACCCCGAGGATGTCAATCTGGAACCCGAGGCTCTCACTTGGCGCAACCCGCCAATATATCTCCGCAGTAAAGCAGCTGAATCACCCATCAAAGAAGACAAGGTTATTGATGGAGCCGTGTCTCAGAATGACCTCCAGACCCCCGAGGAAAAGAGCCTAGCTCGGAGCTCGGAGGAGAATCTATCCTTGACGGAGGGACTCTGCCACCTCGGCCAAGCTCATGACGAATTACCAGACGGGACTTGTCGTTTCAAACTTGTGCTCGGGACAGCTAAGGATACTGCTCTGCTGATTCTTCAAGATCCTGCTGGAAAGGACGACATTCAGGCCACTAGTGATTCAGAACTATCTGTCTCGGAATTACTGAAGCTTCTTACCAGTCGCTTCGTGGATGGCACGAAGATAGTGCCGTTTTTGTCACAGCTATTTGATCCAGCAACAGATGAGACCATGAGAGCAACAAGACCATCAAGACCATTACCTTGGCTGGATTCTTCTGTCGATGGGATCAAAAGAGTAGCCGGTTCATTTCTCGTTTCCATGAAGTACTTGGGCGCAGCATCCAGACTCTACAAGCTCCTACCAGGAGCACCGGTAGCTTTGCGCATGATTGGACAAAAGATGCTCTTCAACTCAAAGTTGATGCACAACTCATTCTCTGTTCTGCAAGGGGGTCCTGACAACATCTTCGAGCCTTTCAGCCTTGACCGCGCTGAGTCTCTGGCATGCGTGTCGGCTTTTCACACAGGGACAATGAAAATGACAGGCTCTAGCTTTGATAACGTCTTCGCAGTCTCGATCGGCAACTCCATCTATACATCCTCCGCCATCCTCTGCGACCCGTACGACCGTTGTGTGGACTTCGAGCTCACCCGCATCGTGGGCAATGTTGGCCGAGCCGGAGTGGCGGTAATCATCCCGCCGTCAGATCCACGGATGTCCAAGCCCGAGATTGAGAAGTGGAATGTCATCAACCACGCTCAGTTTGACTCGACTTGTGCAGACTATTTTCAGGAGACAAGTTTGCATCTTTCTTTCACCGGGTATGAACAACCCCTACACAGCGCTGTCAAACATGGGCATCGGGACGTGGAGGCCCAATATATGGAAGCGGTGGTGTCTGTTTACAATGGTAAGGCATGGGTCGCCGACCTGGATATCCTGAAGGGTCTGGATGGCGAGCGTGTTGCCCGATGGAAGCTCCCACGCTGCTGTGAGCATGACAAAAAGTGCGAGGTGCAGTGGACCTCTCTTGATACATGGGACGAACTGATTGATGCGCCGAGTGATATCAGCATCGTGAGGGCCCACGGTAATTCACTGGCCAGGCTGGCTGCCGCAATCGTGGCTATACAGAAAAAAGTTCATCGTTGTATCGTGCTTCCCACGCAAGGAGCATGCTACGAATGCGTCGGAGATTCCTTGAAGGACAGTGCTGGGATGCAAATTGTCTTAGTCTGCTAGAACCTTGGAAGTTCCTTTCACATCTCCTTCGAAACTGCTTTAATTGAATGAACGAAATTGAAGTGCATTGGAAAGCACCCACTCGCGATCGGCTCCGACAAAAGTAAAACATTGCACACCAGTGTCTTACTTACCTTTCGCGGTTAACAATAATGACTTGGTCCTTCTTTGAAACGATTCTCTCTACTCTTTACGACACAACTTGAGACCAGATCACAACTCGTCGGAACCCTGCCGTCCTCCGCGACCGCTTCTCGTGAGTTGTTCTCGCGATATTTTTTGGCAAATACTGCGCCGTACGATCAATTCTCACCACTCTTTTGATTCGACTCGTCAAGTTTACACCAAACATGAGGGAACCCCATGTGGTCAATCCACTTTACAGCAGAGCAGCTAGAGGATGTCCATCTAGACGACAACGCAAGGGTCGAAGACCAGCGCAAGTCTGCCGATCCACGAGATTCTACTCGTAAGACTTTATTGCTACTCTGTGCCTTTCCGCCTTGGCTCTCGTCATCTTGCCTTTTACGCGCCTAGGCAAGGCCAGCTTTCCAACAACGGTCACGGACCTATCGGCGCCGCACACAGACTTTGGTCTGAAAAAACATCAACTATGACGGCCCGGAAGAAGGGTCCACCTCAGTACGCCCTATCGGCCTGCCCAATGCCAAAGGCAAGCGGGTCTCCAGTTTGGCCATACAGCCGCGCACATTCTCACTTTAGGCTACCAGCTCTAGCAGCGCATAAGTGGCGGTCGTCCGCGGCCGATATCAAACTCTTCCCACCGCAGGGGACCTCTGATTACCAGCGAAAGTGAAAGTACCATGAGTGGATTGCGTGCTAGCCTGAGTTGAAAAGGGAACATGCAGTCGCAACGAGTTCGTACAACGATGGCGAGCAAGAGGATCGTTGAAGGATTTGAGGGTCCTGTGTGATATTTCTATGACAGCGATAAGCCAAGTGTTGGGAAGTAAGGACACGGGTGGTAATATCAGACACCACAATGGGTGCGAGAAATGTGCCTGTCAAGTCTATGACTATCAGACGCGTTACGGAAATGCAGGAAGAGGAGAGGGGAGAGAATAGAGCCTTTGAAGCAAAGTGCTTGAACTAGTCCATTATCAGGTCTCTTCGGGGCATCGAGTGGGCCTTCTGATGTTTGGGCATGGCCCAGGAGCTGACGTTGACACGTCTAGGTTTCTTGACACTGCGTTATCCGCGATGTTAGCTTAATTTTATGTCCACGAGGATTGCCTGACTTTTAGAGTTGAAAAGAATTAATCACAGGATGCTCTCTAAGCGCGGTATGACCCTTTTAAAGCCAGGGATGTTGAATCGTGTTCAGCCACCTCGCTACGTATTATGGTCAAAACCTTAGCGTACGGCCGAAAAAGGATTTTCGCTTTTTGAAATCATTGTCGATGGGTGCATGTAGATATTCCTATGTACTATCTATAAGAATGGTGGACATCCTGCCATGGGTTCCAGTGGGGGAAAGGCCGTTGGAGAGACTAAGTAGGAATTGCGGCGGCAGACTATGGGTAAGAAAGCAGTGGTGTGTAACCATTTAGTTCCTTTGCCCTTTGGTTGTAAGGTATGATTATTTCACGGTTGCTTAGCGAAGGTCAAGAATGTTTCTGAACAGGACTATATTATGTAGATTGGTGGTGAACAAGTATGCAGCTCGGTCCCTATCTGACCATGATATAAATATTCGCGCTCGCGCTTGTCAATCGGAACAAAAGTAAGCCTGACGAAGAACTGTTGTACACCGCACATACTGGGAGCGAAACCTTATTATATTACAGCGAGTAGGCTCTCATATCGTCTACAGAGACTTTGTCACTTATCAACTCATGAATGCCACGGAAGTTGCCCATTTCCCCCCACCGCTTCATGAGAGAATCTCTTGATCGCACAGCGTCCGTGTTGCCATCATGTAGAGGCTACAATACAAACTCCAGCTGATCTGTCAGAGAGATCTTTTCTTGACTTTGCGCCTTCTAATTTGACGTCTTAGTTGGGCCGGTGTGCACGTACGCTCCTCTTGCTACTTCTGGTAATTTTCGAGACGATTAAGAAAATCTTCCGTAGTACCGAGGTTGTACTTGTGGGGCCTGACGACCCCACTGTGGCAGCAATGGGGCATCAATCTTGGAAAATTCCAGGAAACGATGCATGCTGCCTGGCAGGTAAAGGGGAGGGGGAGGGGCGGCTGCTCTCATCAATGATGCTTATGGGCTGTGGACTGTGCAAGTGGAATGCAATCAACAGCACTGTAGCCCAAGTACTGTACCGACATCGGGCCGGAAGGGCGATTCACCACGCAAGTCTTGAGGAAGGGAGAAGAGGGGGGGCGGGGGTTGGACAAGAACCTGTTACTCTGAAAACCTGTCGCCTGCAGGCTGACATCGATTGGTGTAGGACAAGAGAAGACAGATGCAGGTTCTCCGGATCTCAAAGGTCTTGGCGATGGATAGAGACGGAGGAGCAAGGTCCTATAAGATCAAGATGCACGACTCAAGACACCCGTAATTTCCATAACCCCTCCCCCTCCCCCCCCCAAAAAGAACAAGAACATACCTAAGAAAATGCTTCTTCTGCCCTGTCTCTCGCCACAGCCTTGACCAGGGTCAGGCCCCTTACGCAACACAATCAGCGTATCGACGTGACTGGGGTGGGAACATCGAAGTTTTCGTGGGAACTTTGGTTTTAGCGATGCGGGATGCGATGGATTGGTGTTCCCTAGAAAACATTAGTTGCCGCAAGCCAAGGATTGGGACTAATATTTTGACACATCTCTTTCATTATTCCTGATTAGTATTTGTTATATTTCTCTTATTTGGATTTCTTTTTTTTGCTTTCTTCCTACTGGCAGAGAAAGTGACAGTGCGCGCGCGAGCGAGCAAGAGAGAAAAGAGAGATGACACTCGACGTCAGGAGCCTGGACTACAAGCCAATACAGCTTGATGACAGAGAAATCCGGCTGCTGGAGATCCAGATGGGCCGGGACATCAATGACCCTGTCGTGAGCCGCATGGTCAACGTCAAGGTCACCAAGGACCTCGAATTTATCGGCCTCTGCGCGCTCCTGCGAGACTCTGACGACAACGACACCGAGCACATTTGGGTCAACGCCAGCAGAGTAACAGTTTCCAAGACACTTGGCCAGGCCCTGCGGCATGTGCGCGCCCTGTTCCTGCGGGAGAAGGCCTCGCTGTACCAGACCTCGTCAAATGACAGCTCCTCGTCAGGCACCCGGCCGTGTTCGCCCTCCTCCCCGCGCCGCACCTCCTCCTCCACCAAGACAAAGAAGCCGCCTGCGTGGCTGCGACACGTCCTCCGTGGCTTCCGGTCCATCCTGCCAGACGAGGCCAACCAGGCCGCCCGCCAGGTGCCCCTGCGCGTCTGGCTGGACTGCATCTGCATCAACCTCCGGGACCCGGCCGAGGCAGAGCAGCGGCGCGCCCACCTGACGCTGGCCTACGAGTCGGCCAAGATCACCGTCGGCTGGCTGGGGCTCAAGGACGAGACCTCCGACATGGGCATCAGCACGCTGCGGCGCCTCGAGACCCTGTTGCCGCCCAACTTTGGCGACCCCCAGGACAAGATCGACCACCCGGAGAACTACTCGCCCATCATGAAGTGGCTGGCGCCGTTCGGGCCCGTCTGCACCGAGGACGTCAAGGTCAATGGGGGGGCGGACAAGGGCCCGCTGTACACGGCCATCATGAGCTTCGCAAACAGGCCGTTTTTCAAGCGCCAGTGGATTGTCGAGGAGCTGACCCTCTCCGCGTTTCCTGCGTTTCTCCTGGGTGACGAGATCATCTCGTGGCAGCAGATGTTGACTTGGAACAGGACCGATAGTGAGTTCTCCTCTTCCCCGTCCCATCGAGGGGTTTCTTCTTCTTCTTTCTCTTCTCATCGACTTTCTTCCTCTCCTTTTGCACACATCTCGGAAACAGCATGCCAATGTAATCATCCAAATAATGCTTGTCGGGCCTTTTTTTTTTTTTTTTTTTTTTTTTGTGTCTATGACTAACATGACTGTACTCGCCGAAGTCGAATTCGAGAAAGCCGGGGCGCAAGGGATCTGCAAAGAGTTCCTCGAGGCCATCAGGGTCATGCCCAAGATGGACATTGCCGTGGCGTTCACCCTGCTGGATGCCTATGACCGCAGACGGGGTCGGTATATCGCGAGGGATCTCATGAACATGACGCCGTCGTCGTCACTCTCGACGAACAACAGCTACGGGGATCCGCCGCCACGACCAAATACTTCGCGAGCTGATTATAGATGAGAGGAAGAAACCGGTATGCGATGCCACATCATGGTCTCTTCCGACTTTGCCAGAAAGGAAACAGGGGTTGTCCAATGGGCGTCGAAAGACTTTCAGACAGGCAGGAGGAAGAGGGACCTGCGTGGTTTTGAGGGAGGGTTTTTACTCACTCCCCAAGGTTTATGAGCGAATGAAACTTGCTTGAGGGAGTGCATTATAGAGCTCCCAGCGGGGTACACTTTGATCTGAGCGATGGTGGCACGGCCTTTCAAAAACTAGAACGCATGATATCCAGATACCAATGCATAATTGACGGAGTATTTTGAGTCTCATTCCCCCAAATCCTCATTGGCCCGTCTCCTATAGTAAAGCTACAGTGGTCCGTCATGTCGATATCGTATGACCATCGGAGGTAATGATCTTCCTGTTGTAGGTTTCCCAACCTTGAGCAGCCCGGCGGCACACACCAACGACGACCGGGAAAGTAAAAGGATTAACACGACGATATCTTGCAGAAATACAGACCCAAGTACGACTCAATATGCTCACTCTCCCCCTCCCCCCTTCTCTCTCTGATCAAAGTGATTACCAAAATCAGCACTCTTAAAAAAAAATTGCACTGCCGTGCCCTTGAACCGAAAACCACCGACCACGACATGGGTTCGAACAGGCCTGGAAAATATCTTTTTCCCGCAATCCCCGCCGTATCTTATTTCGCCCCTGAAAATCTATCCTTACTATGGCCACAAGCAGTTACGGGAATCGTCCGCAAACTATGCATTTCGCCTGGAGCAGCGTGCGTGTGTGATGTCCTTTTTGGGAGGTTTATCTACGCTGAAGAAATCCACATATGAGATAGGATTGATTAGGCTGGAATTGTGGGATGGGTGTGGTCACAGTTGATTGATGCCTGAAGAAAGGACAGAAAAATAAGCTCAACATTATGTAGATCACGACGTCAGGCCGGTGTCGAGATCGTCCAGTAGGGAGGTTGCCGTTAAATCGTGTAGGGGCTTTTCCCATGTGTGGGCTTCGTGGATACTGGTAGGTGATACTATGTGCGTCTGTAGTAAGTACTTTCGAGAACAGCGAGATCAAACAGCCAGAGTACTGTTCATTTTGTTTGAATTTCTTTTTATTATGGGTATCATGATATTACATCAACCATAGAAGCTTGCGCCGCCTCGTTAATTTGGGTGCTAATACTGGCTATAGGCCCCCGACTCTTATTTTTGTTCGGGGACGCCACTCTCTCTTGTTTCCCGTCTCTTGTTTCTCTCTCTTCTTACATGCACAATGGCATTTTCGAGGGCTTCACACACATTTACATCTTCTCGTCGAGCTTCTCGTCGGCGGCGGTGGCAGCAGCAGCCTTAGCCTGAGAGCTCTTGGTCCAGCGGCCAGTGAAGAAGTTGGCAGTGCTCCTAGTGACATTGTGGACGTTCTCGGCCACAATCTCGCGGGTGGACCTCTCGAAGAGCAGGTCGATCTCCTCGAGGGTCTTGTCCTTGGTCTCGGGCATGAACAGCAGCTGGTAGAACCAGCCGAGGACGGCGATGCCGCCGTAGAAACCCAGGGAGAGACCGGTGCGGGTCATGGCATCCTGCATGGCGGAGAAGTTGTAGGTGACGATGAAGGAAGCAAGGAAGAGGAGGGCGTCGGAGGTGACCATGCCGTAGGAGCGCAGGTAGGTCGGGTAGACCTCGGAGGGGATGACCCAGGTCAGACAGGCGTAGCATCCAAAGAAGCCCATGTAGAGGATGAGACCGATGAGGTAGCAGGCCTCGGCGCCGGCCAGGTTGGTGTCGAGAGGGATGTGATACGAGACACCAATGATGACCAGACCAACAAAGAAGCCCGGAAGCATGGCGTTGGCCCAGAAGCGGCGGCCAAACTTCTCCATGAGGAAGATGGCGGGGATGGTGCCAATGAGGAGGGAACCGCCGCCGACCAGGGACATGTAGTTGGACTGCTCGTCGTTGAAGCCGATCTGGTTCATGAGGGTGCTCATGTAGTACATGATGGCGTTCACTCCGGTCAGCTGGCCGAGCAGGATCATGATGTTGGCGTAGATGAGGGCGCGGCGGCAGCGGGGCACGGTGAAGAAGTCGAGCCAGGGGAAGCGCTTGTTGACGGCGCTCTCGTTGACGACGGTGTGCTCGTGCTGGACCGAGGCTTTCATGACGAAGAACTCCTCCCTGGCGTCGGCGTGCTCGACGCCACGGATGCGCTTCCACACCCTGAAGGCCTCGAGGGTCTTGCCCTTGTGCATGAGGAAACGGGGCGACTCGGGCAGGAAGAGCATGCCGATGAACATGATGGTCGAGAAGACGAGCGAGGAGCCGAGGATGTAGCGCCAGTTTCCGGGCACCTTGAGGAACATGGCGGCCACGGCGTAGCCAAGAACCTCACCGAGGGCGATGTTGAACTGGTAGAGCGACACCAAGTTGCCTCGCATCCTGCGCTCGACAGTCTCGGCCACGTAGACGGGGACGGTACCGCCCTCCAGACCGACACCAATACCAAGAATCACACGAGCAGCAACAATCATGCCTACGTACAGTCAGTAACTTGGTCCTTTTTTCATCTCGACAAGACAAGAGAAAGAAGAAGAAAAAAAAGGAGAACTTACCAAAGTTTATGGAACCAGCTTCGAGCGCAGCGCCGATAGTGTACAGAACGGTAGAGATGATGATGGCCCAGCGTCTGCCAAACGACTCGTTGCAAGGTCCAAGAATCAGAGCGCCGCCAACGGCTCCCAGAGGCATGGCAGAGTTCACCAGACTGTTCTGGCGGGTGGACAGGCCGAGATCCGCAGGGAGGTACAGGTTGGCGCCCGAGATGAGGGACTGGTCGAGACCAGACAGCAGACCACCCATGGAGGCGAAGGCGACGATGACCCAGGTGAAGTGCCTGGGGTCCTTGAACTGCAGGTGGAAGAAGCCCGTCTTCAGGCCACCAGAAGCCTCGAGCTCCGTCTCCATCTCGGCGATGAAGGCGTCGATCTCGTAGCCTCCAGCGTTGGCCACGGCCATAGCCTGCCTCTCGTCCATGGCGGGGATGCCATCAGCCTTGACCGGGTTCTCGATCTGGGCCTCCTTGAGCTTTTTGCCCTGGGTGTTGGGGCTGGTAGTTGGTGCCACCGGTGTTACCGCGTCAGCCATGATGAGCGGCGGCTATTGTCGAGTTTTGTTTTGTGTATATTGGTAAAGATAAGTCGTTTGGCCCTCAATTCAAATCTGTGGATGAAGTGGACAGAGCAGGTTTGTTAAGAGAGAGAGAGGGGGGGGGGAAGTATGAGGGGGGAGAGAAAGGAGAAGAAGGAGATAGAGGCAAGGATGAGAGAATCACTACCACCCTGGGATGAAGCGTGAAGAAGAGGATTATAGCCAGTATTTATGGTTCCTTGTCGATCGTGTCATGTCGTCGAGGCCAGATCGGACACTAAACGATGGAACTTTTTTTTTTCTCTCTCACATTTTTTTTTTTAAACTTCGTCCATTTCCTATACTCGTCTCTCGCCCTCCGCCTCTCCTCTCCCCCGTCTCGCGAAACCTCACCAGTTAGCTCAAAATCGTATGGTGTGGAGAGAGACCCCATATTGGAACAGGGCCGAAAGTTTTCCACCGGGGTCCCCAGGGGGTTTCTGCGATAATCTAGCTGCATCAACAGGAGAAAAGCGGATTGACTTTTTCTCTGGTGCCCCAAGTTCGCTGTTTTGCTCGCCATTTACCCCGGATCATGGGACCTGTCGATCATATGTCGGCTCACGTAACTCTCTTCTGATGTTGTTCTCTGTTAGCTGTTGAGAGAATTATGGGAATGACAATAGCGTTTGGTTACCCCTCCCTGCCACCCCCCCCTCGTAGCGGCCGAGGATATGTGCGTTGCGTCTGGGGTGCATCGAAGGGGGGTGCCATCGATCGGTATGCCGGATTCCGGATCGCAAGACATTGATGCTCGGCCCTGCCATTCAGGAAATCCTCGCCGATCCTGACTCGCTCTAGTCTTGTCAATCTTTTCGCCATCCTGTGATAGTATTATAGCATAGTAGTGCTATGTAGTTTCATAGTATGGCCAAACTGTATTAGGCGAGATGAAATTAAAGAGAAAATCAAGGAGATAAAAACGGTACGGCTCGGGAGTACTACTATGCTATGGGCATAGTCAGCATAGTTGACAGGCTCAGGAGACGTCATCTTGTAAAACGAAGGAAAAAAAGACTGGGCACTACAACAGACACGGTTCTGTAGTGCCAAACGGGAAAAGATGAAGGGCTGGTGGGACCCAGTCAGTCAACTGTGTGCCAGTGTCCCTTTTCTTCAACCCGTCTCTTTGTCTCCCATTCTCCAAGACCCCCACAGCATCTGGAGCGTCTTGCCCGGTTTCTTCCTTTGCGAGATCCTGGGCGTGCCCAGTTTTCTCCAGAACCAGACCTACAACGACAGGCGAGCTCCACCTCCAGAAAAAGATGTGGCACTGGAAGTGGTTCGAGTGGAGAAATCCCCAGACAGACGAGAAAGGTGACAATCAAAGAGAGACAAAAAAGGGTGTGAAGTCGTCTTCCCCAAACCACCACCACACCACAACGGACGCACCGTGAAAGCATAGTGCAGCCTACTCAACAACCACACAAGACGGAGGACGAAGCAATGCGGCTCAACGGGTGGTACCACACAATGAGGAAAGCCAAGCCAGGTCAGATCCTCTTCGCCAAGGCTGTAGCACGTAACACCGGTGCTGTCGTACCTTTCTCCAACCCAGCGTTGCACAGTAGACGACCAGGGGGGGGCTGGAAGAGTATTCATCCACACCAAAAGGAAAGAGTTAAAGCGATCAAACCACTACAGGCTCTGACTCGCTTCCTACCATGGGTCCCCACTGGCTGCTGGAGCGTCACGCCGAGGAGACACCGGGGCTAGCGTCACCACGGGCGTCGCCGAGGCCACGCGCCACTGACGGGTACCTGTCGACCTAATGCGGGAGAACGACGCCGTCTGTGGTGGCAAACGGTCTGGCGCATCGATCACGCCGATAGCACCCGGCCGGTGTGAGAGAGTGTGAAAGAGAAATGTGTGTAAGTGGTGTGTGCAGGTGTGTGGTTGAAAGAAGGTTTGGTGACCACTTAGTCCAAGGGATTTCAACACCCTCCCCTTGGGTCAGAAAACAATAATCAGACGCAGACAGACAAAAAGAGAATCCTCACCGAGACGATTTGGAGTCACAACACACACACACCTTCGACTTTAGATGTTCATATTGGCGAGGGTTGTCCCTAGTGGGACACACCTTTGCATTTCACCGTGCTGAGGCGAGGGATCTTTCTCTCCCATTCCCCCACACTACTTGTAGCGTAGGAAGAGAAGAGGGATGATGAGGAAGAGAAACAATTCTCGCGGTTTTCTTGCATCCACGACAGAAACGGCGGCTTGCCTTTTATAGCAACAGCCTGTATAGTCCCGGCACCGCGAACGGCTCACCCGTGGGCTGGGGCTTGGAAACTACTCCTCTCTGTTTCTCCTCCTTCTTTTTTACTCTCTCTCTCATTCTTCCCCAGACTTGTTTTCCCCCAGCATTCTGGGCCCTTGGAACCCCACTGGCCTTGGCCTCCTCACACGGGCTGCTGCCATACCCCAGCATCCGGCGGCGCCATGCTGCCCAGCGACGGGCACCACCGGGGATGGGGGGAGGGGGCTGTTTATTCCCTATTGTGTACATACCATGTACGTACTATCGTTGTCTAGATAATTAACCGGCGCAACAGGCTGGCAGATTGTTTGGCCGGGTCCCCTGCGAGTCTGGACCTTTGGGTACGTACATGGTATAGTTACCCTGCTGGTTGGCTGGCTGATTGGCCATGGATATGCCGACCGCTACCCTTTTTGCGCTGTGCGCTTGGTGATTGTGTGGTGCTTTGGTGTCTTGTACCCTGGCTGGCTGTGCATAGCTTCCTCGTGCATGCCGTACGCGGAATTCGGCTCTACAAAATTGTGGTTTGTTTTGGGTGGTTTTCTTTTGCGCATCTCGGCCTCGTCGTGTATGCTATCATCCTGGGGCTCTACCTCTTTGTCGAGCAGGGACATCGTGAGACCTTCCTTTGAGATATTGAGTGGGTAGAGCCGCTTGGAAGAAGTCGCGGAAGTTTTTAAATCTATGGATAAGATATCTTCCGCCGCCAGCATTCTCAGCATGTCAGAGTTGAGTATCCTCCTTTTATCACCTCGCTCCTAGGACTCTCACTACTATCGGAGCCCCTTGCGTTTATGAACCATCATTTTCATTATCCCAGCCCAGAGTTACCTTGACAGCCACCTCCTCAGGAGATTGAGAAGAGCGCCGTGGTTCACGTTCAAAAGTCTATCCTCCGATGTCCATTTGTCGACTGGGCCACTCAAGAATATTTCTTATTGTGTATTCGTGGAAGCCCTCTTCTCTTTCACCCATCTTGGCCCCGTCAACTTGCAATGCTCAAACAGTCGTCCAACCGGCCATTCCTGTGCTCAGCTCCAAAGTACCAACATGATCTCTGCTTTTTTTCCTTTTTTTGAAGAGAGCTCTTCAAATATATCCGTCGTATTACTATAGCCTCGGGTTGCTTATTTGGCAATGTATCAAGACCCAGACTTGGTTTTTTGTGCCAACCCACTGCTTTTCACTGCCACCATCTAAAGTACGAATCCTTGGCTTTTGGTAGCAAAACAGGCCCTTCCGTCGAAGTATAGGCTCTGGACCTGATGGGATCCCCAGGGATGAAGGTTTTGTCCCTCGAATTCCGGCATCAGCTCAAGGCAAGCAGCGCCTGCCTCAGTAGTGTACGCCGCCAGATTCTTGGGGCCTCTCTGCTGATAATCAATAGTTACATCGATAAACTTGAGGTCAATCCTACTCAGACTTGGACATGGTCTGCCCTGAGTATCTCCTATGATCCAGACGGACACCCTCAAGTCAGTCTGTGCTGCTCAGCAGGAGCGCGGCTACACTCCCAACAGCCTTTTTGCCATCCCGCTTCAAAAGCCGTATCAGTGCACCATTTAAACATACTATCTGGTATCGATTTACCAGTTCAGTATGAGGATGAAACTATGCATCTGCAGGACTCGTCATCTTCACTGATACCTCCCTCATTTTGACTGTTGAAGTTTCATCTCGCTTTATGTATTGGAAAGCGTGAATCGCCTTCTGGGCAGGGTCACTGGGCAATGTACATAGATCTCTCCAGGGCTTCGAAATGATTATCATCTCTTCATTCTTTTTGATCTGAGAGAACCAAGTTTTTGCGCTTGTAAACCTTGTTATACACCAGCAAAAACTTACTGGGGCAAAGTGATAACCTTGTGGACTGCCAGAATGTAGCCAACCATTATCCTCACATCATTATTCCACAGCTTGCAAGAGTGGCAACAAAGAGAGCAAGCGCATGTCATGTTCCAGGTTGTCAATATGGCTGGCTGTTTCATAGTGCAAGCTCAGACTTGAATAGTAAGCATTTTGCAGCATATGCAGCGGACCAATGATGAGGCTGAATGCCCGTAATAATTGATTTATTTGTCTGCTTGTTCTTTCGCTTGTCATAGAGACTTGCACAAGTGTACCTGCAGGTTTGCCATACTGTCTGTGTGAAGAGTCATTGGAAACTTCTCTGCCAATCACGTCACATTCTGCATGCTTTGCTTATCCATGTCTTTTCGATGACAAGCGGAATAAATGACTATTATATCTACATTCACTACCAGAAAGGCGACTGTGATGCCCGGGCTCGGATGCTACAGATTGTTCAGCAATCAGAGAACCTTGAGGTAACAACAGGTTTCTCAAGAGTCAGACTCTGTCCCTGTAGTCCAGGAGGTACCTGGAAAATGGAGAAATATCATGGCAACACCAAATGGCGGAAGTACATCTCACGCTTTGGCCATGATCGGTCCACATTACGAAGTAGTGATTGGCCAGTTTGCAGGTCTTGGGTTGTCAAACTCAGAAAACCTTACTAGGTCATAGTAAACGTGGAGGCTGGAATCATCTATTGGATGCTCGGTCAAATCTCCCAGCACCTCATGCAGTCCTCCTGCACCTCGGGATCATGACAAACTGGTTGGGCATGTGCCTCAACACTCCATCCCTCGGTTACATCTGCGGCCGTAGTCCAAATCCTGAAAGATCGCGGGTCTCACAGCATTTCTATCTCAATCAAGTATCGGTTTGTCGACAGGCACTGGAGGTTGCTCGAAACACGAAAGTTTAGTTTCGTACCATAGTACTTGCCATCTGCATTGATGGATTACCTTGTTGCAGGAGAGATCATCGACCAGCAGCGTTGGTACTGTAGTAGGGGCAAGGCGGGTGCTAAAAATATCACAGCGGCAGAGCGGCTTAGCGTCAGAGCAGGTGACGAAGTCTCTCCCCAGGTGCCAGCCACACGACAGGCCACGCAACTTTTTAGCGGGGTGAGACCCTGCTCTGTTCCTGGATTGACTGCCCGAGCGGGGCCGCCCAGACGCTGTGTCGACCACTGCCGACCACTGAACACGGGCTGAGCCCCAGGCCACAAGACATTTCCCCGCCAACCTTTGCAGCGTGACAGGTCAGGACCAGGGCAACTCCATTCCACAGGTCACCGTCCACTGTAACTTGTCCTGGGCACCGCGCGTCACCACCCCATGGAAACAGCCAAGATTTCCTGGCCGTGCATAGCCACGGTCGTCTGGTTTATGAGCGTTCTTTAGCCTTCGATTCTCTCATTTCCTCCCTGATTATTTTTCTCCTTCTTTTCTCTTGCAACGCAATTGCTACGACGACACGATTTTCTATCGCATACACTCGTTTCTCGCCCCATAACAGCGAATCCCTCTACACACCTGCGCACGACAACGACCAGTCGAGGTACACGAAACCACATCACACTTGAAGCACACGTCAATCGTACTCGAGACGACAGCCACTTGTGGGACCAAAGAACAGGGATCATAAAGAGTGTGGGAGAAGAAAAAACAACAAACCAAAACAAAACCCAACCATTTCCCAAGAGCCCTTCGAGGCAAAAGCAGCCACTACGATGGCCCCTACGATACCTACCGCCGAAGCCCTCCGTGGGCTCGACATCCCTCGAACCCCTCATGCCGCCATAGTGTCGGCAGCGAAGCGCACGCTCGCCGAGGCAGCACCTCGCGCCCTCCGCGCCGCCGGGCCAACAATTGTCTTCCGACGGGCCAGCCTGGCGCTGACGTCGGACGCGCAGCGCATCACGGTGGGCGTCTTTTGCGGCTACTTCCTCGCCATCGTGATCCTGTGGTACTTCCCCGTGCGGTTCGTGCGGGCGCTCCTCAAGCCGTTCAAGCTGCAGGCGGTGGCGTTCCACGAGCTGGGCCACGCGATCGCCTGCAAGCTCACGTGCGGGCGGGTGCACCACATCACGCTCGACATCAACGAGGGCGGCGCGACGCAGATGAGCGGCGGGCTGGGCGCCGTCACCTACCCGGCCGGGTATCTGGGCAGCTCGCTGGTCGGGTCGCTGATGATCTTTTGCGGGTTCGACATTGTGGCCAGCAAGGTTGCGAGCCTGGTGATTGGCGTGCTGTTCCTGTTGTTGCTGTGGTGGGGCGTTGTGCGGGCGATGAACGTGCAGCTGAAGGAGGGCGAGAAGAGGTGGATCGCTCCGGTCATCATCTTGTTCAACACCGCTCTCCTCGTGGCTTGTTGGTTCATTGCGGACTCCGAGGCCCTGCGCTTCTATGTGGTGAGTAGGCCTCTTGAAGAAGAGTTTTGCTTGCCCCTTCTTTGATGGGTTTCCTTGATGACTGACTTTGACGTCGCCACTATAGCTCTTTGTCGGCACCCTGACGGCCACGTACAGTGTCTGGGACATTTTTGATGACTGCATCAGGCGGGACGTCGAGGGGTCTGATTCGCATCAGATGGCCAGGAACGCCAGGGAGAGCGGCCTGTGTATGTGCTTCTGCGTCAGTAACGGCAGGGTGCTGGGAATCATCTGGTGGTTCATATCACTGGGGCTCATCGTCGCCGCGATTATCTGCGGCATCCTTGCGTTCCCGGAGTCTGAGTCGACGCAGAGGACGAACTCGGACAACTTTATTGATGCGACGTCTTGAGGGAAGGGAAGGAGGGGATATCTTCTTGGGGATCTGCTTCGTTGATAGAGATGTCACGTCTCTGTCTAGTGGGTGGAGGCGCTGTTGACAAACTCTGAGGCTCAGAATGCTAAAGTGCTGGGTTGGAGGGTGAGGTGGTGACCGTTGTACGGCACCACCTTTTTGTTTTGGTTTTGTCACTCTTATTCGCCGAGATTCTTGCTCTGTATGATACCCACAACTGAATAATGCGTTTCTACCTTCATTTTCTGTTCACAATTCTCGAGTGTTGTTGGACAAACAAGACATGATAAACGACTCAGACGGACCGCATCCGGATCCCGGCCATGCAAGACGGGATGAGTGGAGCAAACGTTTGGTCTCCGGGCGGAGCTTGCTACGGTTGCCCATATTAATAGATGGTAATCTGTTATCTTTCTTTCCTTCTTTTCTTCCTCTTCCTACTCTTTTTTCTTGTGAGACATCAAGAGACGCATCAAGGTAGGTCTGCAGATGTGCTCCACAGCCTAGGGGGCTTCTGTCATTCATCAGGGCACATTGGCATCACCACCAGGCATGGGTATCATGTACGATGAGATCATCTGGTACCGTGTGAGAAGCACTGGCAATCTACACTGTAAAATGTCCAAATGTCCTGGTCAACTTGGCATGTGAATCGGGGTGCGGTGGCACACACAGAATACCAGGTCAAGTTGCACAGACACCAATTACACTGGGGTATTTCTCAAACCCTCCAGGGGACAAAAGATGAGGCTGAGTTGTCGCATTGCATTTCCACATTGCCTCTAGTCTTGTGTCGCATGAATTGTGCAAATTCAGCCTACTCTGGAGTGCAATCAGTTGTTTCGACTTTATGGTGCATGTACTGAATTTCAGTACAGTCCATACCATACAGAATACACATGCTATGATGATGCTAGCGCTTAATGGAGAAGGTCCCTCGGCTTTTCAAGGGTCACCCCTCTTGACAAGGCGGCCATGTCGACCTCTTGGAACAATTGAACCAACCATAGTGCTGCTGTGTATGTCTAGCCCATCTCTCATTTGCACCTACCATGCGCTTGCTACCACTACGGTAGATTGAAGGCCGCAGCGCAACAACTCAATCACCGTCCATCACCTTTTTCTTTTCCCTCCTCCTCATCACCACCCTCCTCTTGGCAGTATTCCCGACTGCAACACCTACCTTCCTGTTTGCATCTAAGCTATCTCTGCACCCAGTTCTGAGATGCTGCTTCGAGTGCTGTGGTAGTGGTTGGAAGCCATTCTTGCACAACACAACGACAAATCAGGTACTGCAGTCTGCATCCTGCATCATTGCATTCTTAGCTGCATAGTTGGAGAGCGCATGCCCCTGTGCAGTCAATTGCATGTCATCATGGTGAGTCTGGCCCCATGGCAAAGAAACCGTCAACGACACCATTCACTTTCAGACCCACCAACAACGACGCGACGCGCAATGACAAGATGAATTGCTCACCAGTGACCGTGCAGGTTTCCCGACCGGCGAGGATCTTCTTTGCCGCGCTGGTGACGGCATTGCTGATCTACTACCACTCGACCATCCTGAGCCTGTCAGGCCTCCACTGGGAGTCCCAGGGCGACTCGACAACCGTTATCCAGGTGCCCATAGCAATACCACCATCGAGCGGCAACAAGGACGAGAGCACGACATCGGAGGAGGATGGCACCTTCAACGAGATCAAGTACCCCTTCCAGGAAGACCTCGTCCAGTACCGGCAGCCGCGGTTCGACGTGGCCAAGCTGAAAAAGTACGCCCCTCACAACGACCACGGCGCCGGCCAGTTCGCCTTCGCTACCTACCTCTCCACGCGCAACAACTCCATCCACGACCCCTACTTCCTCTCTGCCCAGCAGCTTGTCTACCGCCTGCTCTGGGATCCCGCCTCGCGCTCCGCCTTCCACCCCATCGTCGTCTTCGTCGCCCCCTTCATCCCCGACGAGCAGCGCGACATCCTCCAGGCCCAGGGTGCCATCGTGCGCGAGCTTGAGCTCGTCCCGTGGGACCCACCGCCGAGCGAGGACGGCAGCATGTTCCCCTTTGCACGCTGGAAGGACCTGTTCAGCAAGCTCAACATCTGGGGCGAGACCGACTTCTCCAGGTTCGTCTTTCTCGACCTGGACGCTTTCCCCGTCCAAAATATCGATGGCATCTTCGAGGAGAGCGTCGCGCCCCGTCGGCACTGCAAGCCGGAACTCCTCCCACCCGAGGACAAGCCTCACCAGGCCGACATATGCGACTACGTCTGGGCCGGCCAGGGTCTAGGCGACGAGGTCAACGTCGGCGTCGTCGTGCTGGAGCCCAACCGCTACATGCACCAGCGCCTGCTACGCGAGAGCCAAGATACTTCCAAGTTTGACAATAAAATGGCCGAGCAGGCCTTCCTCAACTATGCCTTCCGCGCCACCGGGCCATTTCCTCCTACCGTCTTCGGCAGGGAGTGGAACGGCTTCTACCCCAAGGAGGAAGAGAAGGGCCTGCTGAAGATCGTTCACGAGAAGCTCTGGATCGTCGGGGACGAGGTCCCGTGGATCAGCAACATCTTCCGCGACGGCTGGGACGACATCCTGAAGTTGTACGAGAGCCCCCAGTTCCAGGTGCTCAGGGAGCAAGACGGGCCTGTGAAGGCGGCAGGGTTCATGTAGGTCGGGCCAGGGGCCAGTCCGCGGTCTGTAAACCTACATTTGTTTTTCTTTACACTTTTCGGATTGGTCATTTCAGGATACAGGGTGGGTGGTGGCAACCTGTACAGTGATGGCCCGCGGCGTTTGGCGCAGAAGGGTCGGATGTTCATCAGTAAGATAAGAAATTACAACGAGGGAGCCCTGCGCAGTCTGACGTCGAGGTACATGCGCATCTGCATAAAGGAGTGGCTACAGCAGCTTACGATGGAACCATCTGCTGTGGGCAGAGGTGGAAGGAGGAGGCCAATACGCCTGATAGGGACCTCTTTGTCGTTGTAGCAAGAGATGGAGCGAGGCCAAGAAAGTCTCGACGATATGTGGCATGTACGATCAATCAGCAGCATTTGTGAGCCATTCGGACCCTCACACACACACACCCCCCCTCTTTACTGGCGCACCAAAAGATGTTCGGAATTGTCTCGGCTGGTCCTGCCAGCAACGTTGCGCCCCTGTAGCTTGGTACCGGATCCCAGAGAGGCAGGGAGGGCTTCAACCTGGACAATCACGATGCTCGGTCTGAATGGGAGTGACGGAGTTTCCTCTCTCTCCCTCTTAGAATCGTGGCACCACTTCTGTCGTTTCGCTATGACGAGGTTGTAACCTCAAAACACCTCCCTCCTCCCCCAGTGGGCCCCTCCCTTTTACAAATTGAGCTCTGATCCAGAGAGCAGGATAGGGCGAGGGTACTAGCTAGCCCCGAAGCCCTTCGCTGGCTCCAATCAACAGATCGAAGACGCATCGGAACGTCAGAGTGCTTCCATCCTAGCCGTGGGGACTGGTCTGATTAGCGAGCGACTTGCGTTAGACGGCGGGGGGAAGAGGAGTGATGCACGCTGTCATGCATTCGACCACTATCATCGCACTCTTGTGCGTGGGAACCAGGGAAAGAAGACAGATGTGGCTCGGTCATACATAGGACAGTCTATTGTGCTGAACCAAGGTTTTGAATGATAATCTCGGAATTTCACGGTGTGCAGACTAGACTACACTAGACTACTGAATCCTGAACGAAGCGGTCGCGGCGTTCTCTCCTGGCTGCTGACCATACACATCACGAGACATGAGTGATGGACCTTGGAAGGGGCCCAAGGAGGAGACTAATGGAGTGCTAACCACGTCCTCGCGCGACGGCGGCACGACCGGTGAAACGAGGCGATCTAGAGGAGAAGAAGGAAAGGGGGTGGGGGTGTGTGTCAAATCCCAAATCAGCGAAGGACTTCATCGGGGTATGCAGCACGTCGTCACCACCAGGGCGGTGATTCCGGTGGCTTAGGGCGTCTTGGGTGCGTATACACACAGAGATGTGTGGATGCGCCTTTCGTTTCGACATACGGCGCTGTACCCCCAAACCCCCACAAGCCTGGGAGTTGCATGTACCGTGGCATGCATGGCCTGTCTTGCGTCAGTTTGCAGTTGCTTAGTGCCTCTTTTTGTTTTGGGTAATTTAGAACGAGAGGATAGAGAAGCAGGAGAGTGAGGGCGCGAGAGAGAGACAGAGTCGACGACGACAGTGGGACCGCAATCGGTCAATACTACCTTGGGACACCTGTAGGACGTGGCGGGTCTGGCCGGGGAGGGAGAGAGGACGACCAGCTTACCTCCCCCAGCTTCGCCACGCACTCGGCTTTGCCACAGTTACATGGCGGAAACCGATGTCTCGCGCGTCGTCCGGCCTCTTGCATGAACCCTCAGCCCGATGTGATCGAGGGAATTATGTCGTAGCATCCCTTTTTGATGTCTCGGTACTCGCGCCGCCGTCGTCGCTGTTGTGCTCGCGCCTTGGGCTGCATAGGATTTTGTCACTTTTTTTGCTTCTTCTCTTTTACGACAAGTCTCTTCAGCGCTGCAAGGGCCGAGATGTGGAGGGGGAAAAAGTGCTACTGCTTGCAGCTGAAGGGTGTGGGTGTGTGCGTGCGTGTCCAGTCGGGTACCTGCGCTCAGCAGCACGATGACGTCCTGTCCTGTCCTGCTGCTGTTCAAGACGTGGCACCGTCAGATGAGGCCTTGGACTGCCTCTGGTCCCGACTTTTTCCCTGCAGTGCCTTCGGTTTGGTATACTGCATAGAGCAACGCAGTCTCGTCGTCGTCGAGGAGAACAACAACGCCACGATAGTCACGCTGACGAACAAAGAAACCAGAGATGTGTGTTTATTGCACAGCCTGTTGAGGGAATGATCTCATGGTAGTCACATCAGAAATGTTTGACCCACAGTTGAACCCCCGTCTCCCTCAACAGGGCTTACTACACACGTAAATGGGGGTGGCGAACTGAACAGCGGGTTTTTCGCCTTGGCTGCCCGATCTTATAACCAATCTCATAACCAATCGACATAGGATGGTCCATTTGGGCAGCCAGGCAGTGTTCATCCCCCCCCTCCCTCCCTCTTTATTCACACCTCATTAGGAAGATGCAGCGTCGATAGCGTGACAACGGCCCTTGAAAGGGTTGTGAAGAGTTCTCACCCCTCTCCCTTGTTCTTATGGGGTTTCGAACATACATTTTTCAGCGAAGTTCTCCACGAAGATTTATACTTTGAGGACCCTCTGGAATTGGGGGTTGATCACTTGCCAATAGCAGAACCCAGACCCGATTCTCGGCGCCGGTACACCCCCCCCCCCCCCCAAGCTGTTCCCCATCCACTCCATCTCATTATACTGAGATGAGGAGGTGGTGTGATGTGATGGTGGGTGGAGGGAATTCCCGGAGGCAAAAGATCACCGCCGAGTAAAACGTGGACGAGTCGCGTAAGATTTAAAATGCAACAAACCAATGTCCTTTTTCTGCAACACAAGAATGATGCGCGCGCGGGGTTCGGCTTCTCACTCGCTCTAGATTGTATGTGTGTGTGCGTGTGTGTCCTTCTTGCAGTAAATATTATTTCTTTCCATCCTTTATTTTGTGGAGTTTGTCGTTCTACAAAGTCTTGTTCACCATTTTTTATCTTCTTTCAGGCTGAAGTCACCCGAGTTGAGGACAGCTGACCGTCCTGTCATTATCTCTCTTACTCCTGCATCGTCCAGTATCACTACGTTTACCCCGGATTTGCAGTACGAGTCATAGGCAAGAGGGTGGGTGACCTTGGACCTGCTGGATCCCGAGACCAAACCCCCACCTGGGCACTGCCAACGCCCTGCTGTGACTGACCTCTGTTGGGCCTTGACAAGCCGAGACCTGCCTGTCTGCTGCCTGCTTGCTGGGAGGGCCTCCAGATATTATATTATATAACGCCACGAGGACCTCTTGTTTTGTTATCATTGTTATAATCTGTTCTGGTCCCACATTTCCACACAGGGCTGTTCTGCAGCGTTTACACTGTTTGAACGATAATTCAACTCTACAACAACATCCGACACTTCAACCATACTTTATACTTACTTTTACCATGACCAACCCATATTACAACCCAGGGCGGTCCAACGTCCAAGACTGGCTGGAGGGCCACGACGTTGAATACATATCCCCAGACCACAACATGTCCGAGGAGAAGAAGACGAACAAATACTTGCCAAAGGATGTCTACTCCAACATCTCCCCAGAGCCCTCAGACAAGAGCTCCACCATAGGAAGAGGCCATCACAACAACAACTCGTCCTCCTCGCCCTACAAGCCCTCACGACACCACCGCCACCACCACCACACACGGCCCCTGACGCCTCCATCAGACGGCCAGCTGGACGAGGACCGCGACCGCGACCGCGACAGACACCAGGCACACAAGACAACAACATCCGCATCCTCTACCACAGGCGGAGGAGGAGGACACCACGGCCACGACGACGTCGACAAGGACGACAGGCGGTCCCGCCAGCACGAGAGAGAAGCCCGCTACCCGCCTCGCGCAGACCGTGGCCGTCCGCGCAGACCGCCCCTGAACACAGCCAGCACAACGCCCGACTTTCGAAACGACAGGTCTGACACGCGCCACCGCCGATACTCGCTCTCGTCCTCCCCGCCGCGGCACCGCGCGCAGGAGGAGGAGGAGGAGGAGGAGGAGGAGGCGGCGGCGCGTTCACACAGGCGGCGCGAAGAGTCCTCGTCCACACGGTCCACGCGCCACAGGGACCGCGAGTCTCGCCGCCCCCACCAGCATCGCGACCGAGACGACCGCGAGTCTGGCGCCAACAGCAACAGCAGAACCAGAAGCCCGCGCCGCCACCGCCGCCCGTCCCTCTCCCACAGCCAGACCACCCCGAACGCCGCCGCCTCCTCCCGCCCGGCCAAGCCCAAGAGGAGCAGCTTCTCCTTCCTCAACGACCCGCGTTTCACGGCCGCTGCGACGGCGGCCCTGCAGGCGGGCGCCACGGCTGCGGTGGGTGCGGTGGGCACGCGCGGGGCGGGCACGAAGGTGGCCAGGGCGGCGCTCGGGGCGGCGGCTCTGGGGGCGCTGAAGAGTCCTGCGGCGGCTTCTCCTCCTGCGCCACCTGCTGCGACGACGGCGGCGGCGACGGCTGGGGTGGGGGGAAGGGATCCGGCGGGGGCGGTGGGGGGGTTTGTTGCGGATCGGGTGGATAGGAGACGGAGTAAGCGGTCGAGGCGTTGAGGAGATGAAGAAGGAGAAGAAGAAGTAATGAAGCCTGTCGAGAGGGGATTATCTTTTGGTATACTGCTTGATTGGTTTTAGGCTTGGAGGGAGGGAGGGGGTTGATATTGGCAAGAAAGACTGAGCTTGTCTGTTTTCGTTTCTGTTTCTGTTTCCGCTATACACATCTTCCTCTCCTCTCTCTTCTTTTCTGTCTAGTTTAGCCAGCTTGTGTCTTTCCTTTTCTTTCGATATGCGAGACTGGTGCACATGATGAGATGGTGGTGATTTTTTTTAGGCACACGCATAGCATACGGTAGCGAGAATGGTCTGGAACACGACACGGACGACCAAAAGATTTCATGATAAATAAGAGAGCAGAACATATATCAGCATACTTTTGATGCTAGCATGAATTATGATACAGACTGCCATCAATTTCTTGGACGAATTCGTGGTCTTGGGAAGTCCGAGTCTTTGCATGCCAATGGCTCGTTTGGGTGGAGGTTGATGGGTCTATGGTGGTGGGAAGGAAGAAAGGAACAGAGGCGCTGTATGTACTGTGCTGTAGTGACCTGTTGTCGAAAGTCAATTGGTTGATTAGCCTAGCCAGTCCCTAACCCTCTGGGCTTTTCCTTCTGAGCGCTTCGCCCAGCCAGGGCCATCTGTAAATTAGCACATCACAGAAGTTTGCATGCAACTCTTCGCTGTTCACAAAGGCTCGTTATGCTTAAAATTAGGGTGCAGTGGATCTCTTTTGGTCTCGGCCGTCTCCTCCTCCCGCTCGCTTCATTCTTCTTCTTCGTCTTAGGCTCAATCTGGTCATTGAGAAAAGAAGAAACGAATGAACAAGCGTTGTACTCTCTGGGTGGCTTAGGGGATCACCTGTGCCATGTGATAACGTGATGGTATCTGCAACCCTGATTCATTTAGCCTTTCGGAGTGGCAGTCCGTGAAAACCAACGAGACAGGAACGCCTAAAGGTCCCGGGTAATAATAATCAAGAGACCGATTTACTCAAAATAGTATCATGTAGTATTCATCACTGTCTTGATTACTAGGACGACTTCAGCCCGGAGAGACCTGCTCATCCATGAAACTCCAAAGTGATTTTATATTACTGTGGTATAAAGCAAGAATATTGTTCGAGGATCCAGGAAGAAGAGGCCCCTCTGATTTGCAAGCATAGGTCTTTGGCAGTATTTAAATTACGTTTCCTCTCCCCTCCCCGTATGTCCCTGAGCCCTCTGGCGACCCAAGATTTCACCTGGACGGGAGACTCATTGATTGTTGCGCAAAAAGAAATTCATATCTCAAAAAGCCCATGATGTCGCTCCTCGAGTGGTCATAGAAATCCTCGAATCCTTCCCAAGGGACCTCATCCTCCACCAGAACGGAGGCCTGCCTTCCGAGACGTGTTGCACTGCGCTGGTCAGCCGCAAAAGTCCCACAATGGACTTGCCCTTTTCAGCCATCTCCGCCGTCTGTGGTTGGTGGATATTCGGCGCCAGACCTTCTATCACGCTGTCTCTCTCTCAACGACGAGGCCGTGAGGAAAGGAAAAAGCAACAAAACGTTCGAGCAAGTCCCACTCCAAAGCGCACGTGGAGGCGCCCCAAAAAATATTGGCATACCGATTCGATACCTTTTTGGGACGCCGGCACATGAATTCCCACTTGGCTCCGTCGACCGCCACCGAAATCAGGCAGGCTCCGCATTTGCTGGCCGCGAGGGACTGAAACTATAGTACCAGAGATCTGAAATGGGTGTTTTGAAGGCTCGAGCCAGCCAGCTAGGCATTAGAGGAGGGCTTTGAGGGCCGTCATGCCGAGAGAGGGTTTTGAGAAATGGCTTGACGTGGTTCCTATCTTGTGGTATTAAAAGGGCAAAGCTGGTCGCCTCGTTTCCCCCCCTTGCTATAAAGAGAATGTGTGTGAGAGAAGAGAAAGAAAAGGTCTTCTTGTCGCTGTCTACAGGCTTGCTCCTCGCCACAGATACAGCCCGAAAGCATCGTCATTCCAACCATGGCCGCTCAAAAGTTCCTCCTCGCCGCTGCCATTGCGTCCTCGGCGCTGGCCGTCCCCGTCCTTGAAGATCGCCAGGCCTGTGGTGCCGTATAGTATGTCATCCAATAACACACGAAGAACGCGCTCTGTGAGAAGAGATAAAGTGAACAGGCTGTGAGGAGCTGACGAGAAGTGCTGCAGCGCACAATGTGGCGGTACGGGCTGGACAGGGGCGACATGCTGCGCCAGCGGAAGCGTGTGCAGCTACGAGAATGACTACTACTCGCAATGTCTCCCGGGCACAGCAGCTGTAAGACAACTCATGAAGTGGAGTTTATTATTAAATGAGCGAGGGGGCGAGCAAATGTTTGGATCAAAGGAGCTGAAGCAGGACTACTGTTACAGACCACCACCACCACGGCAGCAACTACGGCCTCGAGCTCAACCAAGAGCTCGACGTCGACGGTCGTGTCCACGAGCACGGCCAAGGCGACGACTACCACTGCTTCCTCGAAGACAACGACAGCAGTGGTGGGCACTGGCACGTAAGTGTCCTGGAGTGTCATCTGCTTCCTTGTGATTCAGGAAGATGGCTAATGATCATGGCTATGTAGCGGCACGGCCTCCTACTCGGGCAACCCCTTCACCGACGTCCAGCTGTGGGCTAATGTAAGTTGCCGAGACATGCTCGTCGTCCAAGCGCAAGAGAAAACGTCTGCTAATCATACACATTTCATTTAGGCTTACTACGCATCTGAGATCTCTGCTTCGGCCATCCCTAGCTTGACTGGAACACAGGCGACGCAGGCATCTGCTGTGGCAAAGGTGCCAACCTTCCAGTGGCTGTAAGTAATTGATAGATTTTTCCCACCCCCGGGAGCATGTGAGAAGAAAAGAAGGGGAGAGAGAAGAGACCTGGGGGCTAATAGAGGCAAATGAATGCTGTCTGCAGGGACCAAGCTGCCAAGGTCGATACCCTCATGGTCGAGACGCTTGATGACATCCGGGCTGCCAATGAGGCCGGCGCCGACCCTCCATATGCCGGTCTCTTTGTGGTGTACGATCTCCCTGACCGCGACTGTGCTGCTGCGGCCTCGAACGGCGAGTACACTATTGCCGACAACGGCGTCCAGTATTGTCAGTCTGCCTCTCTTTGTTTGATATGACGATCCGCTCCATGGCCTAACAACGCGTTATTCCTAGACTACGAGTACATCGACAGCATCAAGGCCGTCATCGAGGAGTACGCTGACATCCGCACCATCCTCGTCATCGAGCCCGATTCGCTGGCCAACATGGTGACCAACCTCGCCGTGGCCGAGTGCGCCGCTGCCCAGAGCGCCTACTACGAGTGCATCAACTATGCCCTCATCCAGCTCAACCTGCCCAATGTGGCCATGTATATTGATGCTGGTCATGCCGGCTGGCTTGTGAGTGTCAAGTTCCCTCCTCCTTCTCCTGTTCATTATCAGCTAGATCTCTTGTTCAGATTGCTAACGATGTTTTTCTTCTTCCTTTGGTACGAAAATATAGGGCTGGAGTGCAAACATCGGCCCTGCTGCTGATCTCTTTGGCCAAGTTTATGCCAATGCGTCCAAGGCTGCGGCCATCCGTGGGCTCGCCACCAACGTGGCCAACTACAACGGGTGGAATCTGGCATCTGCCCCATCGGTACGTGAATAAAAGACCTTCTCCACAGGGAGAAAGAGAGAGATGTACCATGCTGTGTTCTTTTGTCTTCTTCTTCTTGTACTTACATGGATCGTCTCTACACTGCAGTACACCTCGGGCGACTCCAACTACGACGAGTACCTCTACGTAACCAACCTCTCCCCTCTCCTCCAGGCACAAGGCTTCGACGCATACTTCATCACCGAACAGTCCCGCTCGGGCGTCCAGCCGACGGAGCAGCAGGCCTGGGGTGACTGGTGCAACGTGATCGGCACAGGGTTCGGCACGCGGCCCACAACGGACACGGGGCTCGACATCGAGGACGCCTTCGTGTGGGTGAAGCCTGGCGGCGAGAGCGACGGCACCAGCAACACGAGCTCGCCGCGCTATGACTACCACTGCGGATACTCTGATGCGCTGCAGCCGGCGCCTGAGGCGGGGACTTGGTTCGAGGCGTACTTTGCGCAGCTGCTGACGAACGCGAACCCGGCTTTCTGAGGAGCCTGAAAGGTGGAGGAAGAGGAGGAGGAGGAGGAGGGGGGGTGGGGGTAAGGTGAAGTTGTAGGCGTGTTGAGGCCCGGCTGTGCGTGAGAATTGGTTAACATTCGATGTATATATGATTTTTATTGCCTGATACTGCAAGGTCAATCCTATAAATGGGTACGTGAGCCACTTATGAGACGATGTTTGCGTGCGTGCTGGTGATGTGTGAAGGTCGTTTCCAGTGGTCAGCAGAGCACGCCATAGGACCAAGTTTTAGTGGGCTTACAGGGCATTAGTCTGCCCTCCCCCTCCGCCCTTGCCCCTAAAACCTCCGAATACAGGCGCCACCCCAGGGCCTAGAAGGGGAGGGGGCTGTTACTGCGCCGTGCCTAAAACAGTCCAAGTGCCCTGTCCCCTACGCGGGGTAGGCTTGCCGTGCTACTGCTGTAGGTGAGTCACACCGGTCCTTGCGTGTGTGGCTTCCCAAGCAGCCATGCAAGCTATGCTCGAGTAGGCATCGTTAACTCGTAGGAACCACGATGGCCTCTCTGGCGGGGAGGTTTTCTCGACAAGATGCGAGATTAACTGCAAATGTATGTCGATAAATAAAAGCGGCGTTCCCAGCTTTGTGATCTTTAATGCTTCTCCTCGTCCAGCAGCACCCTGCCCTCACCATCTGCCAGCAATAATCCACCCAGTAATTCTACAGTTCAGGACTCGCTGAATCACTTCCTCAGTCATGGCGTCGACGACAGGAAACATAACCTCGTCCCAGAAACCGCGCATCACTGTCCGGAAAGCAACACCGCCCGACGCGCAAGAGCTCGCCTCGATCCACTTCGACGCGTTTGGTCCCGATGTCATGGACCGTCTGATGTACCCGGGCGGCGTCACAGACAGCGCGCGAGCTCAATTCTGCAAGGAGCTCTTCAGCTTGCCGTACAAGATTGACAGCAGCAACACATCCTCACCAGCTGCCGAGAACATCGTCATGCTGGCTGAGCTGCATCCTCCAGAAGATGTGGAGGGGGCCGCCACCTCCAGCCCGGAGATTGTTGCTTTTGCCAAGTGGGAGTTTGTCAAGGAGCCGCTCCCGGAGGAGGCATGGAACGTCGTCAAGGAGTATAATACTGAAATCCTGGGCGAAGGTGTGGATGTGGACGTTTATACTGCCTTCATTGGCGGCCTGCAGCGGCTGCGGAGAAAGCACTTGAAGGGAGACCCGCTCCTGCGTGAGTAACCGCTCCAGGTGGGGGGGAGAGAAAGAGAGATAGAGTAATGATGGTGATAATGATGAGAGAGAAACGACATCATCCACGCAACTCTTGGACACTAGAGATGACCACTAACACAACGTCCTATTGCCAGACCTGGACATCCTCGCCTGCAGGACAGGACGCCAGCGCCTCGGGGCCGGAACCGCCCTGCTCAACTGGGGTAACGAGCTCGCCGACAGGGAAGGGAAGATGCACTGGCTGGATGCATCCCCGAAGGGTTATGCTCTCTACAAGCGATTGGGCTTCGAGGACGTCGAAACGCAGGATCTGAACATCACCGAGCTCTGGGGTGTGACGAGGGCGGAGGGACAGGACTGGGGCACCGGCTCGGCTGTGGTGCTGGCCGGTCCACTCGCTGATGGGTGTCATAGGACGACGGTGATGAAGAGATTCCCCAAGAAAGGCTGAGCGAATGAAGGTCTTTGCGTGCGCATAATCCCGGCGTCTTAGCACTCTGCAGCATATGACCATGTTCACATGTCAATGAATGCCATGCGCATATCTTGTTACCGGCCGCTGGCATTGGCACAGATCCAATTGGGCGTACCATCGTACGGGTACAGCTTTGGGCTGGTTGACCTACCAGAGCCAGCCAGCTATCTACCAGTCGTGCATTAGTGTGAGCAATTTCGTCAGCGTCTTGTGTCTCTAGTCATGTATCCAAAAATATCCACAACAAAGCACTGCGGTCCTATCCGTCGTCTAGAGTAGTACTATAGGTAGTAAGTAGTCTTTAGTTACCATCTTAAGTGTGACTGATAGTGGCCCACAACCAGCGGTCAGCAGGCTCTCTTCATTTAGTTACAGCAGACGGCTAAGCTAAAGCACAAACAAGGTAACGTCGCTTGGGCCCTTGGAAAAAAAATTAACTTTGACCATACACATCGGATGTGCTGGCTTCCGCTGTACGTTCAACTCGCGTTTACCACTCACAGGCCACTGACCGGATCCGGATCTGCATTATTACCTTATATCGTGATCCACTTGGGGCCAGAGTCGATCAAATGCTTGAGGGTGGACTTTGGCGCGGCGCACGCCAGGGACGACGATGGGACATATTTGAAACGCCTTGTGTTCTCAGGGACACCCCTCCATACCTTGCCGCCGACTCAATTCAGTGTTTATCTTTTAAATCCACAGATGTAGCCTCTCCTTCCTCTGGCTGTTTCTTCCTTTCCTTCTCCTTTCCCTCTTCAAAGATCCAGGTCATTCATCCCATCTGAACAGCCTGGTAACCTTATCTTGCATACGCTATATGTGCGGATGAAGACCCAGGTCCTTTTATCGTTGCCGAGCTAGCATCGCGACCACAGAAGTGCAAAAGATATGATCATTTCATTTGAACGACATCTATACAACACTCGAAATTAAGACAGCACCGACGATCTGTACCTCACCCGCCAAGATGAGTATCGAAATCAGCGCTCTGCCCTCTCCCACCGGGCCCTTTAGCCCACGACACAACAACATGGGCGGCCCTTCGTTTGAGGTGGGGCGAAGCATGGACACTTGCAGCTCGAGCAAATCGTCCATATCTTCACGGTTTCGAGATCTAGTCAGGGTAAGTATCAGCTGAGTCAAATCATGTTACCATGAAGGAGGAGGAGAGGCAAGAGAGAGGAAAAATGGTCTTATCTGTGTGGCTGGACCCCCTCCAACTTGAACTAACCGGCGCTACACACAGTTCTTATCTTCAGTATCTGGAGACCTGAGCAACGTCACCGCGCCGCCCTTCTTCCTGGCGCCCTCGTCTGTCGTCGAGGTGGGCCACTGCTGGTCCCAAAGGCCAGGCGTGTTTGCTGCCCCGGCCCTTGAGCCTGACCCGGCCAGACGCAGCCTGCTTGTGCTGCGCATGATCCTCATCGCCATGCGCAGCCAGTTCTATGTGGCAGGCTCGCCCACCGTGAGCATCAAGAAGCCGCTGAACGCTTTCCTTGGAGAGCTGTTCATGGCATCTTGGACCCAGGTGCAGCCTTCCACTCCCAGCAAGCCCAAGGAAGATGGAAGCAAGGCCAAGACCAAGACCAATAAGAAAGGAGGGTTCAATAATGCAGGAGGGTTGGGTCTGGGAGTGAACAGCAGCGGCAGCGGCAGACTGGCCTCGACGCGCCTGGTAGCAGAACAAGTCAGCCACCACCCTCCCATCACGGCCATGGCGATCATCGACGACGAGAACGGGATCCGGGCGGACGGCTACGCCCGTGTGGAGATGACCTTTAGCTCGAGCGTGGACATCAAGCAGGTCGGGCACGCCATCCTCTCCATCGACAGGTACGACGACGAGAAGTACCTGATCCCCCTCCCTGACGTCAAGGTCCGGGGCTTTCTCTCCGGGCGCCTGTACCCCGAAGTGCTGGGCACCTACACCATCGTCTCCAGCTCGGGCTACGTGAGCGAGATGACCTTCAGCGGCGCGGGCGTGTTCAGGGGCAAGAGGAACTCCTTCCAGGCCAAGATGTACCGCAAGGACGACCCGAAAAGGACGCCCATCTACGAGGTCGAGGGCTGCTGGAGCGAAGGGTGGACGGTCAAAGACAGCAGGACGGGCGAGGTGCTGGAGAAGTACGACGTCGACGCCGCCGAGAACAGGCCTGCGCCCATGCACGTCGATCCCGTAGAAAAACAAGACCCGTGGGAGTCCAGGAGGGCCTGGGCTGGGGTCGTGGATGCGCTGGACCGGGGCGAGTTCCGCGACGTGGTGGCGGAGAAGTCCAAGCTGGAGCAGGCCCAGAGGCGCATGCGGGCGGAGGAGAGGAAGGCGGGGACGAGTTTCGAGCCGCTGCTCTTCAGGAGCTGCAGGGGCGAGGAGCACGCGGTCTTCCACCAGCTGGCTGAGGGCACGAGCTGGCAGCTCGACGACGACAAGACGAAGGGGGTGTGGCGGGTCGATGACGAAAAGGTGGCCGGCGCACAGAGACCGTTTAGGGGAGGTCTGACGCCCCTGGGCTGAGCCTCTTGATGGTGCAGCAGATGGTACTTCCAATACCTGACTAACTTCGTAGTAGAGTATCTGTGGAGAGATACGAGCTGCTTTCTTGTTTTGAGCGCCGGTGTTGTGGTCTTTTTGGTTTTTTTGGGGGGGGTGGGTTCAAAGGCAAGGATAATCACAGCCTTGGGTTACTTGGGCGGTTATGATGGTGCATGATATAATACCAACGATCATAATAGAGACTGGCACATTGTTACGACAGTAAAAATATGCATGGTAGTAACGATATAAGTACATGAGGTCCACACACCCGTCATCGTGGCACAGAGCAATACGGAAACCAGCATACGTCCTGGCAGCCTATTCAGGTACTGAGTGAATTCTCCCAAGGTCAAGCACATCCTTTGATGTGTCTTATGTACAAGAGAGCACCATTGCTTACAAAAAGAAACCATCATGGGCAAACATATTGTTGGAATAGGAAATGGTATCTCGAGTACGCCTTTCATTCGGATTGTACATGACAAACTTAGAGTTCTTTAATTTCTAGATTCGGGCCAGGCAGCAGGTAAATCAGTGACCATAAAGAAAACATCTGGACCGTCCCTATTTACAAAGTGTTCATGGAAAAGTCCTCGAGCAAACCGATAACCAGAGTCCATCAATGCTTTATTAGGTAGGTAACGGGCATAGAATGACTCCGAGACTTTTCGCCTCAAATACTCCCTTCACGGAGCTCAAAAGACGTGACCGACGTCCGTTGGCCTTCTGCAGCAGCTGGTACCATGAGATAAAATTTTGATTGCTACTACGTACGAGTTACTTACTTTCAATGGCTGGGCTCATGATGCATTAGGCATAAGCTCCCTTTCGGGGAGGAATACGTACAGATGATGTTGTATTGGTTCCTATGTACTGACCAGCATGGTCTTGGTTGGATGGAACATACATGATAATAATCAACGTCAACCTATAGGTCAATCACGAGCAAGGGCAGCGTGGGAGCATGTGAAGATTGCGGCTGCGGTGGCACGTCTGTTGCGATTACCTAGGCCCATCGCTGCAGGTGTCAATTGTGGAGCAGGAAGAAAAGAATGAACGAAAAGAAAGAAGAATGACCAGGGCAATGATGCTCAAAGTCGGATCTCTTCCGCGATCGAAATCATCTCCATACTTACTTAGGTAGCTACAGTAGCTGAGGCCCCTCCTCTCCTTCGAAGACCCCTGAAGCAGATCAAAAATGTAAACCCCACCCCGTGCCGGGAACTTCTGAATGGCCGCCCACTTCCCGACCACCCTGCGCGGTCGTTTCATCCACACCTTCCGGAGAAAGCAACGCCTTGATGGACGATATCTCCCTCCTCCAAACGGAACTTTCACTCAGGTCTTGGCGGCCGGAGGCTTGTGACGAGTTGCATTGCCGCGCGGAAGCACATTCACCGTCTGTCCTTGCACCTGCTTTGATGAGAGACGCGTCAACCTGTCAAAGTGATCTGCAAGGCGTAGTTGCTTCTGCTCGTCTCCTCTCAGCCAGCCAGGTATCGCCCTGACTCTTGGGCAGAATCTGATTACGCAGGGCGTGGAGTTGAGTATGACGACGCACTATATTTAGGTTTGGCTGGTTTCTTTTCACACTACAGGTACACATCAGTAAGTTGTGTTCTGTATGGTATGATAATGTTAATACATCTGGATATGATACTTTATGACAAGGCCTGGCCGCGCGCATCGAGAAGCATTAGGTTACTGTAATTACACACAAGTGCGAAGTGGCGGTACGTACTTACATGGTTCCTTGGCTCTCGAACTCGGTCACGTTGAGAAAGGATTCACATGTGCGTGTACGGTGTTCGGGGACGTTGAGCATGCACGGCTGTGCGAAGGGAGAACGGGCTCTAAAACAGGATGCCTTTCTTTGGAGATCAGGTCGCGATCCCTCTATACGTAGACATCACATCCAAACGGCATTTGATTACACCTACCGGAGGTCACATCGCGGCGCAACCCCACTCCTCAGCCAAGATACACACGCTCTGGGGCTGGACCAGCCGTCCAACGTTTGTCTTAAGCTTAACCCCGGTTTAATATGGACCCTGCTCTGGTGACGCGTAAGATGCACGCCTCTGGTGCGACTCCATGCTGCAGCCAAGGCTGCGTTTCAACCACATACGCCAACAAGTCCCGGGCGGACTAGGGCTCTCAGCCAATCAAGATGACTACATTAGTATTTGACCGGTATTCTTGCGCCAGAGGACCTGCTGCTTTTGAACTATTGTCGATATGTCGACTCGTCCACGTTGTGAGAAGAGGCGGTCCCTTCCTGGAACCGTTTCGGCAAGAGATCAACACACGCAAGGGGAGAAGGAAGACGTCTGTTCCTCGCCCCGCCGCGGAGAATGCCCATCCTTCTTGCATGTGCGTGCGAGGAGACCACGTCCTTTCATCTTGCAGCGGAAAGTGGGCATTGCGAAAAGCCGGACAGTATTAGCAAGTGCAGGACAAACGGGCAACGTCATACAGGGGGAAATGATGTTCTTGGGATTGTGCAGGACATCGCCATATCGTCTTTATATGACTTAAGTGCCGAGCATTATAGGACTATTCACACTCTCTCGAGTATATAAGAAGACTTGTTTCCCTCAAGTAGGTCAGGTTGCCGAAAAGAAAAACAATTCAGCATCAAGCCGGAGCCAAACACACAATCTCTTCCAACGGCTAGAAACCTGAAATTTCGCTCTTTACTTTGCTTTTTATAAGTCCTTGCTTAGAAAGGCATAATGATCTTCACCCAGACCATTGTCCTGGGCCTCGCAGCTCTTGCTGCTGCCCACCCGGGCCATGAGGAGGAGGAGCATCGCCGTGCCGTTGAGAGTCGCAGCACTCACATCTCCAACAAGCGTGCCCTCGAGAACTGCGCTGCCAAGCTTGAGGCTCGTGGCCACACTGCCCGTGCCATTGAGCGTCGCAAGGCCACCATGGAGAAGCACCGCATGGCGAGGAACATTGCCAAGGACTGTCAGTCATTCCCTTCCATGGTTATCCTGTTACAACCTGGGACTGTCTAGGCTTGTGCATATGTATGCGATTATATGCTAAAATACTCCTTCTTGCAGCCCCCATCATGAAGCGTAACACCACTACGGTTCTGGACACTGACCACGAGGGCGACCTGAATGCCACCACTGCCGTCAGCGATGAGACTGTGTGTACCCTAACCTGCCAAGACAACTCTATTAGTCACTTATTATCCTCTCAAGCTGACGAGTTCCTCCACAGTACGTCTTCGCTGACGACACCTGCACCGTGCTCAACCCTGAGGGCGAGGTCGGCCCATTCTACGTCCTGGGCGAGTACGTCCGCTCGGACCTACTCGATGGCCAGGAGGGTGTCACTATCGTCGCGGACTACCAGTTCATCGACGTGTCCACCTGTGAACCTCTCCCCAGCGTCTGGGCTGATGTCTGGAACGCCAACGCCACTGGTGTCTATGCCGGTAAGATCTCCATACGTTTTCCAGATCCGAGGAGTAATTACCGAAGCCTAAGCTGATGCAACCTGTTCGCACACAATATAGGTGTCCAGGAGAACGGCAATGGTAACGCTGATGACGCCTCCAACCTGAACAACACCTTCCTCCGTGGTATCCAGCAGGCCGACGACGACGGTGTCATCCAGTTCACCACTCTGTTCCCCGGCCACTACTCTGGCCGCACCAACCACATCCACATTGTGCTCCACGAGAACGCCACCGAGCTCGCCAACGGCACCATCACTGGCGGCAGCGTCTCGCACATCGGACAGTTCTTCTGGGACCAGAGCCTGATCGACCTCGTCGAGGCTACCAGCCCCTACAACACCAACACCAACCCCATCACCACCAATGCTGAGGACCGTGTATTTGGCGAGCAGGAGACCGAGGATACCACCTCCGACCCTGTCTTCAACTACGTCTACTTCAGCGATGACGGTGACCTGAGCGAGGGTCTCTTCACTTGGATCCTGGTTGGCATCAACACCACCGCTTCGTACAGTATGTTTTGCTTCTCCTTGTCTCTTTCTTATCTCTCTAGCTTAGCCAGAAACGCGCCGTGGACTGACACTGGGCTTTTCTCTACAGCTCCTACCTACTCCTTTGAGTACACCTCCGGCGGTGGCGTTGCTGTCAGCAGCGGTGGCTCTGGCCCCGGCGGCGGCCTCGGCTCTGGTGGCTTCGGTGGTGGCATTCCGTCAGCCTAGAAGGCAAATGATGTGAACCAAAAGGATTGTTGAAAAGGACCTACGTGGTCATACACCCTTGGCGTGTCGGCTATCAAATTCGTACCTGTCAATATTATCCCACTTCTTGCAACCGATTGCTATGAGTCATTAGCATATCAGTACATAGCTCGCTCCTTTCCTGTACGTCGAGGTAAAAATGCAAAGCTCCGATCATTCTGTGTAGCCTTTCATTGTCTGTTTCTCCATCGTGAGTAAGTCGAAACGGTCCCACACATCTCGTCGGCTCGGCCGATCTTGCCGCACAAGAGCAGTCACAAGCTCTACTTGACAGACATTGTGGCCATCGACACTGTAACCTCGTCAGGAATGACCAAGAACAAACGGTTCTCTACAGAATGACGTGGCATGATCAAATCACCCCTCCCAGGACGGTGTTATTTGCTCGAAATTAAACTTGTTTCACCAAGGCTCATGGGATCAGGAAATGACCTTGTCCAGCGCCTTATCGGAAGGGAGGCATTGCTCAAGGGCTGAACGTCCGTTTTGAATTGTAAGGCCTTGCTCACTTAGTTCTTTTTCGGATGGATATATGTAGACGTACAGATCTAAATCGGACCTTCGTGCGAGCTGATCGTGGGGAAGAAGGCCTGGCCCGAAATCTTGCACGACCATGAAATACGGACCAACTTGATCTAGCCGAGCTTTGTCCTACGTCGCAACATGGCGCCTTGGACGACACTAGAATTGTGTACATAGACTCAGCCCCATCAGCTGATTCCATTGGCTGGAAGATACATGAGCTTTCGCATAGAGTCCAACACGGAGGTGGTCGACATGTAATTCATTGGAAGCGTGGTGCAGAGGTTCAGCCTGTTGAAGCCTTGGGTGCAAAGTGAAGTTCGTAGTCTCGGACAGGCCGAGAATTGGCACCTGACCGTTCCATCACCAATGGCAAGGCGAGTCTTCGTTTCACGGCTGTGTGAACGTCGGCTAGGTAACATACTTGTTGTGGTATATAGAAGCGGAAGATTTGCAGGCCACCGATGGTTAACAGGAGGAGATTCGTATTTAAACAGCTTTCTGCCCACACAAGTAGAGCCCACATGCAGGTCTTCGTGCTCCACTTATCTCATACACTGTCGTGAGCTTGGCGTCCTCGATGAATAGAAAATCAACCATCATCCTACCTGCCTAGGCGACGACAACGGAAAATGCATCTCATACACGTCGTCCAAGCGGCAATCTACTCCAGCCTCCTTCAGGGCGCGACTGCACATCCGTGGATGGGTGTGGCAAAGGTACGTCGCGGGCTGGCCTCGGCCAACCACATCTTGCTTCCCAAGCTCTCGCTCTACGCAAGGACAGCTGATCTGATATTACTCTTTCTCAGCCTGGGAATAAAGGGCTGGGTTTACTTCCTCCCCGGAGCTGCATGGTACCATCCATCCCAACCTCATGCGCAGCCAAGGCAAAGACTGTGCATATGACCTGCATACCGGGAGCAGGTTGGTTTTGCGAGTGGCAGGATCCTGTTTACGGCTCACCGGTGTACTCCCTGACTAATATGTCATGTGACGGATGTCCTATTGGACCATGAATTTGGAGGAGAATGCCAAGCATGATGCTATGGTTGGTGAGCTGCAGACAACTATGAGACTCTGCCAGGTTTCGACCACGTGCTTTATGATTGTGTGTATGCATGAATTGGTGGGATGCCCTTGATGAGAAATTGGTCCTTCGTCCGCGACAGAATCAGAAATCTACATTCATTCTACTTCTGTGGCTTAGCACAATTTCTCACACACTCGATCATCCTGATCTGACCATTTTGGATACGTAGCGATATGCGCCCCATCGTTCAATAGTTCAGGTATGCAACGAGTGTATGCCTTTCCTCATGGACGTGCTAGTGAGGGGGAGCCATGCACCCTGAAACCAGCCAGGTCCGACTGGTGGGATATGGCATACGTGTATTTCAAAGTCAAATTTAACTTGGCAATGTTCAAATTGTAATGTATAATTGCCATTGTGACCTAGGGTCCGAGATGATTCTTGACTGGAGACGAACAGTCGTTGGTCTGCTCACGATGGAGCACAAACCATCTATGAAGCTCTGGCGTATTCCTTCTCATTCAAACTGAAAACATAAAATAAAAAATAGGACAAATAAGAAGTTTCGTCAGCGTTGTAAGTTTCATCTGAACATCTTCATGTATCTGGCCGGCGCAGTGGACTCGTCCTGACTTGAGGCGAAACATGCTGATGTATTAAAACGGGATGCAGAAACCTAAGAGACCCACACTGTGGTAGAAATGGCAGCTGGAGATTCGTCCTCGATTCTTTTCGTCGTCGGAAGGTAATGAAGGCAAATTGACCTTCACTAGAATTATACGCGGGTCCGACGCTGTGAGCCTGCCCCAGACTATTTCGATTCCACGGTGTATGACATATGACCTGACAATCAGGCGACAATATTCCTGAGTCGCTCTATATTACTTGACTGTGTTAAACTCGGGTGCGGATCAGCGTATGAAGATTAGATGTATGCATATTGGGACGGTTCAATGCAAGGTATAGATTTCAGAGTTCCATCCCGCATTTTCAATCATATCTTACGTCCGATCTTTGGTCCGCGAGATGATAATAATTCACCACTCAAAATAAACAATGCATTCAGTGCGATTAGGCAAGGACCTTCGGTGATACTCGTCCGATTGTATGAAACATATTGGCGGCTCCTGAGGCGGCGTCGCCTAGTAAACCCACTAAAACACCTTTCTGCAACACACACACACACACACTCTCTCTCTCTCTGTCTCTCTTTCTCAGATAGGGAGGAAGAGTTTCTAGTACTCTTTCCTTATAGGCGCTGACGACGTTGTTTCTTATTGAGGATGGGATGAACAGAAAAAGAAAGTGACAACACCACCCTGGTCCTTCACTTCAAGGATGGCGGAGATATATAAACAATCCCAAGCCCCCCATGCGCCGTGAGACCGGATGGATGCCATCCGTGAAGGAAGGAGGCGTTCATGCCAAACAAGTCTTTACTTTTCACAGCCACAAACATTCATCATGGAGATCTCGGTACCGTTGAACCTCATGCCGCAGTCCCGGCCGCCACCCACAACTGCACTATTTAGGAGGAGAGACGCAGGACAAGCGCCACGTCGTTTCAACACCGCTGCCCCTGCTGTCCCCCAACAGGCATTACAGACTAGGAATCTGACACCGCCTCGGTCTATGTACATGGGCCCCAGGCCACCAAAGAAAGCGCATACAAAATCGTGGAGAATGACACGTGAATTCGACGAGACTTTTCAATCGTACAACCAGCGAGGAATTTCCAAACCTGAGTGTACACTTGTTCCTGAGACCCAGCCTTACGAACAGGGACCAATTCCACAGCGGGAACCACTGCAGAGGACCGGGCCCAACCCGAGCAGAGGACTCACCAGCATGGACGACCCGAGAGTGACTGTGCATATCGGATTCGACCCCGACCATGCGATTCGAAGGCCTTTGACGCCAGAATACAGCAGACCTTCGAGTCCGACCCAGGGGGCAAAGTCCACACAAACAGAGGCCCACAGACCATCGACACCGCCGCCGGAGCTTCTGGAGGCGAAGGAAGTCGAATATTCTCCAGAGTGGATCACCGAGGAATCAAGGCATATGACAGAGAAAGAATTTCACGATACGGACGCGGACTATAGCATTTACGCCTACAAAAACGACCCGTTCGACGAGACAGTGCTGGTCGCAGAAACCAAAACGGTGGAGGACGCTGAGGCTTCGATGTTTGAGAGGCCACGGCAAGTGCCATACAACCACCGAGAGACTATGTCTGTCGTGAAGGAAGATATCAATTTCTTCATGGCCCTCGTGGGTGGTGCGGAACCGCCGCCAACAACGGTTGAGACGCAAACTATCATTGCGGAGGAGCAAGATGACCGTAGGCGGAGTGAGGATGCGGAACTTCGAGAGTCGTCTTCGCGACGACAAAAGGAATTGGAGACAACGCAGAGTGATTTGGACTTTTGGTTATCGCTTATGCAGAGATGATTAACTTTGGCTCGAAGTTATGCTGTGTGGCGTTAGACGAGAGATTGATTTGAGCTGGTTTGAGGCGCATACTTTTCACATTGCGATAAAGCATAGACAGCGAGCGACTTCAATTAATTCGTTATAGATCAAGATCAGATCATGGAAAGAAGCAGACATTTGTTTAAGCATATCATCTAAAATGTAGTCAAACTCTGATTCAGGTACGGTGTGAGGACTTGGAATCTGTCGAGACGATTATATCTAGTGTGCTGAGAGCATGGACGTTGGCCACATTATAGACGTGAATTAGATGGCTTGAGTAGAAGATGAATGGCTGACAGACAGAACATGTTATCATTGATAGATTGACAAGTAGAATGATATTGAATCTCAAGGCTCCGCTTTTCGAAATTTGATAGCCTCATGGCCCGAGATATTGCAAGACTGTGCTCATTCTGAGAGACAACGCCATCTCTTCCCCATTCTGCAGACTTGCGTTTCTGGAACGGACCCTTTGCTCCTCCGTATTCAAAGCTTCCCAGCCTTCTTCGCCGTCCATGTAGCCATTAGATCCATCAGCTGCGGCGAGAGCGCATCATACGTCGGCAGTCCCTTCTTCTCCAGAGCACCACGCACCTCACCCATCTTGTCGGGATCAAACCCCTGCTCGATGATAGAGCTCACGAACGCCGCAAACTGCGGCTCCTGCCACCCTGTCTCCTTGGAAAGCTCGACATGCACAAAGTCGAGCCCCTTGAACGGGTGGTCGGTCTCGATGCGGCCAAACATGTGCACCCCGCACACTTGGCAGGCGTGGCGCTGGATGACGGCGTTCTTGTCTACGATGTGCAGTTTGTTCTGCCCAGCGGTGACTTTGACCTTGTCGCGCGGGATGACGCCCACGATGCTGAAGAGGGCGCCCTGGGGCTTCCAGCATTTGCTGCACCCGCAGGCGTGGTTGTGCGCGACGTTGGAGGAAAGGGTCACCTCCACCGGGATGCTGGAGCATTTGCAGTAGAGCTTGCCGCCGGAGAAATTGGCGTTGCCCTTGGTGAGGCCGTTGTCAATAAGTGGGTGAAGAGAGGGCGCCATTTTCAATACACTTTTGCTTGTCTTTTCGTCTCGTTTGTCTATTGAGGGGGTATGAGGATGTTCAAAAGACCCGAGAAGAGTGGTGGGCAGACGCGAGAATGCACATGAAAGACCCCCTCAATCCAACGCAGGGCAGAGATTGCGACTTAAAAAAAAAAAAAAAGGAGGAGTAGGTTTGAGTCCCCCTCAGCCATGAAAGGTAATTGCTGCAGATGGATCGACGAATGGCTGTTCTGCATGAACAGACTCCCTCCAACTCTCCAAGAGCTCATCTCCAACTTGGCCGTCCTGCAACACATCATCTTGATCATCTTGCCGAATGCCGAACCACCCTCTCTTGGCGGGGTGAGGAGGCGTCGATCTCACACCCGTGAGTGATTGCAAGAGATGGCTGTATGCTGATACAATATTCAAATCATCGAATGACTGACGACGTATTGAAATTATTGGAGGAGTTCTACAAGCTCATCTCACCTGCGGCTACTAAACGGTAATCAGATACTTACAAGCCCCAAAAAGACGAGATTATTGCGTTTACAGTATACATTGAAGCACACGAGAAGTTCTCTTTTGTGGGGCTTCTAAGTGAACAGCGAGTTGAGAAGATTTGATGGCTGTGAGAAGGAGTCGTTCGAATCGGTACAAAGACTAGAGAGTTACATCACCTTCTCAAGAGGACATCGTCACCGGTCAGACTCGTATACTTCTTGCAGTGGGATTTCACCATCGTTTGCTCATCATACTTTGTTCACCACTGCCATAAAGAAGACGTCGCCTGCAAAGAGTTCTTCATATTTGTATGTTGTAGCCATTTACGGCTCGACATCAACCTTACATGCTCCTGGTCGGGTAGGCTCCTCGGTCAGCATTGCCGCGTTGCGTCTCCGGCCGTGGAACCGGAGCTAATAATTCACAGCCTGATATCATCTGGCGCATGTGGGGTACAGTAGTACTTTGCTTATGCCCAGTCTTATTGGTGTTGATGGTTCTTCCAAGCGTCTATGATGCCATCCGCCATCATCACCCCGGACCGGTCACGTAGATTGTGTACATTTATTTTTTAACACCGAAATAAGATGACTTTCGCGGCCTCTGGAGCATCGTGAATATCCATATTTTCTCAAAGGATTCTCTGGGTAAGTATCCACGCTAATTAGCAATATGAATGAAGACTCTCCATCAGTGAAAACCTCACAGGCCCCCTTCCGCATCGCCATCGTGGGCGGTGCCATAGGCGGTCTCACAACCGCCCTCTTCCTGGACCACTTCTGCCGGACCATCCCGCCTGATCCCCATGCCATCTTTATTGATGTATACGAGCAAGCCTCCGAGTACCGCGAGATCGGGGCCGGCGTCGGCATTGGCATCAACGCTGCGAAGCTGATGCACAAGATCCCTGGCGTCGGTGAGGCCATGAGGTCGATCCAAGGGCGCCCAGACAACAGCTGGTTCACATTTGTGAGGTGGGACAATGGCAAGCACATCACACATGTGGACAGCCCGGGGAAGGAGGACGACCCGGTACGGCCGAGCTCGATGGCGCGGAGTGAGTTCCTCGAGGTACTGCTGGGAAAGATCAGGGAAAGGGGTGTCGCAAAGCTGCACACGAAAAAAAGGTTTACATCTTGCAAGGTATGTGTCGTCTGTTCTGCAAGGACATGCATTCTTTACATCGTTTATTCTTGTAGTTTTATTATTTTCTCCATTTGCAATTGTCCCATTGGCTGACGCTCGGTAAGTAGACTACACAGGACCTAGGCGAGCAAGGCGTCCTCATCACCTTCGCCGACGAGACAACCGCCGAGGCAGACCTCCTCATCGGCAGCGACGGCATCCACTCTGAAGTCCGCAAGCAATTTATCACGGGCAAGGCTCTGTACAGCGGCAAAATCGCCTACCGCGGCGTCGTGCCCATCTCTCAACTGCCCCATGACACGTGGCCCGGACGGTCGTCTTCCGGCGGCATCAACTACGCGGTGATATGGCTCGCGCGCCACAAACATTTCCTTGTGTTCCCCATCAGCAAGACCAAGTCTCTCAACGTTGTCGCCTTCATCTCGAAGCGCGAGGAGGAGATCCCGGACCTGCGGGAGAGCTGGACTAGCACGTGCGACCGGTGCGAGCTGGAAGAGGACTTTAGGGACTGCGAGGAGACCGTGCAGAAAGTGATCCGTCTGATGCCGGACAGGCCTTCCAAGTGGAGGATCAACGACCATGAGCCGGTCTCCCAGTGGCACTTCCTCGAGGGCAAGGTCGCGCTGGTGGGCGACGCATGCCACGCAACCACGCCGCATCAGGGTGCTGGGGCCGGGCAGGCGGTCGAGGATGGGTATATAGTCTCCAAGGCGCTTGCAGATTGGCTGGCAGGTGGGCGCAGGACGCCGCTGGAGGCGTGGATGGGTCTGTACCAGCGGATCCGGCTGCCCAGGGCGCAGAAGGTGGTGACTACTAGCCGGCAGGCGGGCGCGCTGTATGAATTCGAGTCGCCCGATCTGATTGATCTGTCCTTTGAAGAGGCTGAGCCAATCGTGGCTGAGAGGTTGCAGAGTCGGATGAGATGGATCTGGGAAGAAGATATCGATTCTTTATATGCCAAGCAGAGGGAAGAAGCAGGCCTGTGAGCGAGGAGTTCTTGTTCCAGCTCGAACAGTGAGCAAAGGCGTCTTTCAGTCAGAATACTCGTCCTTGACAGCGGCCTCCTCCTCCTCCTTTTTCACATCCTGCCCGGCTTCCCCTTGCAGCTTGCTCTTCCTGAAAGCTTTTCTCAGCTCACAATTGCCTACACTCTTCCCACCGGCCTTACATTCCTCACACTTCTTGCCATGGTTCACCAACAGGATGTGCAGCCCAAACTTATCCTCGTCCGGGATCCTCGCGTCCAGGTGCTGATGTGTCTCGTCCCGACTCGCCTTGGCAGGTCTCCACCCCAGCAGACCGGTGATGCGGTGCACGTGCGTGTCGACCGCGAAGCTCTCCCTGCGCAGGCAGAACAGCAGCACACAGCTCGCCGTCTTGGGTCCCACGCCCTGGAAACTCAGCATCTCCGTCATGGCCTCCTCGCTCGTCGCGTCGTGCAGGTGGTCCAGGCTGTAGCACCCGTAGCGCTCGTGGACCTGCTCCAGGATGCTGATGATGACCTTGCTCTTGACGGCGCTCAGCCCGCCGCACCGGATCGCCTCCTGCAGCCTGTCGCGCCCGCCCTCGACGATGGCCTCCCACTTGTCGCTGCGCCCGTAGGCCTTGTCCATACTCTGCTTGGCGCGGGTGCTGTTCTTGTCGCTCGTGTTCTGCGACAGGATCGTCCGCACCAGGGCGTCCAGCACAGACGGCGAGTCGCCGCACCCGGCGCGCTCCGAGGGCGCCACTACCTGCTCGGGCCGCTTGCGCTCGCCGTGGAGCGAGGCCAGGATCCTGTGCGCGAGCTTGCACTCCTCGGGTGTGGGGTGGGCAAATTCTGGGAAGGGCGAGGCGTTGGCGTAGGCGGCGTAGGCCTTGAGCTTCCTGTCCTTCAGGTCGGTGGCGCTCGCGGTTTCCTTCTTCACCTTTTTCGTCTTCGTCTTCTGCCTGCTGGCGCTGACTTTCACGTCGGGCGACGACGAGGCATCTAGCTCCGTCTTGGGCCTCTTGGGCGTCTCATCCTCGGCTTCTCTAGGTGCTGCCCGCTTGCGAGGAGTTGCCCTTGGTGAGTCCAGTGGTTCGTTCTTGACCTGAGCTGAGGAGAATTGCTCCTCGGCTTTGGCTCGGACTGCTCGCCGTGGGACCGTCCTTGTTGGTGCCGTGCCGGCTGCTGCGCGAGTACTTCTGGCCATTATGCTTCTAATCATACAGGAAATATAAGGCTTTTCTTTGAAACGAGGGTGATATAGCAAGAACCAACGCCCCAGGCTCAGGTCGTGAGGTGAGCTCAGTCGGCAGGCCTCTCCGATTTTGGTTTTTGTAACCTTTGAAGATGAGAGAGCCTGAGTGGTGATGTCACTAGAATTTAGGGCCTGATGTCTCTCCTTTACAGGGGCACCCGGCGGGTCATTAGCGCCGGGCACTTCCCCGAGACCCCTGGATTAGCAACTGAAGTATCTACTGTACTAGTTGGCGTGCAAAACCTGACGTCACCTAGGCAGTGATTAAGTTTCTATTTCTTTCTTTCTTCTTCTCTATCTCAAGAGTTAACATCAGGTGGAGGGTTGAACATGCGCTCTATATTCCTGTCAGGAATGCTACACTAAATCAGTCCAGAATGCTGCATAAGAGGCGCTGGTCTTTGCGGGACGGAAGAAGAAACTGTTCAGACGATGATCAAACTGTCTTCAGATTGCTCTTCTGCTCACTCTGCCTACTAAGACGAAATGGAGAATAATCCCATATATTCTGATTTTATGATAAATATCTACTACGTATGCATGTATATATACTTGGACTCATCCTGGGTCTGCGTTGCCTCTTTTCACGGTGCTAGTTCACCGAAGCTCCGCTCCCAGACTTGAATCCAAAAACACTATGACAGGTGAATGAAGAAGCGCATCATCTTACAGAGCATACCACTGGAAGGTAACCTCATAATCGCCGTAGTCGGTCCAGATATCGGCCTCGTCATCACCAGTAGGGATGATGTTGGAGTAAAAGGTCGTGGTACCGTCGTACGCAAGGTAGCCATCAATAACCTGAGGGGAGAATGTCCAGTCAGTCCGGCTCAAAAAAAAATATGTGAGAATTAGGTCAAGGTAATGTGTCGATGCTCACAGTGAAGGTGGTCGCGGAGACGCCGGACGCGCAGTCCAACTCATCATCACTGACTCCACAAGTGCCCTTGGAGGAGGTCATGGTGAAACCGGTACCTGTGATGACACATCAGTCAGTACTTGGCGAATCGGAATTCTGAAGCCTCTCCTCAACTTCGGCAGGGTGGACTTCGCAACGTACCAGAGGTGGTAGCCTCGTATGTCGCACAAGTACCTGTTGTGTACCAGTATCCCTCGCTGATCAGGCAGCCGTTCTGCTCGCCGTCATAGTAAGCGTACCAGTAACCATCTCCCGAGACGGTGCTGCCAGTGGCACTGCTTGAGGACGAAGTCGTCGTCGCGGTCGCAGTGGTGGTCTTGCCGGGTATGGTGATCCTGAGAAGGAGAAGGGTGTTAGACTTCTGCATCTGCGTATTTGGCAAGGTTGTCCTCGCGGGGTCTCTGGACAGCTGGACAGGATCAAATCTGCGAGGCAGAGAAGGATAACTTACTTTCGGCTAGTCGTGCTGGTAGTGGCAGCGCTTGTAGTAGTGACCTATTGTTGCTCAGGGTAAGAACCTATTCATGTTACGCAGGAGAGAAGACAATAACAGGCTGATTACGTACAGTTCCAGTGGTGGGCAGCGGCACTGAAGTGGCAGTGGTGGTGGGAGCTGAGAAGAGAGTTGTTGTGTTAGTCAAACTTGTTTGTTCTAAGCTTGGGAGGTCACCCAGCAGATGAGCATCCTGAACGACGGTGGTTGCGTCCCAGAATGGTCTCCTAATTTCCAACAAGAGGCGTTCTATGCTTGGAAACAATCAGTCGTGAGCACAACGGAGACTTACTCGTTGTAGCCACGGTGGTCGTCGCACCCGACTTGACGGGGTATTTGATCCCACTAACACCATAATTGTCAGCATATGACCGCTTTGATATGGATTTGTGGCATGCAAGGGTATAGGAGGGGCTGCTCAAGACTGACCTGCTGGGGCAAGTTGAGTCCTCGCCAACAACGGCAGCAGGAACAAAGTCCTGGTTCAGCAGAGGGCCATTGACGTAGAAACCGTAGTAGATCTCGGAGATGGTATCATCGTCGCAGAGGAGGACGGGGTCTTGACCGAACTGGGCCGAGATGGCAGCGTTGATATCGGCCAGCTTGTAGGTGGCAGAGTTGGATGGAACAATGCCGGCTGCGTAAAGGGTCTATTGGTGATTCGTCAGTACACCATTGTGCAAGTCCACCTCACAACATGTAAGTGGTCACGTGGATTTCCAAGCTGTGCCGAGATTTCGGCTTAGGCTTGTCGTAGAATCGCTCGGTCTCGTGCGCAAAAAAAAAAAAAAAAAAAAAAAAAAAAGACGTACCTCGTATGTGTTCTAAAAATCAGAGTGGTTAGTACAGTCCAGTCCAACTCAAGTGGCGAGAAGATGCACTCAAGATGCATGTGGGACATACCAGGGTCTGGAACAGGTTCACGACGATCTGGAAGAAGTCGACGGCCTCAATACCAGTCTCGTAGTCCGTGTAGCAAGTCGGGTCCAGGGTGCTGATGCAGGTTCCGTGCTCGGCCCACTCGCTCTCCCAGAATTCCTCATTCGACTCGTCGTTGCTGTTCCAGTAGGTGTCCATGTACTCCAGCAGCTCGGTGCTTCCATATTCCTCGATCAGCGTGGTGATGTCCGTGTACTCACGGGACGTGTCGCAGTCCTCAGAGTAATCACCATCGCAATCATCGGGCCAGAGACCGTGGATACCCCAAGAGTTGGCAGGGCCTATGGAGAACTTGATTAGTATTGTTCTCCATATTGACGGCTATTCAAAGTGGAAAACGCCTTGAAGATAGCACAATCCTCAAGAAAAGAAGATGCTAACCTTCAACCCTATCAGGATGTTAGTCGAAGCACCACCAGTATGGATAAAAGGGGTTAAATAGAGAAAAATGTCCAGATCCGTCACCGACCGACAAGTGCCGGTTCATGGGTTTGGGGAAAAGGGGTGGGGGCGGGAAGCATGTCATAGAAATCCAAATTTCACATACGGATCCGTATCCCAGAACTGAACCTGAAGAAGCTGTCCGCCAGGTCGGTTTACACAGCAAGTGGTGGCGAGGTCAGCCGCGGCAGAGCAACTCTCGACGCTCGTCGCGCAGGTAGCCTGACGCGACTTCAGGCCGAAGATGGACTCAGGGCTGCGAGCATTAGACACTGGGGCGGCCGCAAGGGCGAGCAGGGCAGAGATGAGGGCGGCCATCTTGGTGGCTGTTACCGATGGAGAGAAGAAGGAAGGAAAAAACTCTGTGATGGTTGGCCGTGGCTCTCGAGTCTCAACTCGACAAAAATCAAATCATTACTGCGCAAGAAGGTCCTGCTTTAAATATGTCTTGGCAAAAGTGCCTCACCGAGGAACGAGCTCGGTTGGGCCCGGACAGGTGATTGGCAAAAGCTTGTGTTAATTGTAACCTACCTAGGATGAACAATCGCAGGTGGGCCAATTATGCAGTCGGACTTCCTATTCACATTCTTGGTCCAGAAAAACGTGGGGCCAAGCTCAGCCCGCAACGGAAGGTCTGTTGCTAGCATCGTGGCTCGGCGGTCGCAGGCGACAGGTTCAATAGGATAGGTGCCTGACGACTCAGCTTGGTCTCCTTGCTCCTCGTGGCATGGCATCAGATCTTCTGTGGCTAGGTGCGCAGAGGCGCTGCCAACTACGACCTTCCGCTTAAGGCAGCTGCACAGATCGTGAGCCACGCCATCGTTCGTCACAAACGGTGCAGAAGAAAACTCCTTCACCATGGCATGTCGGCAGTCGGCCTTGGCGCATTCGCATGGGTCCAAGAATCCTCGGTCAATACAATCTGGTAAAAGGCGGAACATGGCATGCAAGATGTGGCCGTGATTATGTCAATACCTACTTCAAGGCATGTGCTATAGTATGTACTATAGGTCAATGCACCCATCTGTATGTCACTGTCGGTAGGAAACCGAGTGGAGTGATGATTGCAGCCGATAATTATGAACTTTGCTTTTCTGGTAGGCTCAGCCGTTGCCGCATGACAGCGCTTAATTTATGGTTGTTCTGTTTTATCGTTAACATTGGACCAGGTACTATGGCAGATTTTGGCCGAAACGTAGTTTGTGGATCTCCCTCCACCCACTAATCTCCCCAGTTGCTTAATAAACCAGTAACGAGTCTGCATGCTGTCAACAGAAAAGAACCTTGCCATCCATCTGGTGGGAGGTTATACTAAACTGCTAACCATGGATGTAAATTCTTGGAAGACGAGGACAAAAAGAAGCAGAATTAGGGGAAGGAGGGGAAGGGGAACCTACTATGTTAGCCACCATTTTCCCCATGTACTTATTCGTATTCAGTTGCTTTCAGGTCTTTACTGTGCTACAAGGGATCTAACGTGGGCAAAGGTGAGACAGTTCTTGATGACATGCATGTACTGATAGCACATTTTCAACCCCGCTCCAAAACTTGCAAGTATGATGTCCATATCTCTGGACAGTGAACAATGATTCTTTCGCCGGGTTCACCCCAGAGTCACACCTTGGAACATGGCATCGGCTTTCACTTACGAGATCCTGCAAGGGGACGAGATCAGAGTTCTTCAACTGATCCCACAAGACTCGGAGGTCATCTCGTGCCGACTTCAACATGTCTCGCTCTCCCAGCGGCCGAGGTTTTGGGCCTTATCGTATTGTTGGGGAACAGCAGAGGACCTCCAGACAATTCAACTGAACGGCTCTTTCTTTGAAGTTACTCCGAATCTGCATGCCGCGTTGCTGCAGTATAGGCGCCTGATGATTGAGCAAGGTGCTGAGGCAGTGGGGACCCTCATCTGGATTGATGCCATCTGCATCAATCAACAAGACTCTGCAGAGAAGTCACGTCAAGTTCCGAGAATGAGCGAGATCTACAGCAGATGTGAGAGGGTCCTGGCATGGCTTGGCCCTGTTGAGGTTGAGGAAACGGCATCGGTCGATGACATGGTGACACAACTACTGAGACTCGAGACAACAGCCAAGTCTGAAGGTACGCGATTTTTCGACGTTGTTGAGGCATTCATTCAGCATTCAGACAAGGACCTCCTGAAGATGCTTCGCAAAATTCTCAGCTCAATTGGGAGACGGCCGTGGTTTTCCCGAGTCTGGGTTGCTCAAGAAGTTGCGCTGGCTGCCCAGGATCCTGTGGTCCTCCTTGGTACTCATATTTTGAACTACTGGACACTTCTAGGCTCGTGGAGCCAAATTTTGAGCCCGAGCCATGACTCTCAGCTTCCTTACAATTACTTGACTGCCGGAACAATGTCGTATGCCCACATCCGAAGGCAATACGGGAAAGCAAGCGGACACTCGTCACCAGATGCCAGCTCGAAAGAGGAAGACGGCGCTGCGAGACTTCTTAGTGTTCTTGACGAGGCATTTCATCTCGGCGCCACCGTACCTCACGATCATATCTATGGCTTACTGGGCTTGGTAGATACATCATCACTACCTCCCAATTTACAGCCAGACTACGATCAGTCTTTCGAGCAGGTCTTCTCATCCTATGTGGAATTCCTTCTGATGAAAACTGCGGACATTCGAGTCCTAGATCTTGGTCCCGTCGGCCAGTTAGGAAGCGTTCCATCCTGGGTCCCCGATTTGAGACGGCGGAGAGAGGCTGGAATCAATCTTAGGCCGAAACAACCCATACAGATGGGAATATCGAATGACAGGAAAATACTGCGCGTTCCAGCAATCTTGCTCGGTCGCATTGCATTCAAATTCGATGCTCAACCAAGACGGACTGGTGTCCACCCACTTCACCTGCCTCAAGTATTCCGCGACTTTGGGCGAGAAATCATCCACACATCATCACGTATCAGAGGCATTTCGCCTCATGAAGCACTGGTACAGTACTTGAGAGCAAAGCTCTTTCCGATATTTGGGCAGGAAATCAACCCTCACATAGTAGAATCCTTTACCTTGGCCTACACGGCCTATGCAAGTGGACACGAACTCGACACATCGAGCCTCGGGCCTCACGCAAAGGATCATTTGACCAGCTCGGACCGCATGTTACGAAATCCAACGATGCAGGATAATATGCTTGGAAAAGCCTCATTTGTCATACAAGATGGGCGGTCTGGACAACTCTGGGACGAAGGGACCAGCTTGGAATTCGGCGATGCTGTTTGTGTCCTCCCCGGAGCTCAGCACACCTATGTGCTGAGACCGGTGCAAGAGGGAGAGAGGGTGCGCCTGATCTCCAAAGCAACACTGAACGAATGTCCCGGGGGTTTCCAGGAGGAAGCTTCCCAGCGTTTTTCGAAGTCGTTCTCGACTGCTTTCAGGGGAGAGGTACCAGAGCATCAAATAATAGCGTTACATATAGTCTAGGGATCTATGCTTTGGGTATGAACTCCTTTTGCTTCTACAAGTCTCGCATTGCCACGCAAGCACGAAAAAATAACTCTTTGGTTGCGGCTGGGATACTACGGAAGGGCAATGCGTGCGTCCTAGGAGTCTATCTTAGACTTTGAGAGATTCGAACTACGCTAGAATAGTGTAAACATGGTACAAGAAGTTATTGCACGACAGCAAAATCCAGTCTTGTTCGCTAATCACCGCTATTATGGCGCATTATCTCGTGTCATCTAGCGATTGATTCTAAGTAGGCGTCAATGTAATCCTTCGAGGTCTCTATAGACAGCTCCCACATGGGATTGAACACCACCTTATGTAGGCGTTGTTGAAACAATCAAATAAACACCATACTTCAAACATATCCCACGAAACCGCAGGTCATTGTTCACTACCATAAACATTGAAGAGTCCCGGAGAGCCATCTGAGAATATATACCCCGTCCCAAACAGGAGATATTCATCCACTGGAACAAGACCCCCTCTCAAAATGTTCCCAAGCGCATACTCTGCCAGAATGTTGCCTGAAGCCTTGTTTAATACCAAAACACTGCCTGGCGCCACGGGGTCCACATTAGGTTCAGTCTGAACGCCGGAGATGCCAGTGATGACAATATCGTTTACAACTGTTGGTTGAACCAGACTGCTAGTATTCGGCGGGGATGGGACCTGCCACGCCACCTTCCCGTCGATGAGATGGAGAGCCCCAAAGACACTGGTCGAGACATTCACAGTGTCGTTGCTCGAGCCGCTGAGCTGAACCTCGTACTGGACCCGAGCGTAGTTGAAGGCTGTGTAGTAGACTGAGGAGTCGTCCACTGCGATGCCCCACATGAACCCTCCCTCGCCAGCCCCGGGTGTCACATCGTTATACCACAGCACGTCTCCCGTCTCTGCGCTCAGAGCAAAGATCCATCCACTCTTCTGCGCAACGACGACAGTGTCGAGACCTAGGGGTGTATTTGTCGAGGCCGGGATGAACGTTGGTGCTATCCCAAAGTCGTAATCATGACCAGGGACCACATCGCAGTCCGGTGGCCCGCCGCCAAAGTCGTCTCCCGAGGCCGAGTCGCAAGCAACGGTATAGACGTCCAAGGCGCCGAGGTGTCGGACCCAGTTGACCGCCCCTGTCGCTAAATCGAGAGCCACAACGGATTCTTGGTATACGTCTTCTGGAAGGCACGGGTCAGGAACAATCTCAGCAGTGTTGTTCCCCGTCGCGATCTGGCATTCGTCCACGGAGGCGGGGACGTCGTAGGTGTTTCCCATGGCGATGAATAACTGAGAACGAGATACTTGTATGCTAGGCTGGGAGCCCCAGATCGACGTGCCTGCCCAGCCAGAGAGTGATTCCGGGATCATCCACTGGGTCCAAATGATTTTCAGCTTCCCGCTCTCAAACATGACAGCGTTCATAGTTGCCTTGAAGGAGCAGCAGATGTAGGCCGGGTCCAGCTCCAGAGCCACCTCCTCCTGGCTGGACACACCGCTGTAGATTGTGCCATTGTAGAATGTAGGAGACGATGTGAGAATCGCAAAGGGGTGATCGTGCATCGATAATTGGTCGAGAACTTGACCAGAGCTCACATCAATCGCCAATAGCAAACATTTCGCTTGAGTGCCGGTATACAGCACGTTGCCATCAATCACCGGCGTAGTACGTGACACGTTGGTTATGCCAGCGCTCAAGCCAGTCGTCTTGGGCGAGCGCAGGATGATCTCAGTAATGTTGATCTGCCACAATATCTCGCAAGCTGCGTAGTCGAGGGCGACCAGAAGCCCTGACCAGGTGGGGAAGTATGCGACTCCGTTTTGGACGAGAGGCGGAGCGCTGACGCCGGGGGAATAGTCGATCTGGCAGAGTGGCTTCAGCGAGGAAGCCGAGCTTGCATCCATGGAGGAGCCAGTCTCTTGGAAGCGGTTATTATAAATGCCGTTGCCCCAACCTAGCCATGCTGGTGTCTGCGCTCGACCATCTTTTGCTATGTCAGAGGTGGAGGGAGTAAGCAGAGATAGGCAGAGAGTGACCAGGCTAAGTATGTGGTGCGATGGCTTTCGATTCCACATCGTATGGCTGACTGCCTCGACTCTTTAAGAGTGAAGACGTCGTGGAAGCAATGACAAGATAGGGAATTTAATCGATCCAGAAGGTCTCACCAACCTCGCCATACAGCGTGATGATATTGAGAGAGCAACGTCGTCCGGCATCTTAACCTTGGAAGTCGAATGCATCGTGCAGTAGCTGATGTTATCATTCGGAACCCTGCTAAATAGGGTAAGGCGGATAGGTGAGGTATGGTATACACAGTGGATCATGCGCGAACGATGGAGCTCTTTACCAGGGGAGACTGCAGAGTTGACACCACCTCGTATGCACAGCAACACTCGAGTGTCACTAATGCATGATTATATTTGGGGTAAAATATGTGAGCGATAGGTCCACAGAAGCTTTGTGGCTTGGCTTGGAGGATAAAGGGGCCGTTTAATCAGTGGATTATCAAGTCAATAATACACATGATAATATGGATATAGCAGGGACGAGACGATCTGCTAAAACCCGCGAACCTTGAATGTCGAAAGTCTAGTTTGACGTCCCATTTGATCAGACTCATCACTGGACCAGTAGGTATGGAATTCTGCAAACCTGCCCTCTAGACGATGAACGCATATCAATGTCTGAGTCTCGTCAAGAATTGAAAGTTGAAGCAGCTGTTGTCCTCTTCTAGCGAAAGACTGGCTGAATGGCTCCGCTCTGCCTCTGCCTGAGCCTCTCGATGAGCTTCACATCATACCTAGGTTTGTATAAGCGCACCATTCTAGCTGGGGAACGACCGAAACCATTAAACTTTGTAAGAAGAGAAGTTGTAAAAAGAACTTACATATGGGTAGTCCATGCGCACAGAATTTTTCTAGTATCCGCTGGGTCGATGACCTCTGGAATGTCGAAGGCCGCCGCGGTCCGGACTGGATTTTGAAGCCTGGTATAGTCTTCCAGCAGCTTATTATAGACCTCTTCCCTCCTGTCTCCTGCCTCTCTCAACTCTCTTGCATGGCTCGCCTCCACGCCCCCCTCGAGTGGGAGGCTTCCACTCTCAAGGCTCGGCCATGCCACGCGATGGTGCGGGTCTCGACAATCCGTCATGATGCCGCCAGCTACTCCATAACATTTCCTGACCAGCACGCTGAAAATGGGTACCGTGGTTGAGAAGTATGCCTTGCCAAGCTCCACCCCGTATTTCATTGTCGCCTGTCGCTCAGCCGCGGTCCCCACTGCGTACCCTGGGCAGTCGACAAATTGAATGATGGGTAGGTTAAAGACATCGCACAGGTTGAGATGTTTGACCATCTTTTGTGCCCCAGCGCCATCTGTTGCCCCGCTCAAGACTTCTGGGTTATTCGCCATGACGCCAACAGGGCGACCACTTATACGGCCCAGGCCAACGACAGCCGTGTTACCCCAGCCTGCTCCTATCTCAAACCAGGATCCTTGATCTAACACGGTCTGTATCAACCGAACCATTGCATACGCTCGCTGCCGACGACGTGGAATGATTGTGCGAAGAGAAATGACGTCTCTTTCGGAGGAGTCATCTGTTTCTTCCACCGGTGGCAGGTTATTGAGGCCACAGTCAGGGACGTAGGAAAGAAAACGGCGAATCTGCTGAAAGCAGCCCACCTCATCAGGAGCAGCGTTATCGATCGTCCCGTTTGTGCAGTGAACGTGCGGTCCCCCAAGGTCACTGGCACTAAGTCCCTCTTCGAACGTAGCTTTGGCCACCACATGGGGTCCTGCATTGAACAACGATCCCACATCCGCTGCCATGACCGAGAAATGACATGCTGTGACGCGGGCCGCACCAAGTCCAATAGCCGGACCAAGGACTGCGCCGACGTTGGGAATTCCCAGGTTGAGCTGCTGATTGACCTCCTTGAACCCAGGCATTGGAGGCACATAGCTGAAGCCATCTCTCTTGATCGTGGTCACCGAGCCACCGCCCGACGACCCGTCGACAAGCTTGACCATCGGGAGCCGGAGATCAAGACACAGCTTTTCCATGTACAATGTCTTGGCCCAGATGGCCCCATCAGCATGGCCCGCCCGGATGGAGAAGTCGTCTGCCGTGAACAAGATCTTTCGGCCACCCACGGTGCCAAAGCCCTGGACATTGTTGCTGGGTGTGAATCCCCCAATCTCCTCTCTGGCCTTGTCGCTACTAGACCCTGAAGAATTTGTCTGTCTCCATTCTATCGTTCCAGCAACAGAGCCGACTTCTATAAACCTGCCTGGGTCGAGAAGTGCGTCCACCCTTTCCCGGACCCAGAGCTTTCCGGCCTGCTTTTGGCGGAGATACCCTGGGTTACTGGTTGGAGGAGTCCTTGCTATACCTTGAAGGGTCTTGACCTGGCCGAGAATGTCTGACCAGTCAGCTGGTGGCCCATTTCGCTTTCTTTGGCGTCCCTTGGATTGAGTGTGGTCGACCTGGAGATGCGCGCCAACTTGTTTCAGTCTGGAGCGAGCTTTTGACGCATCGTCCTCAGGCATAGTGGGAAAGTGACTTGACTGAACCGCTGCGTGTCGGCTCTGGACAGATTACTCAGTAGCCAGATGAGGAGGAGATTTTAATTAAGAAAGGGTTGTTAAAAGAAGTTGAAGCCGGCTAGTTCTGGTGTCCACGCCGAGACAACGCACCCCTCCCCCCCTTAACGTGGAGTGACAATGCCGAGGTTGCGCAGCGGGGATACTTGATTGAATGGAAACGTCACTACCATTATAGTACGTATGCGTAGTCTCCGAAGGACCAGCTCTGAAATTCATGAGAATCAACCTACAGGAACAACAACTAGCAGGTATATCAAAGCAACTGGCGTGGTCAACGCAACAAGGCCACCTCTTGCAATCATGGTTCCGCCGAGGCTTCTTGTTGCCAACCGGTATGTAATTAAGTATTGATTCATCCAGCATCCTCTCGAGACATATTTTGCCCCCCTTCTGTTCCTGCGAATTTATTTCCAGCTGACATGCATTCAATTATTATCGATCTGTTCCAGAGGAGAAATAGCCGTACGTGTCCTCTCGTCCGCGAGGGAATTAGGTCTTCACACCATCGCCGTATCAACAGCCGACGATGACGCGCACGTGTCTTATGCCCACGAGTCGATCCAGCTCCCCTCCGTCTCATCGTACACAGATGTAGGCCTCCTGGTGTCGCTTTGCAAGGAGCACAGCATCGACCTCGTGCATCCTGGTTACGGCTTCCTGTCGGAGTCGGCCGAGTTTTGTGAGCAGCTTCTCGCCGCTGGTGTCACTTTCATAGGGCCTGGCCCGCGGATCCTGCGACAGACTGGCGACAAGCTCAGCGCGAGGAGATTGGCCGAAGAGCACGGCGTTCCTGTCCTCCCTGCGCTTGGCGAGCCGGTGAGGCACATAGAAAGTCTAAGGAAATTTGCACACGAGGTTGGCTTCCCTCTGATGCTGAAGGCAGTGGACGGAGGAGGAGGCCGCGGCATACGTCTTGTGCGGAGCGAGAAAGACCTTGAGGCGAGCTTCCGTAGGGCATCCAATGAGAGCCCCAGCAACCAAGTCTTTGCGGAGAAGGCTGCCATAGACGGCTTCAGACACGTCGAAGTACAGATCATTGGTGACGGGTTGGGCAATGTCCGGCATCTTTGGGAGCGCGAGTGCTCGATTCAGAGGAGATTCCAAAAGATCATCGAAATAGCACCGTCCTCGGTGGAGGATCGTCTCTTGATCAATGCTGTTATTGATTCTGCGCTGCGGATGGCCAAGGCGATCCAGTACTCGTCGCTTGGGACGTGGGAGTTTCTTGTGTCCCCCTCGAGCTCGACCTATTTCTTTATGGAGATCAACCCTCGGCTTCAGGTGGAGCACACCATCACAGAAGCCATCTCTGGTATCGACTTGGTCCGGTCTCAAATACTCATTGCTTTGGGGCAGAGTTTTGTCGATACTGGAATCAACACGATAGGCTCCGAGGACGCAAACAGGCCGCCGCCTCCTGCTTCTACAGCCATACAGCTCAGGGTCACAGCAGAAGATCCTCGTCGACAATTTGCAGCCTCGATTGGACGGATCAAATGTGCACTCTTCCCTGGCGGAAATGGGATCAGAGTGGACAGCCACCTTCGCCCCGGCTTGGTGGTATCGGCAGACTTTGACTCACTTGTCGCCAAGGTGGTGGTGACTGCCATGGACTGGACTGCTGCCGTGAACAAGGCACAGAGGGCACTGCAAGATGTGGTTATTGACGGAGTTGCCACTAATATTGACTTATTGCAGAAGATTGTTCACACAGATGACTTTCACCGTTCAAGATTTGACACACAATGGCTCGAGAAACATCTAGAGGATCTGTTACAAGAGGATCAGAGCATTTCGAGACACGCGAATACGTCAGCTTTCAGGGAGAATACCCAAGTGGACAGGGCAATAACTAAAACATCCTCGGCAGCCTCAGATCAGCTTGTCAGGAAAGGAGACCATTTCGACATACAAATAGAAGGGGAAGACCTACCTGCTATTTTTCGCAATCACGCCACAGTCTCCGGTATCACAAGGAACGACTTTCCCAATTCTCTGGCCCTTAGCCTCTCTACAGGGAGCAATAATCCCGATCATCCGAAGACGGCAACCTACAGCTTCAAAATGTTTAAGCGGACAGATGCACAGCATGGTCTGAAGATCAGTCAGCGCGGGGACATGTCGAGCACCCCCGCAGATGCCTTCTCGGTGTTGCTGTGCCCGGTGTCTGGTCAGCTGATCGAAGTTCTGGTTGAAGAAGGCGATATTGTCAGCGAGGGGGACGCTATTATCGTTGTACGTCAGATGAAGATGGAGTTGGAGATTCGCGCCCACCGATCCGGGGCGGTGAGGGGCCTCTTTGCTTCTCAAGAGGGGGATCACGTCTCAGTGGATACGGTTATATGCACCATTTTACCAGGTCTGACTAGGCAGAAGCTGTGAGACCCCGGCTCAATGCAGGCCCAAGGTGCAGCGCTATGCAGACCAACAAGCAGACTTGGGAACGCTGCATGTATGCTACTGCTGTGTCACGCCGCGGGAAGGGGAACAGAGTGTATTAACTAGAGGCTCTAGTGGGAACCCGGCACATGAACCAAGAGTTGGAGTCGAGTAATAAAAGCAAGAGAAGTAAAAAAAAAAAAAAAAAAATGGTTCGGAATCCCCCCGTAGTGATCGACGAGACTAATACCCCGCCTCCTCTGTCTCGGCGCTATTGTACCATTCCATACTACAGAGATCCTTGCGTTCCTGGAGCGGCTTTTGGCTCCCCTATTGCCCATCTGTTGTTTCTCCGCAGGTTGTCAATGAGGAAGGATCTGGGCTTGCAGCATGCATGAGGAGTTTAGGTGCACGACGGTGGAGAAGTTGGCGAATGACTATCTCAGACCTAATCTGGGCGATACTAATATGGTGTCTCGCCTAGGTCGTACATGGCGATGTGTGAGGGCTATTGGACAAGCGTAATGAACAGACGGAATGATCATCAATGATGAAAGAAAGGCCTTTGCAGAGCTTGAGTTGCGGGGTATCATCTATTTCGTTTGTACACCATCGGTTCTGGTGTGCCCTGCGTAGTAAGGATGCATGTATAAAATGGCCAGGTTGGTATTGCACGCAGACACTCGAGGTTTTAGCAACCACACCGGTCGCTATTCCTCGTTGAATTGATTAATTAGTCGTTGGTTTATGATTTCGTCTTTCTGCGCTACTGAAATTTGCCGTGGCATCTGCAGCTATGATGGTCTCTGTGAGCATCACGACCAGCTTGGCACTGCTCAGCGTTGGGACGGTTGCCCAAAATGTTTCGACCAATGCAACTGAATATCCTGGGGCCGTGGATGGTAATGGAAATCCGCTGCCATCCTATTCACCAGCCCGACCACCAGCTATTCCCCTCGCAGTGAGAGGCCCTTACACATCGGCATGGTCTTCAACCGCCGGAGACTCGACTCTGAACAGTGCGGATCCAATATTCTGGCCAGGAGACTCTCTCGGTTGGGAAGGCATTGTGATGGTCGACGGCATAGCATATGTATGTGATTCCAAGTCCCTCTCTCTCGGTCCATTCTCCCCTGTTGTGAATTTTGGCAGCTGTCATGAGGAAATTCATCACGTAGCAGAACTCAAAACGCTGTTTACTTCTCGAATTACCCAAATACAGTTATAATGCAAGGCTGATCACGATTTTATCGCTAGGAATACCTAGGAACAGGATCACAGAGTCTCCCAAAATTAGACAACTTGAAGATCGCCAAGCCAGGAAGTGTGAGCTACGATTCCCAGTACTCAAACTTCACGTTCCATGCGGGGCCTGTCGAGATACTGGCGAGTTTTTTCTCCCCAGTCACCCCCAAGGACATATGTCGGAGTTCAATCCCACTTTCGTACCTAACCACCAGCATCCATTCTAAAGACGGACAAGCCCACGACGTGCAGTTCTACTCAGACATCAACGGTGCCTGGATATCGTATGAGAGCAACCAGACCCTCATCTGGGACCTGTACAGGTCAGGGATTGGGGCCACGCAACCAATCAATGGCACCGGAAACGCGACAGACTCGGCCAGTACGCTCTACTCGTGGATATACCAGCTCGAGCAGCCCTACACCTTTGGCGAGGAATATGACTTTCCTCAGTGGGGAAACTTTTCGTACAGTTCCAGCCCGATGGGCGTACAGAATTTCAGCTTCCAAGCTGGCTTCTCCGCCGATGTGCGTTATGGCTTCGTTAACAAGAAAGTCCTCGATGATCTCGTGGACTCGGAGTACCGTGGATCAGGCACGCGCGAGCCCGTGTTTGCCTTTGCCCACGACGTCGGCAACGTGACCTCGGCCCAGGTCCGATACACCATAGGCTCCATCCAGACACCCATCATCCGCTATCTTCACGTGGGCGGCCTCACACCACTGCTGCCCTGGTGGGCCAAATGTTACGGCCAGGACATGTATTCGCTGATTGCGTATCACTGGAACGACTTTGACGCCGTCTCGAGCCTGGGGGCCGAATTCGAGGCGCAGCTCAAGGATGATATTTCTGCTTACTATCAAGAGAATCCTGCTCGGATCTATAGCAACCATACCCCAGAAGTGCCCCCATTTTATTCAAATGGCTCTGAGGGTTATACGGCCGGCGTTGACCAGTATGGCCAGCAGTACATTTTCGACCCAAACGACGGCTATGGTTTCTTAAACCCCAATAACTTTAGTGGCGTTGCCATTCCAGACGTTTCAGAGGCTGAGGCGTACTATTCCATCGTGGCCCTCTCTGCCCGGCAGATCATGGGCGCATATGTTTATGCCATTCCTCCCTCGTCGACTTGCGGAAGTGAGGCGTTGGACGGTGCAGATGAGAGCACTCCACTAATGTTTCAGAAGGAGATTTCGAGTGATGGCAATGTCAATACAGTCGACGTCTGTGAGTAGATCTGTTTTGTCATTCATTCTGTACTAGAGTTTCCGTCAAGGTTCCCTCTCCCATGCCCCTTGTACGAGCCAAGAAAAGCTGACTTTTGCTATCAACTGGCAGTGTACCCGGCAACGCCCTTCTTTTTATGGGCGAACCCAGACATGCTGAAATGGACGCTGGAGGCTCTCTTCCAAAACCAGGAGGGCGGGTTCTATCCGAATGGCTATTCCATGCATGACCTGGGCAGCAATTTCCCCAATGCCACCGGCCACGTAGAGGGCAACGACGAGTACATGCCCGTGGAGGAGTCTGGCAACATGATCCTCATGTCCTACGCGTACTACAAGTTCTCGGGCGACTCGAGCTGGATCAAGAGCCACTACGACATCTTGAAGCAGTGGGCTCTCTACCTGATCCAATTCTCCTTGATTCCGTCGGCCCAGCTCAGCACGGATGACTTCGCAGGGACCCTCCAGAACCAGACCAACCTAGCCATCAAGGGGATCGTGGGCCTCCAAGCGATGAGCGCCATCGCTCGGATCGCAGGCGAGGCGGCAGACGTGGCCAACTTTTCGACAACGGCAACGCAATACTACCAGAACTGGACGTACTTTGCCATCGATCCTTCCGAGAACCACACAATGCTCTCGTATGAGTGGCGTTCCTCCTGGGGGCTGCTCTACAATGTATTCTTCGACAAGCTGTTGGACCTCGGTATCATCGATAGCAGCCTCTATGATATGCAGTCTACCTGGTACGCTACTGTGAGCCAGATATTCGGCGTGCCTCTTGATAATCGTGTAAGTCATAGTCTTTCCATACCCAACCGGAGTTTCTTGGCAGAGAGTCTCGATGTCGAGGGGTGCCATGATGTTTTTGATGTCTATACTGATCCTAAAAAATGAATCAGCATCATTACACCAAATCCGACTGGGAATTGTGGACCGCAGCCACTTGCTCCCCCGAGACGCGCAGACTATTTGTAAACGGCCTGGCTTACTGGCTCAATTATACCTCCACCGAGTATCCATTCTCAGATCTGTACGAAGTCATCGCCGACGGCTCTTATCCAGAGGTGCCCAACAACATCGAGTTCAAGGCCCGCCCAGTCGTTGGTGGACACTTCTCCCTGCTCTCTCTATACCGTGCCGGTCTTCTCAGCGATGACATTGCGGGCGACGAGAGCGGGTCTGTTTTCGGAAAGAACAGTACCCAGGCAGTACCGTCCGAAGTCATCCTGCCGACACAGGCGAGCTCGGACCTGGGGCCGTCTGGCTCCGGCAGGGCAACAGAGGTAGCGTACTCTTTCTCGACACTGACGACGGTCAACGGGACGGGGGTTGTGGTCACTACGTTGTCGACGATCACTGCGACGGAGACGGTGAGCTCATTCGCGTACACGACGCCTGCAGGTTAGAGACTTGTGTTGGCTGTTTGTACCATGGAGATTTGGGCACAACAGAACATGTAACAAGGCAGGATGGGCGGCGAATTGCTTGGACATGTGCCGTCTGCCTCAATTATGCACTGCTCATAAGGAATTGATCATAGTGAATAATATCATTTGGATGTTTGTCAGATTGTTGAGGTAATGGAAATGCTCCACGCAAGCCTGCTTCTAGGCTGTGTATCTCTGCTGTTCGAGGATGATGTAATTCGATGAGAATTATATCTTCTCTTGCTGCTGTCATTTTCGATGACATATATCGTCATTGGTATCTTCTTGACGTCTCTGAATTCAATTTACTTTTTACTATTTCACTCTAGGAGTCGTGATGTTACTCTGACTGTTTTTTCTAGCTACTTGTTCCTATGATAGTAAGTTGTAACACCAATTGCTGAGTTGAGATTCCTACTGTTCACATTTTATGGTAGGAAGGATGGGCCGTGATTCCATTGTATATGCCTACAGCTCTGTCCACGGGTGCAGGTGGAATTCTATTCTACTTTCATCGGACTCGTCTGATGCATCGAAACTGTGGCTTGAAATCAAGACCGATTCAATCTTAGACGGTCTCTTCTTTTCCTCAAGGAAACAACTTCTTTAACAATTCCCTGCTTGTCGTCATTCTGCTTACATCTTTCTGTCTGGTGTGGTGCTCTGTGACGGGTCCCGTTTGCAGCGGCCCACGCCCCACGGCTCCAGTCGTCAGCGCGCCCAAACACCGGGCCACAGCGAGCCCCGACCTCTCTTGCGCTCCTATTCAACCGAGCGTTCTGAAATACAAGCCGTGAAGACCAGGTAGCGGGCCAACCACAAAACACTGGCTTGGGCCCTGCTGCAGGTCAGAGGAGCGTACTACCCCATCTTATCCGTTGACAGACAACACTGGTCCAGGAGAGACGAGACTTACGTATTGAACAAGAAATCGTCTGCACAATATCACCATAGAGGGGGGCGTCGGGTCTCCAGGACCGTAAGCTGACATTGTCTGGATCCCCAAAGTACTGCAACTATCCTCCAGGGCACTGTAATGTTCCCGTTTCCGATAAGGTTCCTGCAGTCATTAATTTTTCTTCCATCCTCCGCCGCTCGCAAGCGTGTTTCTACAAACCTTGACATGCAGGTGGCCTGTTTCGGCCATGCATACCTGCAGACGGCATAGCACCGTACTTGCAGATATGAATCGAAAAGACGACAAAAGAAAACAAGGTATGGGATATGCGGGATTTCTTACAAATTCCCGATCGTCTCAGACATGGCCTCGCCGTGTACAAGACAGTCGGCCCCGGGCTGCCCTACTGGAACGGTCCACGCCGGTCTGGTGAAGCGCGACAACAACAGCAGTCATGGTCATCATAAATTCTCGCGATTTTTGACCGGCTACATAAGTATCGCTCTCTGGTCGCTCACCTGTCAGACCAACAATGAAGTTCATCACCCCCCTCAACAGATTGTTCATTCTTCCTGTTCAGCGTTGATCGCTTCATTGTTTTTTTGTTTCTGTTTTTGGTTTTCTTCTTTTCCTTCTTCTACCCAATTTTACCCTTCCAAGGTTGCCGGTCACCTTCAGGGCTTGGACTTTTTCTTCCTGCTTCCTTTGCGGTTTTCTGTGTTTTTTTATTTTTAATCTCTTTCTTCTGTTCGCTGTTTGCTTTTATCTTTTGTGCCGTTCTTGCACTTCTCTTTTCTCTCCCCTCACAATGAAGTACACATATCTTGCCGCTGCGATCTTCGGATCCTCAGTCGCCTCGGCCCTGCAGCCTCAACAGGTCCAAAATGCAGTCATCACGGCCACAAGGATCCTGACCGTCACGCACGATGGCCGCCCCGTGACTGTGACCTCTCTTGAGACGCTCTTCCCGGAGACCTCAATTAACCTGGAGGCTCGTCGGGCCAAGCCCACCCATCAGGGTGGCGGGTCGTCCCATGACCACTTTGTCGGCGGACAACACTTCGAGATGGGAGGAAAACAACACGCCGAAGCAAGCCGAGGGGAACAAGGAGCGGGCAAAGGTCATTTCTTTGGAGGCGGCATGATGGCAGGTGGTGATGGTGCCGGTCACGCGATGAGCGGCGTCGGCCTCCCTGTCAGCCAGGGTCCCCCGATGATGGCCCACCCGGGTTCTGCGCAGGCGACTGATGGCCCAATGCTGCAGGACCGGGCTAAACACGACCACGAGAGCAGGAAGGGCAAGCATCACCACCACACCAAGGGCCATGAAGAGGGGCGCATGGCTGTGGGAGAAGCCATGGTGACGGGTGGTGGGCAACATCAAGCTGCCCCCACCGGAGGAGCCATGCGTGGTGGAAAGCACCACGGCGGCAAGCATGGTGGGAAGAAGGGCGGTGATAGTGGAGAGATGCCTGTGGAGAAGATGCAGCAGCAACAGCACCGCCGCTCTGGCACGGGAGAGATGCAAGGCGGTGCTGCTTTTGTTGGCGCTGCTCCTTCTGGAGGTATGAGGCACGGAGGAGGCATGCAAGGCAACACACACGGAGGCCAGCATGGCGAGATGCACGGCGATATGCGTGGGGGAATGAACCAGAGGCGTCAGCCCCACATTCCCACAGGAGCAGGCGTCATGGCAGGCGGTCCCGAGCATGCGGCTCCCACAGGAGGTGCGCACGGCGGACAGCACGGAGGGATGATGCACGGAGGAGGAGCGGGAAGCCAGGGCCCAGCTGAGGGTGGCCACCACATGATGGGCCAGTCCCAGCATGCGGGAAGCAGCCGAGGAGAGAAGAGATTCAACGCGGCTGAGGTGCCGCTGAAGTTTATTCCCAAGCAACACAAGCGAGAGGCGGACGAGACCGCAGTGAAGGTGCAGGGTCCTATCGAGCTCGAGACGCCTCTGCCAACTTTCACTCCCGGGAGGTTCCATGCAGCGAAGAAGGGCAACCACACAATCAGCGGAGGCAATGGCAACAACAACAGCACGATTCATGGACTCCAGGGTGGCAACGGCACCTCTCACCATCATGGAGGCAACAAGACAGACGAGGCCAAGCCCAGCCGCAAGGGTAGCCCGAAGAACCTGACCACCTTGGAGAGGTTGCTGAGTAATAGCAACAAAACTCCTGTTGATGTGCAAAACGCTCAAATCACGGACAAGGCCGAGCTCCTGGGCCGGGATGGAAATGGCGATGGAAGCGTCAAGACTGTGTATGAGCACCTCACGCTCACCACTAAGATAAGGAAGCCTGATGGTGCTTAAATAGTTTGTGATGTCTTTGTCATGACTTCGGAAGCTGCCAACACGGGATACGCACCGCCTGGAAAAGAAGGGCTTCATCCTTGGGGTTGAGGGAGAGAAATACACGCGACCACTCCTTCTCTCCAATTTCGTCACTCGTTTGTTCTCTATTTCATCTTCTTTGTTTCTCCCAAGGCATCTTCGGATGTCCACATTCTCTTTTGTTTTGTTTGGCTTTTGTTTGCTCAAGTTTTCTCATCGTTGGCGCAGGGTGCAGGAGACATGGTGGGAGATTGAGTTCAGTGTTTTGCAATGGAAAATCTTTTCAAACTTTTCAGCATTTTAGATTTTCACCAATCAAGAAAATGAATTTTATTCCTTCTCCGTGCACCAAATTAATTAAGGATGTAGTAATTTGTTATTAGGTCCATCCAGTGTACTAGTGACAAGTCTTGGTTCTCAGTGTTCGACAACTCGCTTCGAATTCGACTGTGAAATAGGGTCAAATCATGGTAAGAAGAAGGAGAATATGCTTGACTATACGCATTCTCTCGTTTGGCTCGTGGGCAAATTGGACTTTGCTTTACGTGATGATTTCTGTTGCAGATTACGAAGCTTCACAAGGCCATTGCGGAGAATATTTGGAATCGTGTTTTGTCACCTGCAGTCAAACATCCACCCAGATTTTCATCCTCTAAGAGACTGGCTTTCAGAAGCTCAGAATAATAATATGAGAATGCCCTGCTAGAGAACTCAAGTTTCTACTCCTGATCCTCCATGTTGTTGAAAACAACACCGCTCATTCATACAAACGAAAGGGAGTCAGACATTTTCGCTTGGGCGTGCCCTTCCTCACAGTCGCAAGCTAGGTTCAAGGGTCTCTCATAGGGCTTATTCTGGCCCGGTATTATTTGACGATGATTCATCCAGCCCGTATTTTTCATTCTCGGATTAACGCAGGAGCCTCATCAGATCCGTTGCGAGGAACATTCACCAGCAAGGTAAGGAATGTTAGGCTGGCAAGGTGTTTGTTGAACAGACTGCCAAAACTCTGAACTGCACCAGAAGCAAGCTAGACCTCAGTGCCAGAAGCATATTGTAGGTTCAAATGAAATGTATGCAGTCAGCCAGTGAGACATGAGGTATTGCTACAGGGCAGCTATCAAAATCTTTCGCGCGCCGAAAACAGTCATATGATTGATGGATCGGTCCTTTCGCGGTTCGGGCACTTCCTCCAGCCCCCGCTGAAAGGGCCCCCAAACCGTCTCTCTGTCTCTTTTCTTCGCTCTGTTCTTGTCTCAGCCTGCTCAAGAGAGCCAACCAGCCACCAACAATTAGCTGCCTAACGCATTCAGTCTTTCACTGCAGCTTTCGGATCCTCCGGAAGGGCTTCCTTTGTGCTACTATAAACACCCGCACAGCCACAGAGAAAAGAATGAGAGGGAATGATCTGTTAGTCCCAGCCTTCTCATTCCACACAAAGTCCAACGACGGGGCGGGCCAATAAGTGTTCCGGGCGCACCACACCTCGCCATTGGCGAGCAAGGGAGGGAATCTCGTGCCGTCAGCGCTGCATCCGCGCGGCCTTAACGGGAATAGTCCAAGGCACTCTTCCGTGACGTTTTTTCTTCCCACAGGAATAGACTTGCATTTGCGTCCAAGGCGCCATTTGTCAACGTGTGTAAGAAGGTGGGAGCGGCATCAGCTTACGCAGGCGAGGGCATGGTCCCATTTTCTTATCCCTCGCCCGAGGCCCCCCATCCGAATCCAAAGGGCACCGAATCTCTCCAACAACAAAAAAACAAAGAACAAAATCAACCTGTTCAATGTCGGCACACCATTTTCACGCAGAAGACTTGTGTTGCCGTCAGTCGATTTTCCATTAGTGCTTTTCTACATACAACATATCAACGGACTTCCCTGCTGCAGTGACATTCATTACACTCCGTAGCCATGAAACTTCCGGAGTCGTTGCGCGGGGCCGCACGAGAGGTTGTGAGGCGGGATCCCATGCCGGTATGCCACTCGAATGTGTGGAAATGCCATCCGGGCATCCCCTTCGCCGTCGTCTTCGCGGTTTTTATTGGCACTGCGTTTATATATTGGCTATACAAACAAATTTCAAATCGAGAGGTTTGTTCAACCCATGATATATTTTATGAACTTTTTTGTCTCTTCTCTTGCTGTCTTCGACCTCAAGCAAATGACCTCGCGGTTAACGCTGGCCTTTCTCATAGGAACCCATACAACTGCCCTACAGGCTGACATCGTTATTTCGTTCCAACAAGAGTAGGTCATTCACCATGGCTACAAAACGGTTGCAGAACCCTTTTCAACACGAGAAGATGCTGACCTTGGAACCTCCAGAGCCGGCACCCGATGATGAGCTGCCCATACATCGTCCTCGGCCGGGGGCTAGGCAGACCAACACTGAACTTCCTGGTCCGTAGAACAAAAACAAACAGACTTTGGCTTTGCTGCCCGCCCGTATGAGAGGTCTTCTCATCTGCCATTCTTCGGACCATCTTGTTGGCTGACAAAACACCACTATTGTCCAGAAATGACGTTTTCTCCAATGAGGACATCCTGGGCGGGCATCCCGACCAGGGCCGTGCCCCATCCCGACTTGGCATCCGAGGGCGGATCGAGACCCGTGACGGCTGTGCGTTTTGCGTGATGATGGACGACTTGACGGATGGGATGACTGGGCTTGAACGGAATCGCTCGAAGATGAGGAGAGGCTTTGAGATGATGAACGAATGTCTAGATGCGACACGAGTTCTCGCGCGATATCGTTCACGAGGCGCACAAGCAGAACCATTGAGTGAGACTATTGGGGGGGGGGGGGAAGTACTGAGTCGACGATACCACAAACGCCAGAGAAAGATACCGCGGAAGCGATATGGATATGAAGGGCAGACCCTTCAATCACTTCACACCACACACACACACACACACACACACACCTACCTATGGCCGATCCACAAAGGTACAAGACACATGGCCCAAGTGGACACGACACCGTCAGCCAACCCGAAACGAAGCCGAGAAGCAAGCAGCACGAGAGTCCAGGGTTGCGGCTTTTCAGGACTGAGAGGGGCCCATTTATCTGCTTGGATAAATAAAAGATCTCGAAGACAAAGAGGAGGATTGGAGAATTCCACGCTCACACATGACAAAAACCTCATGTACTTGGACGTGTGTCGACCAAAGTCTAGAAAATTCCTCCTCTTTCTCCGCCATTTAATCGTACACCTTGGCGAGCTTGCTCCTCGCCCTCAGCTTTGGTCCCCACTTCATAAAGACAAACGGGATCAGACTCAACGCCGTTCCGAACAACGCGAGGATCAGACCTGCATACTGGGACCTGGATAAAACGAAACAAAGTCAGCATAAAACGGCCTTCTCTCGACATGGACGAACAGGAGGAGAGGAGGAAAGAAGGAGGGTAACCTAATGTAATCAAAACATCATCAAACGAAAATACTCACCCAACATTTACAAAAAATTGCGTCGCAAACAGAGGCGTCACTGCGCCCAGAGTGTTCCTCATCAAACCCTGGCCGGCAATGGCACTGCTGGCGCTCTCACCGTAGCAGTCGGCCGTGTAGCTATAGGTGCTCTCAAACACAAAGTAGATGCCAAAGGCAATCAAGACCAGGCCGACACACGGCCCCACCCAGTTGAGGAAAGCGTACTGCGTGAAGCTGTAGATGAACAGGCCGATGGGCAGCCAGATGGCCCCGAACATAGCGCCGTAGAGACGGGCCTCTGGCGTCACCTTGGCGTTGGGGTCGGCGGTGAGGCGGTCGTACTTGCGCATCTGCAGGTGGTGGGCGAGCCAGGCCAGCGTGGTGCCCAGGGCCAGCGCGATGTAAGGCAGGCCGGCCATGCCCGTCGACCAGCCACGCTTGTCGGCAAAGGTGATGGAGATGACGGAGAGGAACAGGAAGGTCACGCCCCAGCAAAAGGCGATCCACAGGCCAAAGGCCAGCACGACGGGCTCGGTGGCGAGCATGTGGATGGCCTTGACGGACGAGGCGCGGAGCATGCTCTTAATGTCCGGCGTGTAGATGTCGCCCTCGGCCACGTAGCGCTCGTCCCCTGTAGCCTTGCGCAGCGCCGCAGCCCGCCTGTGCAGCGCGACGCCGCCGCGCGTCTCGGGGAAAAACACAAAGATGCAGATCAGGAGGGGCACGTTGGCCAGGCCCTGGATGCCCTCGATCCACCGCCAGCCGATGGACTGGTCGATGAACCCGGCGTAGATGGGCGCGGCGACGGTGCCGAAGATGGCGACCCACGAGAACATGGCCATGGGGCGGGACCGCTCGTGGGGGACGTACATGTCGTCAAAGGTGCCGCCCACCAGGATCGTGCCTACGCAGCCAAACAGACCCAGAAGCAGCCGTAAACCAATGATGGTGCCGATATTGCGGGCCAGCGCGAGGCCGATGAACAGGATAGTGAAGCAAAAGAAGGCACCTGCGTAGATGACCTTGCGACCGACCAGCTCGCAGAAGGGAGCCAGGATCATGGGTGCGATGGCGCAGGCGATGTTGAAGGTGAAGAGGCCGAGCTGACCTTGTTCCGAGGTTGCGTGCAGGTCCTCCACCATGCTCGGGATGCCGGAGCTGTACGCCGTCGTCGCGAGACCGATGAACAGCGTCATGAGATTGAGCATCGTCGACACCATCGTCTTCTTCCACTTGCTCCACTCGTAGGGGTTCTCTCTGTCTCCGGTTGCAAAGTTGAGCACGAGATATTCCTTGTCGTTGTGCGTGACGGCCTCCGTCAGGGTCAGCGGCATGTCGATGTCGACTGTTGTGATCGGGCCACAATCTGGATCGATAGACTCGTTTCGTATATCCACAAACTTTCCACCCACGATGCGGCCCAAGAGGGGAAACCCCTTTTCGTCACGCTTGACTTCGTTCTCGTGGCCCGCGATAGAAAGAATATCTGGCGTCGTCTCGTCCGTCTCATCAATTATGACACTGCCGGGTCTTGACAACGAAACCCGGCGAGAGGGACCCCTCGAGGTACCAGGGCGAGATACGTAAGGACTGGACAGCCCCGGGCTGCCTGGTCTCGAAGCAGTGCCGCGGTAGGAGGGAGCATAATAGGAGTTGGGTCTGGATGCGGCCAGAGAACCCGGTCTGGAGGGAGGCGCTGAAAAGGAAGGGAAGTAGGATGTCATGACGGTGGGACACGCTTCGACCTCGAGCGGCAGAAGCAGAAAGGAGAGAGATGGAAGAAGGGGTGGGTAGGTAGAAACGCAAGAGTGACCAAAGGCGAAGGACAAGAAGACCTGGAGTAAATACAGGGCGGCATAAAATCAATACTTACACGACTTACCGTCTCCACGTGGGGGGCGAATAGAAACATTACGTGGTGTCTCCGGTTTCCGTCTCGCCTTCTTCCATGTCTCCAGGTCCGATCGTATTTGGGATTATGGATTCACGTTGTATCGCGACGCGACGAGAATCTGTCAGCCCATCAGGGCCGTGAGCAAATCCACAATAGGCCGAAGTATCTCCTCGGTCTGGGTCCATGACAGAGAATTTTTATTATTTTCACATCAAAGTCTTTGGCAGAACGTCATAATCTGTCAAGTGGCAGTATGATTTAGCAAAACCTGTCAGTAGGAAACCTGATCTAAGATCTCGAGTCAGTGAACAAGTTGCGGTCTTATTTTTATTTTTTGGGCAAGGCGGAACGTTACCGGAACGTCAGGCCAAGCCTTTCAAGCCCTGGGCTGTCCATCTTCTCATTCAGCTTTGCTCCGGCAGCCTTCTCTCCTCTCTGCTGATACAATATGCAACGCCTTGGCATGTACCTAACGCAATCCGATAGACAGCGATCTCCTCACACAAATGTATCCTGGCCCCTTTTGAGCCTCTGCCATATTGACAAACAGCGCACGTTTGAGCGTCTGGTGGAGGCATATCGGGCCAGGTCGACTGACCTGACCTGCACCCAATCGGCCCTAATCAGCAGCCTAATAGAAGAGAGAGAATAGTGGGAAAGGAGAAGGACGCACGGGAGGGCGGAATGTACGTGGCATTCGGGGCGAATCCCATACGTTCAATCTCTATTTGGGTCGTCGCGGGAAATGCGGCTCTGCGAGGATCCGATCCACCCGGGACCGCGATGCGCTGGGTCTCGGCAGTCCGCCGAAATAGTGCTCCTGATAAAGGCCCATGACGTCTTGCCGCTGAAATGTTCGGTCAAGGGCCGCAGTCTTTTGTAGCAATTTTGTCCCTTCGAGTCAAGAGTTCCACCGCGGTCTTTAGATTCTAGTAAAGACGTCATCTGAAGAAAGCAAACAAAAAAAGCTTTTCAGGAAGATCTTCAGGAGAGCATTCACCAAGAAAAAAGAGAGATTGTGTCTCTTCAGGAGATGTGTGCTCCTGGAGAGCACCGCGAAATTTGTGGAGGCTCTCCTGCGTTGATTGAAATCGAGAACTTGGCAGCATCTTTCTCCTATCAATCCTACGCAGGGCTGTTCGACAACCCTGCGCCACATGGAAATTAATTGAATAAACTTACGACACATGCCCAGATTGGCCAGATATCCGAGATGAGACCAGAGGCATGAGAGCCCCGCTAGCAAATCAGTTATTGCTGCTCGTCCCAACGCCAGGCCACGTGCCTACTCCTACTCGTCCTCCTTCAGGCCGACCATTGTCAGGCTGACCTTCCACAGTCTCTCCTCGCCCTCCGGGTCAAATGCCCACCTCGCATATCCAGGAGCCAGATCTGGGTTGGGAGGGTCCACCGGTATTGGGCCAGCGACCGCGCAGTCCTCACAATACACACCGCCCTTCCCCTCGAGCTCCCTGGCCGTGGCTGCCCAGATGGTCGTGGCGCATCCCTGGTCAGGAGACTTGACGTAGTTCACGGAGGTCGTGTCTCGCTTCGCCGCTTCCATCTGCTCCTGCACGTGCTTCTGCAGGCCTGTGAAAATACCACCTGGCATCAGGCTGTAGCCGTGTAAACCCTTGCCGCCATAGAGGCGCTCGATATGGTTGGCCATCCATATATTGGCCGTTTTGGAGTTGCCATAGGCGACATAGGGGTTATATCTCCCGTCGCCTTCGAGATTGATGTCGTCGAGCTGGACAGGGCCGGCCCTGTGGCCTGAGCTGCTGACATTTACAACCCGGCTGGCAAAATCAGGAGAGCTCTCGGCGCCAGCCAACAGGAGACCCTTGAGGCACTGGAAGAGGTAGAAGTGGGCAAGATGGTTCGTGCCGAGCTGCAACTCGAATCCGTCCTGTGTGACCTCGCGAGTGGGGACGGCCATCACCCCGGCGTTGTTGATCAGGATGTTGACCTTTTGCTCTCGCTTCTTGATCTCCTCTGCGAACACTTTGACGCTTGCAAGACTGGTGAGGTCGACGTCGAGGAGATGAAGTCTTTCTCGCGTCTCGGGGTTGTTCAGAATGGAAGCCAGTGCCTCCTTAGCACGGCCCATGCTGGCTGCCCTGGCCCCGCCGTAGACAACTGCACCAGCTGCTACAAACGCTTCGACTGTCGGGATACCAAGGCCTGCAGAACAGCCCGTGACGACCACGACTTTGTCTTTGAGGGAGCCGTCGAATCGGTTCTCATCTTGCAGGATCTGTAGGCCAGTTGGTCGAGCATCGCCTGGACCAGCGCGAACGTCGGGCCTATGAACCTCGGCGTATCTTCCAGACATGATCAGACAAGTTGATGGTGGTAGTGCTTGCTGCTATTGCGCGAGATGTATGAAGGAGAAAGAAGTCAGCCAGGGGGGAAGATTATGGTATTTGATTCCGTCTGTAAGTCAGCGCTCATGAGAACAAGTCGAACTGCTTTGGATTCCCCTTGCGTGACGAACAGAATCACAACTGAGTCGGGCTCAGATATAGGCAACACGGGCCATTTACACTCATGGCCAAATATGATGGTCCAGCAGAGTCAATGATGCTCACAAGTATGAGGCTTATACTTCTCGACAGAGTCGCGGAGAAAAGGTGCGGACATAAACGCTAGCTGCATTGGGCTCTCCAGGCTGCCTGCCACCTGAAGACGTGAGAACACATTCGTCGGATTTATGCAGGTAAAGACCGGGCTTGAAGCTTTGTGCATATCAAGACCAGAGGCGTGAGCACGCTGGGCTGCTATGGGCCTGAGACAGTGCTGAATGATCTACGGTTTGATCCAGCTAGGCCATGATCACGCTCAGATTGCCCATATGTCGAGCAAGCGATACTTTGTGCGAGGTGCATAGCTCAAAATGCCACCGCTTGGGGCCAGACAATACTGATCGTGTCGAGCATTTGGCGATTTGGTTTGGCGGGAGGTTTTGGTCAGCATCCTAGTAAGTCTGATGGCAGCTTCGAGAAACCCCTGGCTTGCATTGGCCACAGGGGTTGCCCTGCCCCGCATGACAAATGGTCCGTGGCGTGCTAGGCAGGTGCGAGGCATGCCAGGGTTGTTGATAAGATCTGAGAAGCCCACCTCGAACTTTGAATAGTGTCTTCAACCAAACACCAACCTTTGCTTGTGCAATCTGCGAGGAGAGACTACTCACCTGTATATCACCGCCTAGAGTATCATCGCTGTCCCACGTATCAAGACAAGAGCGACAAATCCTCCTCCAGAATCGAAGGCTTCAGAGCATCCCAAGCGCAACCTCAAACAGCCGGCCCTACTCCTCGCCTCCGAGCCGCAGCCATGGCCGTCCAACACGTCGCATCCCACTCCGACTTCCAATCCCTCCTCGACACGACCATGTACGTCGTCGCCGACTTCTACGCCGACTGGTGCGGCCCGTGCAAGCAGATCGCCCCACTCTACGAGCAGTTCGCAAAGGCATCCTCTATCCCTGGCTACCTCGCCTTCGCCAAGGTCAACGTCGACCACAACAGGCAGACGGCCGCGCAATACGGGGTCTCGGCCATGCCCACCTTCATGTTCTTCAAGAACGGGAAGCAGGTCGGCGTGAACGGTCAGCCGTTGATACGCGGCGCGGATGTGAGGAGCCTGAAGGCCGCGGTGGATAAGCTCGGTGGGCTGGCGAAGGAGAAGCACGCTGCTGGCGCCAAAGTGGGAGAGTAAAAGGCATGACGGTTCCATCTACAATGGACCCACTACGTAAATCGAAGCTCAATCACAGCCCACCATGAGTGATGGGCCACCAGAGAGGGGAGACACACCCCTTCAGATAGTGAACACCGCGGGACTCACATGGGCCAGGGAAGAGTCTGCCTGTGGTCAAGAGACTTGGGAAGAAGCGCGGAATACTCACTGCCCACAACCAGCTTGCAGGCATGGACTCATCGCCAATCTTTTTGTCGGAGAAACTGGCAGTTTACCAAATATTCTCTGCTTTCCTTTCTGGGATTCTCTGGTGCGTGCTGCGGGTGGTCCAATTCCCAGGTCTTCATTTTTAGAGACGCGGGCGGTGAACGACGGGCCTACGGATCTTGTTGGACTTTCATCGGGTATATCAGATGATGGTGCTATAACTATTGACCTTAAGCTTTACGAATCTAGAGTAGTACCATAGAAGAAGCAAGATAGCCTACTATAAAAAATTATGAAGAGCTCAAGATTGGGACGAGAATACGTACGTCGATAGCTCCCGAAAATTCAGCCAGGTGCTGTCTCCCGTACGCGAGCACATCCAATTTCTCAGCCAACCTTGGAAGTCGTCCCACAGCTCGTCTATAGCCGGATTGTGGAACGCTCATCCCGGTGTCATCATATCCAGAACCCAACAATGCATGCTTGGCCTTCTTGGTGCCAAATATGTGCGGCTCATTCGCCCCAGATGCGGATCTTTTCTTGGAAATGGGGTTCATGTTGGAAAAGGATTTTTTCTTTTTCTTTCTGGGAAAAACTTTCAAGGGAGGAATCAGCTCAAGCCGAGCATGTTCCTTCTCGAGAAGAAAGAGCAATCCTGTCAAGCTTTCCTTACCGAGGGGAAGAGCGATTCTACATCAGCCTTTTGCCTTCCATCTTGGGATACATTCTACATTTCTCTTGACTCCGCAATTGGCTCTAGAAACGTTGCAATATAATACCTAGGTAACAAGTGCAGAAAGCAAATCTCGATCAGGAGCGTTAAAGAAAGAGAAGGAGCGAACGAGGAGAAGGAAGGAGCGATTGAATGATAGAGGGAAGGAGCGTCCGAAGAGGGGGAAGGAGCGATCAAAGAGAGGGAAGGAGCGATCGGAGAGAGAAATAGATGCTAGGTAGCTAAAGTTACCTACAGAAAGAACAGCAGGAGCCTGGCTTCAGGCGCACAAGCTAGGCTAGTAACTTACCAGCCCGAGCGCAATAATTGCAGAATAGAAATGCACAACCTTATAAGGCGAAGAGATCAAGAACATAAAGTGATGTAGAAGGACTATTTGATACAAGCCGCTGTAGCTAATGCAATTATTCTTGTAGGTTAGTTCGAAAAGTCTTGTAGCAAACGGAAGGGCAGACGGCTTGATAGACTAGGACAAACCGAAGAACCGTTTTTTTTGGGGGGGGGGGGGGGGGGGGGGGTTTTTAAAAAAAAAAAAAAAAAAAAAAAAAAAAAAAAAAAAAAAAAAAAAAAAAAAAAAAAAAAAAAAAAAA